>VZDJ01000216.1:4336191-4520580 GCA_008694505.1 Cyanoderma ruficeps | reverse complement strand
AAAAAAAAAAAAAAAAGAAACCACACACACATAAGAGTTTGGCTCCATAAATTTCTGTCATAAGAAACAACTTTGAATTGTACACCAAGCTTTTTACAAAGCATCAATGTTAAGATGTTTTACCGTGCTCTATCACATTCTTGGCCATTTATACAGAATACGCCATACCAAATGCTACATCAGCTTAAGACATTTTTAAAAATTAGTATTAAAATGATACAAAGGCATCTTGGCTTTCATTTGGGTTTTTCTTTTATTAAGACACGGGAGGTTTTTTTCTTTGTTTGTTTTCCTAAGGAAGTCACTAAAAAAATATAATAACTTAATTCATAAGGACAAGATTGGTTAAAAATCCAGCCTTTCTTGCTTGGCAGTCCTCTGAGCTCGTACCTCTGTTGCTTCCATGAGCCTGTGAGCACCGCAGGCTGTGGGGTCTCAGCCCCCAGGTCTGTCCAGCCTCAGTGGCCAGATTTGTTCAGAGTTCCCACTGCAGCCAGGAAATGCTCCTGGCCAAATGCTAAAAGGGATCTTCGGCCAAACGGGGTGGGGGGTTTCAATCTGGGCCAATCTCACACGGGTTTAGCCCTTTGTCTTTTGCCTCTTTGTACATCCTTTGGAAGTCTTTGAAACGAGGGGCGCAGCCTAGCCTGGCCTCCCCAAAGTGCATACGTCCCGTGAAAAGGAAGTCTCCATCTCCCGGCTTCACCCCACACTCCAGCAAGGTCTTTATTTGTCCTCTCCAGTTCCCACTCTCCCCTGTCAGCTGAAAGACCTTGCTCTTCTGCCTGTACAGTTTGTTGACACCAACGTGAATTATGGATTCTTGCTCTTCTGCCTCGTTCGTCACGTTTTGAATGGAGCCTCTGATCACTGGAAACAGAAAAAGGTTTTAAGGATTAATTACTCAAAAATGCTTTGGAAGACCCTAGTCCAAACTCAGGCCTGTGCAGCCAGGGGAACTGACTTCACTACAGCAACCCAAGTTTTGGTCCTTTGTTATTCTGAGAGCTAAGATTATCCAGTCACCTCCAGTATGTGTTTGCATTTTTTATAGTTTATATTCGTAACCCATCCAGCAAAGGGCACCCACGGATTAAATTTAAACAGAAAAACAATTGCATCAGAAAAATAGCACTAACCACGAGGAATTCTAACGAGAAGATATGTGCTAAATGTTCCCTGACAATGTACTTTCTGTTCTTCAGCCACTACAGATACAGCCAATGCTACTTTCCCTTCTAAAAAGGGAAGCATGGACAATTAGTGAAACTTTTGGTCTCTTGTCAAGTCGACCAACACTGTAGGGCAACAAGTAATGGCCTCTCCTTGATGCACCCAAATCCTTGACCTTCCACCCGTGGTTGCTGTGTCACTCTGTCCACCCTGGGGAGGTGCCAGCTGGGCAGACAGTTCTGAGGTCCTCAGAACTCTCCATGTGCCCTTAGCCCACATTTACTGCTGGTGGAGGTTGCCAGGTGTGAGGAGGCGTCTCTTGGTGTTTATGGGAGGAGAAGGGGTTGGGGAGACAGCAACTCACCGAAATCACTAGTGCAGACAGCCAGGAGGACCTCAGTGTCACTGCAGGGTCGGCAGGGAGCTGCACAGGAAGGGTCACAGTTAGCAAAGGACTAGACAGCAGCAAATAAATAAATAAATTTAGATAAATAAACCATTTAAACTAAACAAAAACATGACACACACACACACAACACGGGCACAATCACTCCAGAGATCTGTCTGGCATCTCTACCACTACAAGAAGTGGGGACTAACCCTGGTTAACCCTAGAGCCTCCATGAGATTTTTGTACCCAAGCTGGAATACTCTTTACCAGTCCTGCTGGGATATTTTGTTTAACAAACATTGCACATACTCACTCCACTTACACAAAATATATTTTGGTGCTGGGCGCATTTGTAGAGCGCTCTGCTGTAAATTCACTCAAAAGCTTTCAGATCACGTGTCTTTTATACTCTGATGGCAAAGCTTCTCTCTTACAACTTCTATCAAGTGTTGTTGGGCTATTTAGTCATCACCACATCAAAGATGCAGGAGGTTACAAAGTGGGGCAGGCAAAGGGGAGGAAAGAACCCCAATGCATGTGTTGGAGGGTGATGAGGCAGAGCGGAAACTCGAGCCCGTATCTGTTTGAGCTCAAGCAGCACAAAGACTGTTTCCTGTACTGCTGGAAACATTTGGATATCTGCACTAATCTAATCAATGCAAGAATGTGGCTCCCCTTTGTACTCAGCCAGATATTGCTGAGGAGAAGGTGCTGTAGTTGCAATACAGATGTTTCTATAACACCCTGTGGAGTTCAGGAATTTGCATATTATCAGGATCTGGCCATGCTCAGTGAGCCTGTCCACAGTGGCATGAGGATCAGAACCTTGTCTGTCACCTGGTGTCACCTCAACACATCATCCAGAAAAATGGAAACGTTGGATCAGCACAGGCACAGACTCCAGCAAAGCAGGGCTCCTGCTGGAGGATGAGATTCCATCACACAGTCCAAACCCCAAACGGAAGTCACCCTGCTTCTCCCCACCCCCAAAAAATTCAGGCTTTGAACCTCGGCTTCTGAAAACACCTGTTTTAGGTTCCCAAATAGTCACAGCCTTCCTGTTCCCCCACCTGCTTCCCAAAGTTTATCCATTGCACTTAAAAGTAGATTTAAGCTTGTCCACACAACACGCAGCTGGTGCCTCCAGTGCTGTGTCACCCTCCTGTGAGACAGCACAAGCCACTCTCTGACACAAGACATGGCAAATCTCTCCTTTTTTCCAAGGACCCAGAAAGGCAGTGATCCAGAAAGCAGGATTATTGAACCAAATCCACCAGATTTGCTCCAGTCAGATGCAGTCAGATGATTCATACACAGTGTAACACACTGTTTAATAGGATTAAAGGAAATGTAAAATACACATTTCTGGGCAGGGATATTTGAAGGAATAATTCAAGGAGCTTAAAAAGCTCCAAAAGAAGAGACAAGGAATAGGCAAAATAGCATCTGGATCAATCACATTTCTGTTTAGTTTGAATACCTCTGAAGTTTTCAGAAACAAGTCAGCTCTCCCTGCCCTTCTTCCCCCATACACTATTTCAGCTCTCTTTTTCAGGAAAGTTTGGAGAATGTTTAATATAATAAGAAATGCAGAACCAGATGAAGCCTGGATAAAACTGGAGTACTAGAACAAATTCAGGCTAAAGATACTTCAAGTTTTAGACTCAAGAGATTCTGAGCAGTGGCTAGACCAAACATACAAACTTCATCTGACAAAGAAAATTGTAACAGAATCATGGAATCATTCAGGTTGGAAAAGACCTCTAAGATCATCGAGTCCAATCATTAACCCAGCACTGCCATGCTCACCACTAGCCCCTGTCTCCCAGTGCCACATCCACACTCGTTTTCAACACTTCCAGGAATGGTGATTCCAGCACTTCCCTGGGCAAGTCTCAGTGTGTCAGTCACTAAACGCCCGACTATGGAGTTGTTTCACTCATGGCACCTCCCAAATCCATGCAGGGCAAAAGCCCCTCTTCCCCAGCCTCCCTCTGCCCAAATGAGGACCTGACTTAGATCAACCAAACAGAGGGAACTTGCACAAATCCCATGGCATTTTCACATGGACACAAGCTCCGAAACAAAGTACGGCTGATGGACATCCTCTAAACCCACAGCTGCATTTCAGATATTTCATTCTGGAAAGACCTCATAATGAAAAGGCATCTCAGCCTTTTTAAGTCTTGGTTTAGACCAGACATCTCTGTAGTTCATCCAGTCCCATCAGAAAATTGAAAACACCAAAATGACTAAGGCATTCCTGTTCTCCAAAGGACTGCAACACAACCAACAGCATTAGAGATGAAAAACAAAATGCTTTAAAAGTGGTTCCTTCCATTTAAATGGACTGACACAGTAATAAATCAAATGAAAAAAAATCTCCATGTGTACACAGAATCAAATCATTTTAATTGCGGACCCTAGGCAAAATCCTGCACCCTTTTTAAATACAAAAGGAAATGAAAAATGCTTAGCATTGCTCACACTAGATCATTACTTAAAACCTGCTTCAGGTCCAGCTGAGTCACAGCAGTGTGGTGCCATGTGAGCTGCTTTAACAACCATTTTCCACCACCCATCTCTGCAACTCCAGACAGATGAAAACCAAAAATCCTCTTCTGTGGGACAACTCCCACATCTGCAGTCACAGAGTATCGAATAGATCTTGCAAGTGGCAAAAACAAGGTATGGAATCACAGATGGAAAGCAAGTCGTGAAGGATTACTGCTGAGGTAAATGGACCATTACAGAGCAAATAACATCCACTGGCTACAACCAAAGCCTCATTCCTATAAAGACTCATAAAAGAAACTAAATCCTTAGGAGGTGGCAATGCCTACACTTTGCTTTGAATCACAGCCATGAAGGAATCTGTGTGCTTAGTTTCTGGTTTTAGCTGCAGTTCAGCTCTCGCTCCCTTTGGACTGGGCAGCAGGTGCTCTGCTCCATCCCTAGGTCAAAATCACACACACACACCTCAGGCTAGGACAGGAAGCATCCTTATAACTATTAAAAAAACGTTTAAAAAAAGCCAGGCCCAAGAAAAGCACTTCACTCATGCACAGCAGGTGAAGATGTTCATTTTCTGGGGAACTGGGCCTGGTTACTGAACAAGGCAGCTGTGTTTGACAGATCCTGACTCTCTAGGGATGTCTCGAGGGCTGCCCAGGTTCTCACATCCAAAAGCCAGCCTATGAACTTGCAACAACAACATCAACATCAGCTGCTCTAATTCCTTGAAACCCGATGAGCCAAAGAGCCTCAATTCATACAGCAGCAGGAGAAAGGTGGGAGAAAAATAACACAGAAAAGCAACATTTTATTGAAGTCCTGTAAAGCCCAGATGCCTATAACCCAGCTCCACCTCCAGTGGCATAAAGCCTGCATTGTGCACGCTGGCTGCCCACTCTCCCGGGAGTGCCTTTGATGGATTTTGACAGTATCCTGACCTGAAGTAACCTGAGGCAGCCCTCTCCCTCCAACGCCCCAGCCCAGTGCCTGCAAAGGCCTCTCTATTCACCTTCCCACAGAGGGAGATGTAATTACATCATTCCTCACAAGCCAGCAGTCATGTCCCAGCTGCTTGGAGCCATTTGCCCTCTGAACCTGGTGTTATTGAGGAGGACGAGGCTGTGCTAACAATAGACTGCACTTGTTGGCCAACAGCTTTGTCAAACACATTGCTGGTCCTCTCCTGGACCCTTCCACAGGGAGGCAGAAACGCTTGGTAAGAGAGAGGGATGTGCCCTGAGGAGATGCCACAAGCCTCGGGTGGTCACCAGCTCCGCCAGCACCAGAGGGTTGGGCTGTCTAGAAAGAATTTTCCCCAATATTGTGGGGACTGGAGCTGTGTGTGTGAGCTGAGACAGGCCAGTGACACCTCCCAGCACTCCTCGGGCAGCGTGCTAAACTGCAGCACTAAAGGGGCACTCAAATCCAGAGAATGTTCAGTGTCCCCTGAATGTTAAAGATACCACTCTCCTGGTATTTCATCTGGTCAGCTTCCTCTATATGGTTCACAGCTTGTCTAGAGTGAGGTCAGAGATTTCCAGAGGGGCTGATGAGACCCCTGACCCAGAAGCAGACCCAGAAGGCAGCCTTGGATTTGAGTGTCCCTTTAGTGCTGCAGTTTAGCACACTGCCCGAGGAGTGCTGGGAGGTGTCGCTGGCCTGTCTCAGCTCACACACACAGCTCCAGCCCTTCCTCCTTTGGTTTGTGTGCATACAACCCTTCTTTCCCTGGAAAAGAGGAGGTGGGGGGCTATGGAGGGGCCGTGGTGGGGGATGACAGCTCCCTGCAGGACACACGCAACCGAGACGTGCTGGCTCTGGCTGCAGGCGTCACAGAAACCACATGAAGGGGCCTGGTCTTCTTTTGAAACATTTATGTTTCAACAGCCACCCATGGGTCTGACTGACCTGACCTTACCCCAAAACCAGCTTCCAACCCACAAAAAAGAAGTTTCCTCTGCCTGTCCAGATTTTTCTTAACACACTCCACGACGTCACAGCTGTCAGGACACCCGACGAGCCACGCTGCAGGTCCCTACACCCCATCCCGACACCCTTAGTGAGCCCAAAGGACCTTCCCCATCCTGTGCCCCCAGATTGGCTGTGCTGAGCACCCACCCCCGTGCCGGCAGCACGCACAGGAAGAGACACACTTGAAGCAGAAGTGAAAATGTTGAACACAAAGTAATTGCAGAAAACCACTTCACCGAGGAATACCCTTCGGTTTCGTGAAGAAGCGGGGGCACGCGTGCCGTGTGGTGAAGGTGTGGATGGTGGGGGAGGAAAACACAGAGCTCTTTATCTGCCCTTCCATGGCACACATCACCCACACCTCAGTACTTCTGAACAACCCTTTGATGAGCAATCAGACCTTTTCAAGCATCAAAAGCTACCAAGGAGGTCCAGGCAGGGTTGAAGGCTAATTTTCTGTTAGTTTAAGGTTTAAATCTTCTGATTAAAACAAGAAGTCTTTTCACTTCAAGACATTCAGATGGGTCTTGTCACAATCCCTGGACTGCAGCATCTCCAGTCACACCACACACAGACCCATCTCCCTCAGCCTGGCATCAGCATTAGTTCATATGGAACAAAGGAACCCACCCACACCTTTCAAATTCTTGCAGCCAGCTCTGTAACTGGCAGCTCTTGCTGGCAGCACCCAGACTGGAAAGGGCATCACAGGGTGAGTCTCCTTCCTGGAAACACAGAGTGCAGACTTCCCAGAGAGGATTATAAAAATAGAGATGTGGTTTCTCCAATAATAGTGTGTTTCTCCATTATTTTTCTGAGTCCTAAGCAAAAATGATTATGTCTCAACTGCTTACTGGATCAGTGATTTAGCTGGGAGACAAGAGTTGAGGGACAAACATCACAGGACCAAGAAAAAAAAACCTAAAAATCTTGCCCTGATCCTGCTTTAACTAATTATAAAGTGAAATAAAACCTTGTAATTATTTCTTCTTAAGTATACCTCTCACAGCTCATATCCCAAACAAAAAGTTCTGCTTTGCAGTGCAGGTGGGCAAGAATTTGATAACCACTCTGGTTTACCAGCCTGTGACTAGTCCTTTCCTTTCTCGATACACCTCAACTTTCCTCGCCACCTCAGAAAGCTCTTCCTGAGCAAGCCAAAACAACATTCAACCTCACAACCCCCGCACTGAAACACCACCTAAAACGACATCAATGCATCTGCACTGACAGTGCATGTCATACTGAGAAGGAACGTGCTGGCTGGGAGCTGGGGCCAGCAGAGCTGCATCCAGCACACCTGCAGTTAACAGAACACACGGAGGGAAAACAGGGCCAGAAGACACAGAGCCCCTCCACAGCTGGGCTGGAAATTACTGACACCCTGTCACAACACACAGAGGAGCTCTCTCATCACTCCTTTGTTTTACAAGGTCTTCCTGTCTTTGGATGGGATAGGATTACAGGGCTTTCTGCAAGCTCTGCACTTTTTCCAGTGTGTCAGGAGGAAAACACCAAGTCAGGGAACAAACAGGAGAGCTGGACTTGCCCTGCTCCCAGTCCTCTGGATCAATAAGCCTCAGGCATGGAACCACAGAATCACAGAACAGCTTGGGACAGAAGGACCCTAAAGATCTTCTCATTCCCATCCCCTGCCATGGGCAGGGACACCTTCCACTATCCCAGGTTGCTCCAAGCCCTGTCCAACGTGGCCTTAAACACTTCCAGGGATGGTGGAGCCACAGCTTCACTGTGCCAGTAACCTCAGTGTCCTCAGAGCAAAAAATTTCTCTCTAACATCTAATCTAAATCTCTCCTCCTTTAGTTTAGAACTGTTACTCCTTATCTTATCTTTATCTGCCCATGTAAAAAGGCACTCTCCTTTTTTTTTGTTAGCCCCCTTTAAGCACTAGAAAGCCACAATGAGCTTTGATGAATACAAAGTTCATGCTATGAGTAACATAATGAGAGAGTTCTGTGCTCTTCTGAAGGCAGAAGTTTTCATCCCCGTTCAATGGAAAGTTAGTCTGAGAGGAAACTTGGGACAAGGATCATGAGCACAGATACAAAACTCAGAGATTCCCTTCTTCTTATAGCCACAACACAGCCAAGATTTGGTACAGGACAAGGTGGTGATGATGCTTCATCACCTGAAGCTGAAACAACATCATGATGCTGCAATGGACATCCTTTCCTGACCTCTCTGTATGAAGAAGGGATACTGGTGATTTTACCCCTCCAGAAAAGGAAGTGTCAACTCCCATTCCTTGCCTTAACTCCTTTCTAACATTCAGTTCAACTTGCACATATATACAAGTTTCCAGAAGTAACTTGGAAAATATAGACACTGGCCAAGAACAATTTAAACCTGCAGAAAAATTTAATGAAATGCAGACTTTTGCAGGCTGTGGCATGGACTGTGCCAAGAGCATCGAGTTAATACCACTTCCTTCCTGCAAAGAAAGAATAAAAAAAGCATATTGTAAAACCTCACCATTAGAGATGTGATGACCTTTGTGTTCTGAGAAACGTTAGGACAAGAGATCATAAACCAGAAATTTATCTTTTCACAGAACTGTCTTCCAAGAGGGCATTAAAGTCCCTAAGTACCAAAGATTAACTATTTATGTAAACAATGTGAGGAAGAGATTTGGTACTAGGCAAGCTCCATTTGCAACAGCTTTCAAATTGAAACTTGGCTCAGCAGATACAGAGCACGTAAGGATCCTTTGGGATTGATGCCTTTTTGCTGTTCCAAGATGCAGCAGCCATTTGAACAAATGAGCTGAAAGGTCAGTGAGAAACACGGCCATTTGTTTAAAATTTAAAACACAGCAAAACAAAAGGAAGGAAAAACCCACAGAGCAGTTTTTTATTTAAGCAGCATTAAGCATTATCCAGCTCTACCTCCATGCATGAGTTGCATCAACCCTGGAGAAGTGATGAGAAGTGTCACTGCTTCAAGACACTTCTTTGTGTCCCTCCTCTTGTGGCAAACCCAGCACCAGGGTGGGCAGAGACAGAACGGTGACTGGACCAGTGCCAAATCCCAGCCCAGCTCCTACACTTACCCATTGCATCACAGCTCTGTAAAAACCCTCAGTTACAGTCAAGTCTGCAAGATATTGTGGCCAAAAAGCCCCACTCAGCAGATCGGATGTCCAGTTAAATTCCTCTCTCTGCAGCCCAGCCCAGCCCAGCAAACGAGAAGTGTCTCTGCAACCACACCAGCCCACGTTCCTGTGCAAGCAGCACCTGTACTCATCTGTTTTTTTTTTCTTTTGCTTTCCTCTTCTCCCTCCCTAACTGCAATTAGAAGGAAAAGATGGCAGCATGATAACTGCTGGGAGTTTCTCCTGCTCTACGTGCACAAGACACCACTATAAAGCCATAAAAAAGCAGCTCTATTTGACTATCTCACAGAAAAAAACCTCCCTCCTTCCTCGAACCTACCGCTACTGCCCAAGGGGGATTAGGAGTGGGAAGCATGAGGAGGAATGAGCTGCTGGAAGTCAGAGATGCCTCTGGATGGTTGAGGGGCTCCTGTGATCCCCTGTGACCTGCAGCAGAAGGGCTGGGGCACAGTGTCCCTCGCTGTCACCCCAGGAGAAGGTGCCAGCACAGGCAGCTGCAGCACTGCACCCCTGCACTGCAGGACCAAAGGAAATGCTCCCTCAACTCAAAACCCACAAAGAGTTATGGTTTGGTTCATCCCCTCCAGAAATTCACTCTGAAAATATTTCTTCTTCTAAAGAAAACATCATGCCAAAGCCTTGTAAAAGCTCGCACAGGTCAGATCTAGGAAAATGTGAAGTTATAAAGTTTTTGATGTCTTGCTGGGCTTTGTCTCCGATATCTAACACTGCCCTCAGCTGTCATGCAGTGCTTGCACAGCAAAAAGTGAACAAGTAAAGGTGTTTTTCACTCCCATGCCCTGGGGAAATTGTGCAGCCAAGCATTTCTCCCTGCCCCTGCCAGGACTATAGGGGAGGCTGGAGCCAGCACCTACTACCATGCTGGAAACCGGCCAGGAACACAAAAGCCTTCCCTCCCTCCTCCCCTTTGGGTCGGTCCATTAATGCCCCTGATGGAGCAGAGGAATAGAATTAAGAAACAAGTGGCTGGTTAAAGTTAAACCCTGAGAGTGGAGTAATGACAGATCAAAGATTAAGTGAGTCTTTAAAAAAAAAAAAATCATACATGCACTCAGTTCCACACAGGTCCTTCTTCTTCCTGTTTCTAGAAATCAAATTCCTTTTGGTATGTGGGAGAGCTCTGAAGGAACAAGGTCAGCTTTCTTCTACAAGGGCTGTGGGCTACAGCTACACAGTGAGAGATCCTCGATGCTGTAACATTGTTCAGTTAACCTCAAAAAAATCTACTTAAAACCTCATTTGTAACAGTAAAAGCTTTGAGATACAGCAGCTATTCTTACTTAAAAGCACACCGTGCTTGGTCCTATCGAGCTCATCCACCAGTTCTACATAGGAACATTTATTTTCTCTCAAATTTCTGACACCCACTTGCAGATAGAAGAGACTGATGTAAAGCTACCAGCAGTTCTGGAGGGGCAGAGGTGCATCCTGTGCCAACAGGAATGATCCTGGCAGGCAGACAGGGCAATGGAATGCCTGTGCCTTTCCCAGCACCACCGATCACTTCAGCTCTCCCAGGGCTTCAATGCAGAAAGGATATGGGCAAATACCAGAGGTAATGGCCACTGCAGGAGTTAATGCTCAAACCCCATAAAGGACTCAGGAGGTGCCCATACAACCCACACCAAAAAAAATCCTTCCACAAATCCGAACCAGCACCAAAGTTTAACCGGATCCAGGATGACACAGGGCAGCAGCTTTTCTGAGCCAGTATTAAACCTGCCAAGGTCAGACATAACATATCACAGCTTTAGGTCCAGGATACCTTCCAAGTATCTGTGCAATATTTCAGTGAATATTTCTAGCACAGATTGAAGTGAAAGATATTTTCTGTCCTGCAAATCAAGACTCCAACGCAGGAAAGATCTGGCCCGTGTTTCAGTCAGTGGGAAGAGGAATGCAGCTTCCCCACCCTCTCATCCCTTCTTTAACTACAGCCTCAGGAATTAGCAAACTAAACAGTTTTGCAGAGCAAGCACAGAGCATTATTAAAGACTGCCAAGCAACTGGGCTGGATTGCAGCTCTGTTTGGGCCCATCTTTGGTGGTACACAAAGGTCAGAGCAGAGCAGAGCCCCAGCTGCCCGGACAATACACCTGACTGCTTATTGGTTTTGACTGCCCACTGAGTTGAGAAATAAGCTAACGGCATTCGTGGCCAGTCTAGCAAAAATAAGCTATTTTCTATCCCTCTCTCCCCTGCAGTGGTGTATTTATCACTGCAGCCCCATTGTCACCTCCTCTGCCCACTGCAAAACCAACTCCTGTCTGACAACATCAAAGCACAAGCAGGGCCAGAGGAGATGCTGGCAAAACCAGTCTCTTGGGGGAAAGAGAGATTAAATTAGGGCATTCATCCAGTTTTGGTGGGGGCTTTCTTTTAGGTGAAAGCTTCTTAGTCCAACATTTTTCAGACTCAGGTCCCCAGAACATCACCCTTGCTCGATTCAAGATGATGTACATGCATGTGCATTCCCTGAGCATCAGAACAGCACTTTGAAACCATTCCACCCAGGGGGGGAAAAAAACCCAAAAAACAAAAAAAACCCCACAACTTTGTTCTCAAATTCTCCCACCCAGTCAATCATTCACTGCAAACCTGACCACTTCAGGTACATGAATAATTGGAGCAGGTTTCCAGCTTCTCAGAATTAATGCCACTCCAGGCAGTGTTATACTGCAGCCAGCCTGATCCAGCTAGGTGCTGCTCCATGACACACAGTTCAGTGGCACGCCCTCAAAAACCAGCTTTAAATGTCTTTTTTGCACATTAAGGTTAGGGAATGCTGTTTATATTTTCATGGTTACTTTGTACCAAGCTTTGGATCAGCCATTACTCTGGGAAAGTCAAAGTTAGTGCGGAGGGAGTTCTGCAAGGACGGGAGCACACACTAAAAAAAACCCCCACAAACCCATTTGAAATATTGTATCCTAGAGCAGGAGTGTCAGAAAGATCCCTTATACAGCCGCTAATTGCATGGTATTTTGAGAAACTGCAATAAAGGCTGTTTCCTGATGTTTTTCTCTTAAAGTTTATGACCTTTAAGAGAAAAGTCAAACAAATCATCAAAGCTACAGGTGCACAGGTGAGCCACTCAGCAAGGTGTGCTCAGGCTTATGGGGCAGATCCCTCAACTTTGCTGCTCATTGTTCATTTCTCCAGCAAACCCCAAATGGGACAATGCAGTATCAACCTGTTCCGTGCACTTCACAGAGTCACAGCATGGTTTGGGTTGAAAGGGGCCTTAAAAACCATTTAGCTCTAACCCCTCAACCCCAGGAGGTACGAGAGCTTTAACCTGCACAGAAAACGGGGAGGGGAGAAACACAAAGTGAGGCATTTTTCTCATCTGAAGGGGTGTGCTCCCACTCTGCCACACCGCACAGTGCCAGCATTTCAGATGGTCACAATTACTCAGGCAGAACCTGTGCTAGGCATAAAGGTCATGGGCACTTTCAGTTTAAGTGTTCCAAGTGCTTCTTTCCATCATCTTTTCTGCCCACAGCAGCAAGGAGCTCGGCCATGGTTACCCTGGCAAAGAGTGGGCACAGCAGGCATGGCCTCCTGCTCGCCAGCCTTGGCACAAAACACCACAAAGTTTCCACTCTGACAAGAAGTGAAAAATACACCAGTGTGAGGATGGTGAAATACTGCAACAGGATGCACAGAGGAGTGGCAGATGCTCTAAGCTTGGAAACTTTCAAAGCCAGTTTGGATGGGGCTCTGAGCAATGGGGTCCAGTGGAAGCTGTCCCTGCACACCGCAGAGGGCTGGGCTGGATGGATTTTAAAGATCTCCTCCAATATAAACCATTCTGTGATTCTACGAGCTGCTGCTTCAGGTTACAAAGCTAAGCAGCATATCCAGCCTCCAAAAAAAGAAAAAAAAAACCCTAAAGATTGGATATTTGTGAGGAACCAGAGGAAAGCATGAGACTAGGAGCCTACAAGGTGGAGTGACAATAGAGCCCTGGGAGGATACCTGCAGACACAGGGCAGATTGGTGCCCCACCTCTGCCAAACACACTGCATTAAAGATCAGAAGTTAAGAAGGGTGCTTTAAAAAGCCATTTGTTAATAGAAACACTGGAATAGCCCAAATACTTCTGAGCTTCCTGAATTTCTGATCTGTTTTCTCTGGACAGTGAGTTAACAGCATGCAGGAAATAGCTGAATACTGTCAATTACTTAACTGGATTTATCCAGTTTTGCCTTGTTTTTCAGACACCCACACAAGTGTTGTGCCTCTTATGTATTAATATTCTCAGCCAGGTACCCAACATTAATAAAGAAAACATATAAAACAGTTAATAGAACTTGCACTAAGTCTGTAGATGCCATCAAGATAAAGGGGCATTTTTGTTAAAGTTTGACTTCTTTACTACACAAAAGCAGGTGGGTAATGAAAGGGCTTTCAATATACCCTCTGAGCTCTGACAACTAAATTACAGACATCCCCCTGAGTGTGCAATGGGAAAAGCAAACTACACAGCTTGAACAAAGCTGGACCCAGAGCTTGATGAGACATTCTTGAAACACAGACTTTAAGTAACAAAATAAAGCTCCTTTGGTGAGACAGGGAACAGGATTCACCTTCCTCTCCAAAGCTTTTGGTCAAACCTACAGATTCTTGTTTCGGGTTAGTTGAGCAGAAGCTGAAGTACTCAAAAAGTAAATTACTCTCAAGGGACCTTGACAGTTTTCATAGAAATTTAATGCAAGCAGTGTGCTGTGGTGCCAGGCAGACCTAAACCAGGCACAGCTGAGCAGCTCGTGTGGGTCAGCACCTTCAGAAAACTTGTAGGGAGTATATGGCCAAACAACACTTTTGCCAAAACCTCCATCTACATAACTGGATTCTCATATAGGCAGCACAGCTGATACTCAAGAGTATTTTCTTCCAGCACAAGCAAAAAAGATTAGAATCAACAGAATTCAACAACTTAAGCAAGTTCTGCTGATTCTCCAGTGGCCTCAGGCCAAAATGTCACAGCGCCTCAGTTCCTCATTTGGGCAAACACTGAGCCTGGAGTTAATGGACCATCAGTGTGGATGGGAATGATAGAGGGGTGCAACCCAAAGCCTAATCTGAAATCAAAAGCACTTTCAGTCAACCATCACTTTGGATATGAAGAGAGAACACACCCATCAAGGTGCCTGAATTGTCAAGGTGACCCTTCTTAGGGACTACTCCCATGAAATGATGTCAAGCACTGCGGCATGTTTCCCTTCACTCCTCTTCCCATCTTAAGAAACTACAACCCCACAGAGATGCACTTGTTTTGACTGCTACTATCATGGTAAAAAACTTTCTGTACCAGAGGTCAGCGACCCGAATTAAAATCTATCAGTACAGTACAAATTCTTCCTACACTTAGGAAAATCTTGAGAGAATTTCAATGCCTTGTGGTAAGGCAGTCAGGGACAGGAAAAGGGTTAAGTCACCAAAATTTAGAAAACTGTTAAGACTGCCGTGTGTCATTCAACTTTTCCAAAGAAAGGGAAAGACAAATGCAGAACCTGCATATGTTTTCTACTGAATTATTTGCTAGACTCTGATTAAGTGAGAAAGAATGGCTCTAAACTAATAAAACCTGAGGATTTCTAATTAAACCACAGGCACCATGCCAAGCATTGTTGATTTGTTGATGCACCCTGCAATGTCAGGACTCTAAGGACAGGTCATTAAAGTATTAAACAGATGAGTTACACCCTTTAATCAGCGCTGGGATGCCGGGTTAGGAAGAGAGAGTAAATTCAAGGGCAGAGTACAACAATTATCACCAGGAAACAAACACAGCACTTAGGGAAAGCGGGGAGAAGTTGTTAGCAAGTAGTTATTGCACAAGGAAAGGGCTGGATTACTGAGCCCCACACCTGGGTCTTTTATGATCGTCATCTCCCCTTCTGAAATAGCAAGAAAATCATGCAATATTTGCTATTTTCAGCTCTTTGCCATCAGAACAAGCACTGCAGCTTCCTCTGCTCCGCACATCTCAGACCCCATCTACAACAGCATCTCACATCTTTGTCGCCTCTTCACACCTACTGCCAGCTCTGCTCAACTCTCAAACTGCAACTGAGACAGCAGCAGCCTGGTTTTTCCAGAGTGCAGCAGCCAAAAACATCAGCCACGTTTGTGAACAAGGGACTGAAGGAAGGGTGGTGGGAAATGCAGAACCTTAAACCCAGTTTTCAGCTCCTTTAAGGTCAGCACTTGCCTCTGACTCGAGCCGCCTCTCCAGTGAAGAAATTTTCGGCGCTTTCAGTGACTGTAAACTCCCCCTCCAAACGAACAGCTCAGCAAAGGGCGTTTCGCCTGAGGTTTCACAGAAAAACTAGAAGCAGCTCCAGAAGAAAGGAGGTCCACGAACTGCAAAGAGCCTCAGATATATTGCTCTGTGGAAGCCTCACAAGGCAGCAATTTGGCAGTTCCCCCAGACGTACAGATATTTATAGGAAAAGTGCTCATCTAAGTGAGTAGTGGAAAGAGTCATGTATGGCATTTTCATCGTGTTTTCACCCTGCACAGCCCCCCCCCCCGACTCTGGGGATCCAAAAAAAGGCAAGAGAAATTATTTAAAATACAATAGAGATCCCCAGTTTGCCCTGAAGGCACTGCTGATGAACTATTAAAAAGCTTCTTCTCGCCAAACAAGACACTTAAGAGAATGGAGCAGATTCTCCACCACATTGTTTCATAAGACAGCACTGAAATTCAACCAGTGTCTGTTACAGCTGAAAATACAGCAGTCACTGAAAAAGTGATTTAATGTGCCTGTTAAAGAGGATGGCTGTAATTGGATGCAATCCTCAATTTGACTTCTGAACATCCCTGAAAAAATCAGCTTTAAAAACCTCCAAGAATTTTGTGTGTAAAGAAGAGCATTTAGTTCTGAAAACACAGCAGTTTGTGCTGGCTTGGTTTGTGCTGGCTTGTGAAGGTAAAGGACGTCAGCAGCAAGTCTTCAATGGGAAGGAGAAGCCCCAAGTACAGACTAAACCCAGCAGTGATAAGCAGGGTTTCTGTCATATTATTTTACTATATGCAAAAGCAAGTTCAACTTTTTTTTTTGGGGGGGGGGGGAAAAGCACAGGACTTTTCTTAATAAGTTTAAGTGACTTCTCATTAGCCTATCTGTGTCTCCATCCTCACAGCCTGACAGAGAAAGCAGCACTGAATCTGGGAACATTCTCCAAATAACTGATTAAACAATGTATTTAATGTCTTCTGCAATGGAATTTTACTACATAGCTGACATTCTGCACAGTGTATTCATCTTTACACAAATGATCTTACTGGGAAAGCAGCTCAGCAGAGATACCCCACTTCATTTGCAGCACGTTTTGGATGTAGCAGAGCAGCCTGCCTAAAATGCAGAACGGCCAATAATAAGCTACCACTTGTGAGCATGGTAAAAGTAAAGGCAGTGACTTCGAATGTAGAATATTTGTGTTTATATATTTTTTTTTTTTGTTTTAATGGCAAAGCTGCCACCTGTCAGTTCCCGGGGTTACTGCATCAGCCCTGAGCCCGGCTCTGCTCAGCTGAGCTGAGTCCAGCTCAGAGTTGCACAAGAATAAAGCCCCATCCGAGCTGGCGTGACAACAACCAGCACTGGCAGGGCTGCACAAATACACAAACAGGCCATGCAGAGCCTGATGTGGAAAGCAGCCAGGGGAGGGGAAGAGGATGGAACAAGTTCTGCAATCACTTATCCCAGAGAAGATATCCCTGGAAGATACAGCTGCGGTTTAATTAGTCACAGCACCGCTTATCAAGCAGCATCTCAGGCAGAGCATGTGGCATCAGCGAGGCAGAGTCTGGCCGGCCTCCACACGGCTCTTGGGCCACACAGCCTCACCAAACATCGGGTTTGCCCCAGGCTGAGTCATCCCAAGTGTGCTCTGAGGACTCTGCTCCTTGCCTTCACCCAAAAGAGCAAAGGCAGCCCACATTTCAAAAGAGAAATCTGATTGAAACAAATCCGGTTCCCCACTTAAAATATCTAAAAAACCTTGAAATTCTTGCAGTCGTTTGAGACAAACTACCCTAAATCTGCGATTCCTTGGGCTATTCTGGAAATCTCCCATCCTTAGTTTTGGGGATAAAAGGTAGAGGCAATCCTGAATGGGTAAGATGCATGAACCAGATAACACCTATCTAAAGGGAATTCCCCTTTCACCCTGTCATCCTCCACAAATGCCAGTTTTTCTTCTCAAACTGTCTAATTGCTCACTTAGGTCACACCTACAGCCATTGTTCCAAATGCTCTTTAGTACCAGACTTTACAGGCTTGTAAGATCTTTCCGTTTGTCCACTCCTCTTTCCTATAAGCTTTTGATTGGAGCAAAACTCCTCCCTACAAAACTTGCTTTTCATAATGGTTGAGAGAGAAGACAACAGTGTCCTGGTGTTGAAGAACTCTGCCATGACACAGTAATGCTCAGGAGAGTGTAATAAGGAGAGCTGAGGAAGGAACACACCATTTTCCTTGTTTGAATAAAAAAATAAAAAAACCAAACGAACCAAAACAAAACAAACAAACAAACCCCAGAAAAAGCAATAATTAGGTCAGCAAGTAGAAGTAGTAGCACTACTTGCAAAGGGGAAAAGAAAAACACTGAGGAAAAGGAGTGCCTCCTTGTTCAAATGTTTATTATTCAAAACATGCAGCGAGGTCTTAAAAACTGAGTAAAAAAGTAGTTAGAAAAGTGTTAGAGCAAGGCTGGGAAGCCCAGTTCATCTGGAGTTCAGGGTAGGGTAAAGCTAGCTCCTGTAATACACCCTGCCCCTGCAAGGGGGGAATTCTTCACACTGTGCCCCTCGACAAATCACTGGAGTTCAGCCTATGCCACCAGCTTCCAAAATACAACAACAAACCAAAAACCAAATGATTTCTTCTGCAATAGTTTTGTTTATAAAACATGTCCTTAAAAGCGCACGAAACTCACATCCAGCCACTTTCCCACTCACTCACTCTGACATCTGTTACACATCCAATACAGGACGTGGAAGTCTGACAATACCCCGGAACTCACCAGAAGCTGTGTGCAAATCAGCTGCTATTCCCTTGCTCATCAATTCGTACTGGAAGCCTGTAATTTTCCTGCTAATGTCCTGCTGAGGAGTGGCCTCCACAAACAGGCCCCCCTGGTCGTAGCCAAAGCAATACACTCTGCTGGGGCTGCGGTCTCCATCTCGGACCAAGAGTTTCAGTTCTCCAGTTTTTTCCAAATAAATATTTGCTCCTGCAGAGTCTTTGAAGGGCTTTATGCAAACAGTCAAGTGTTTGTAAGAGGCAGGTGAAATATTGGGTCGCAGGTTGACTATGAGGGCTCCCGTGGGGTACATCCACTCTATCGACCCTTCAGAACAGCGGAGGTAGACCTGTTCAACATCCTTCCTGTGAGACTCATGGGTTAAGCCACTGGAGGGAGAAAGAAAGAGAAGGTTAGAGAAATGACAGAGCTAACAATGTGAATGTCAACCTCAAACCTTCCAAAACACACAGCAAGAAATGCAGGAAGCCCAGGACATCGCTGGGTGTTGGCCCGTCCAGCTCAGCAGTGTAGGTCTCTTGCAACACTTCAGCCTTAATATTATGGGACAATTTTAAATCATCCCCCAGAAGAAAACGTCAAACCACTAGTAATAGGCTTCAAAATTAAATAGGACATAAGCACATGATCAAAAGCAATTAAATTACTACAGCCTCAGTTACTGCCCATCAGCTGAGCTGTGCATACTGAGTAAAACACGTACGCTCAAACTCCCTTCCTGGTGGCTCAACACAGCACGTTCTCCAGCTTCTCCAGCAGATCAGACTCCACCTTTTTCCAAGTACTTTGTTCCCCTTCCAAGTCTATATTCCCAATGGATCTGAAACTGGGAGGGATGCCAAGCTCACCCTGTAAACTGCAGCAAAAGCAATGCTCTACGTGCTACCGATACCCTCTAGCCCAGCTGGGCAGCCCTGAACTCCACACTGGGAGGTAAGGACAGGAGAGAAGGGAATACACCTCACTCCCTTGTCATAGCTGGGGAAGCACTGAACTGTGCTGCTTTTTTTGGCAGGAACTTGTTCCTCCACTGCTGTTCAATATGAGGTTTAAGCTCATTTTATCATTTCCACTGATGGGCTCCAAGCAGACACAGAGCTGTGTTTAGCAACAAAGAGAACACGTGGCCATTTACTATGGCCAAAAATGAACACCCCAACAACCATTTCACAGACACCACAGGGATGGGACAGGACAGCAATACTGGGTCCCAGGGCCAGCTGCTAAGCAGAATGAGCAGTAAATCCCCATGGCTTGTTTGCCCACAGCCCAAGCTGAGGGCAGCTCCACACAACCCCTGCTGCCCATCACTGATGCTGCACCAACCCCACCAGCTCTTTACCCAGAGTGACTCCAAGCCCTGACACAACACTGCACAGTGCAGGCACTGCAGCTGGAAGAACAAGCTGTGGGAAGCCTGATTTAGTGGCTTCCTGATTTAGAAGCCTGATTTTGGGCTATTAGGGAAAAATCTTTTGGTCCCACTCTCTGTCCTGTCACAAACCTATGAAGCAAGTATGAGCAAATCACATCACCACCAAGCTTGTTTCCCCTCCTATGCTCTGAGCACCTTGTTCCCAAACACAAGCATCTTTTATCCTGTGCCTGTAGAGGACTACCCAAAACCAGACTCTTTGTCACCTCACAGGTCTGCTTTGCAGGACGTTAGGGAAGCTTCACAACATTCCCACTTGTAGGCAGATTAAGCAAGACAGGGGGAAAAATAATTTAAAAGGATTAAGTCTGAGGTTACACAGGAAATCTGGCAAAATCGTATTTTAGTGTAGTGCAAGTGATGACATCAAGTCCTGGTTCCTCAGCAGAAACCTCCAAATACACAGTTCCCCATCCCAAAGACATATTTGGGTACTGAAGAGGGTTTAAATTCAAGTCAGCACTTAGAAAGTAACTACAAGCAATGTGTAAAAGGGAAAAAACCCAAACCATATGGTTTGCATTTACTGTTGACGTGACTCATTATTGTGAGTGTCGGTGTGACCCACTTGATAGAGGTTACATGAGGAAGCTCAGAAAGAAAAAAGTCATATTTAATAACAATACAGCCTCCAAACATGTGCTTTTGAAGAATCTTGAAAGCCACATCAAGAACACAGATGAGGAGGAAAGAGGGACAAGCTCTTAACCTTTAGTCTCTTGCCCTCAAATTCAGTAGTACTTAGCACATTCAGGAAACTTTACTTGCAAAGGGATATTTCAAGTTGACTGTAAATCCACATCTGGTCCACAAAATCAATTTTCACCACAGCACACACATGATGCCACTCAACAGAAAACACAGAAGTCTGTTTATGTGCAAGCTGCAAATAAACAAAATTAAACAGTGTAAAGGTTATCCCTCAGCAAAGGGGCATAAATTTATCCTCACACATCACTTGTCCCCACTCAAGACATCAAAACAAGCTGCAAAGGTTTTGCAGGACTTATACTGGCACATTCCAGCCGGAGTGCTTAAACAGAAGGAAGACACCAGGGGCAAAACTCTGAACTCATGCAGTGAAACTTCTGTCGCAAGCGATCCCAACAACACTCAGGCAGTGAATTTCTGCCAGAGGGGGAAAAAAAAAAAAAAGCTACGGTTAATTTTGTTCAAACATTCACACTGTTCAAACGAAAAACAGGGTGGACTCTGAAATTATCTTCTGAAAGCCAATTATATCCCACAGGCAAGAGTGATGCCATTAGACAGATACATCAAGCACAAGTACCTGAACACATTAAGCCTTATAATAAAGGATGACTCAAAAGTTAAGCAGATTACAAAATACATGTTCACATTATTTAACAGCAACCACCATCATCCAGTAAAACCTGTCACTTTGCTTTCAGTCAGAATGACTTGTCCTCACACTGGGAGACTGGTTAACACCAGGTTTAGCTCTCACTACCCACTCACCACAAACACCATGTCCACACAGTAATGGAGACCCAGGAGACTTTTTATTCTCCAAACTCGCTTGAGTTTGGGTTTTTTGATTATATGGCAAGGACATAGGGCAGATAGGCAGGAGTTTCATGGCTGCAGTGATGGATGAGCCATCCATCACCCATTTTAAATGTGTGCTGTTTATTGGGACTTACTTCTACAACAAGCTGCTCCTACAGTAACTTCCTCATACCAATCCATGAGGACATCCTGAATCACTGCATCTGTCTGCTTGCTCTTCTCCATTTCTGGCTTCAGCCCTCCCCTTATGTTTCCCCTGAAAAACCTGTTACAATATCACTGCAGTAAGTTGTCATGCTGCAATGTGGAACAGGTGCTATTTAAAGAGAGGGAGCGAGAAGAATATTCACACTATCTACTTCAGTTATTTATTTATTCTATTAAAGATGTGCTGAAGAGCACTACAAGTACCCATGTCCTCCCTGCACTCTGAAATGAACACATGGAATTTTTGCTCCTAAATTGGGGGATTTAATGAGAGATGACAGTCTGGAGAACATTAAGAATTCCTCAGAGCATCCACTATACTGAGGGCAAGACTGATGGACAAAAGCAGCCACATAAGAGCTGAATTCTCTATACCACAGCCTACAGTCAAACATGCCAGGCCAGCATATTCTCTCAGCCTGTCACTGAAGCACTTTTGCCCAAAGCATCAACAGGTCATTGCAGCACAAAACCCTGAAGTTACAGCAGAAGTAATAACTGGACACATCATAGTGAAGTTGCTTTCTCCTGGACAAAGCTTTCCTGGAAGCTCTCTGACAAGCTATTTATTAAGATGCTATTATGGCTTGTACTTAAATTGCAGGTGTCAAGCTGTGCATTGCATCAGATTCCCCTGGAAGCAGCAGGGATATCCAGAGGAATCCTAGTGAAGCTCTTCATCCTACTCAGGGGTATAAGTTCATCACTTCTCCACAAGCTGACAGGGGGAAAAAAACCATATCCAGAATGTTTTGGTTTTAAGACTGTTGTTTTTAATATGGACTTGTATATAAAGGTGAGAAAACACGTTCAGGTTTACTACAGAAGATGACATGACTCTCAAATTCACCAGCACAAGCCAACCTATGAGTTTACTGTGGGGACAAAAGACTATGTCTGGCACTCAAGCTCACAACTTTTCCTAACAGCCAAGATAAAAATCATCACATGATTTCAAAATATTATATTCTGCATGAAAAAAGTTCTTTCTAATCCATATAACTCTTAGTATCCACACTGAAATATTTAACTAATGACATTTACTGGTACATCAAATTGCTTCATTTCCTAATTAACTGCTGTGTTTTTAGGACAAATCAGATTATACTGAGTGGCCTTAGGAGTGCCAGCATTTCTGACAACACCTGTTTTCCACCAGTAAGGCCTAAGTCAGCCTGGGTTACTTTATCCACTCCCAAAACTCCAGCCCATTTGAACTCCAAAACTCTTCCACAAGTGAAACCACTCGGACTAAACTTTGCTGTTCCTTCCCTGCTCACCCAACAGCTTCATCACAAAGCTGTCACCACTTCAGCTCACCAGAACAACAACAGGTGAGTAAATCCAAGCTGGCATCATCAGGTTCATCCCAAACTCAGTTACAAGATTTCACTTCCCCCCATCCCAAGCATCACCCCCTTAGCTGATACTCAAGGCATTGCATATTCCAACCCTGCTCAGGTGACATGAGGGGTCACTGCTCGCTCTGAGAAAACAGAACAAAAATAAGAGCAAAACAGGACAGAATTGCAGGGGGTTGTCAACATTCTTTTAAAATACTTGCTGCAGTCCCAGGTGGTAAGGTCCAGGTAAGGACAGCAGCTGGGATGCTTTGGAATGCTTTGGTACAGCACTTTTCAGGTTTTTTGGTTGGTTGGTTGATTTTGGTTTTTTGGTTTGGTTTTTTTGGGGGTTTTTTTTTGGTAAGGAAAAATGACAAATTAGGAGTTTGCCAGAGGTTTGATCCTTACCAAGCAAACTCATCCTCAAGTGGATTCACTGCTATTAACTGTGCATCAATTATCAAGAAAACTCAAAAAAAAAAAAAAAAGAAGTAAATAAGAAGAACCATGTTTCAGACAGTAAGAAATAAGAAATCATGATTTGGAAGTCAGTCCAATTGTTTTCCCACTTTGAATCCTCTCTACTCCAGAACATCCCATTGATATAGGCCAGCCAAACTTTGATGTTAGAAAAAGTCAGATCTGAAGTGTATTAGAGTTGAACCATTTTACTCTCCAAGCAAGTCTGACCCAGCAACATTCGCTACTTGAGCAGAGTTGCTTTTTTAAACCTATAAAGAAAGAAGGTCACAGACCCAACCACACGCGTTAAACATATTACAAGCAATTAAAGGAAAGATAATTTGGGAGATAAACACTTGAGAACTGGAGAGGTTTCTCAACCAGTGCAATTAGAATAAATCAGGAGCGCGGCCGCTCTGATCCAGCCCCTGCTCCCGGAGCTCATCACCATCACCATCACCATCTCCGCGGGACGAGGGAGCGGGGAGTGACCCCGGGGCTGCGGCTGAGCGCGAAGTGCGGGACGCGCACGGAGGGGGAGCGCAGAGGCGAGGGAAGGGAAGGGAGCGGACGGGAGCCAGCAAGAGCCCCGGGAGGGACGCGCTGGCTGCGGCGGGAGCGCTCCGCAGGTGCAGCGAGCGCATCCCAGGGCCGCTCCGAGCCGGGGCTGCCTCCCTGCTCCCCGGGCGCGGCCGCCGCCTCCGCCGAGCGCCGGGGCCGCGGCGAAGATGGTCGCGGGGAGAAACTTCTCTCAGGCGGACTTGGCACCGCCCTCCCTCTCCCAGCCCCCCGAACAGCGCCGAGGGGAGTCCAGCCCGCCCCGGCCCGTCAACCCCACCGAGGGGAGCCCAGCTCGCCCCGGCCCCTCCATCCCTCCCTGCCCGGGTGCCGCTGCCCAGCGTCTCTTCGCGGCGAGCCTGCCGGGAGGGAGGGAGGCAGATCCGCCCCCGGCTCTCCGCCGCCCCGTCCCCCGAGCCCCGGCTGGGCACCGCAGCGGGAGGGTCTCCCTTTTGTGTTCGGCATCAACTTCTTCCCCCGGCGGGACGACGATGGACGTGGCAGTCCCCGCTCCCCCCGGCCCTGGCAGGATGTCGCCTCACCTCCCCTTCCAGTTGCACAGGTCGCTGGAGTACTGAGCCGCGGCGCCGCCGCCCAGCAGCAGCCGCAGCCCCAGGAGCAGCGGCAGGAGCCCGGAGACCGGGGCGCTCCGCATGGTCCCCCGGCCCGGTGCGAACGCGGTGCAGGCGGAGGGGAGCGATGTGCGCGGCGCCCGGGGCTCGCCTACATGGTGGGCAGCGCGGCAGGGCGGCGCGGCTACCCCATCCCCGGCTCCCGCATCCCGGCTCGGCGCGGCGCCGCTCGGCTCTGCAGCTCGCACCCGCTGGCTGCGGGCTCCCAGCTGAGGGGCGGGAGCAGCTCGGCCGAGGGACGGCTCCTCCTTCCCCCTTCCCCCTCCCGCCGCTCCTCCTCCGACAAGGCCGGCACTTGCTGCGCCGGCAAAACGCGGCGCCGGATCGGGAGCAGCGGCCGCCCGCGGCTACGGCCCGTCCCGGGCTCCGCCGCTGCCCCGAGCCCCCTTGGCTGATGGGGTGAGACCCCGCTCCGCTCCTGCCCCGCCCTGCTTGGGCCCCCCGAGCTACCCTGTGTAGGGAAGGGGTGATGACGGGCAGGACCGAAGGGTTTCATTTGGCGGGGGAAGTTACTGAGACGCGCCCTCTGCACTGGAGCGGCCGCAGTGACCCGCAGCCCGTCCCTGCGGGTCAGCTCTGGATGCCCACAGTGACCTGCAGCCTGTCCCTGGGGGTGAAGTCCCGGGTGTCCGCAGTGACCTTCAGCCTGTCCGCGGGGATGCCCACAGTGACCCGCAGCCTGTTCCCAAGGCTGCAGCCCTGGATGCCCACAGTGACCCGCAGCCCGTCCCGGGGGATCAGCCCTAGATGCCCACGGTGACCCACAGCCAGTCCCTGGGGGTGCAGCCCCGGGTACCCGCAGTGACCCTCACCCTGTCCCCGGGGTGCAGCCCCGGGTGCCCGCAGTGCACCCCGCTGCAGCAGGTGACTCAGCTTGCAGCAGGATCTCCACTAAGGCGTGGTTCCTAGTAGATGAAGGCTGACGATTTTGCCGCAACTTTCTTGTGTCTCCACTTACCAGGAAGCACTTGGGACTCGATCTTATTTGTATTACTCTTCACCACTTAATGACCACTCGGGATAACTCCTTGTGTTGTTTAATGTCCCGGGTTATCCCGCTGTTGACTTCGGATACTTAACCCTCAGTGACAGAGACCCTTAGAAACCTTCCAGGAAGTCAGGGAAGTGCAGGGGGTGAATCAGCCTAAAGCCCAAACTACCCGGACCACGATAAAGGGGGAAAAAAACACGGATGGGGCTAGGAGGAAAATGACCCAGCTGCACAGAGACTGCTCTGATACGCCAGGTGCCACATAATTTCTTTCAAAGAAGCACCAAGGGGGTTGAGATTGATACTGTACATCCACAGAGAGGAGAGGGGTTAAAATATTTCCAGATCAGCGAGTTTCTTAGTCTCCTGTTGTTCTTTCAAGAGTCTGCTATGCAGCTTTATTATGGGCACTGCTCAGATTTTTCTAGGTGAGAGTTCGTGAATGGGCATTAAACATTTACACCCTGTTCACAGTTTGATGTGTTAGCCTCCTTAGTACCTGTTAAAACACCTTGCAAAGTGCCCTGGTGCTGTCTGAGAGCATCCGATGGCTGACACAGGATGTTCCAGCTCTGAAAGCTTCCTGCCCACTGCTGCACCCAGGATTAAATCCTTTGCAGTGTATCCCTTTCCATTTGTGGGTTTAGCTTTCCATGTCCTTTTTGTTTGGTAAATTACAGGTACTGTGTTCTGTTGATTATGAAGTATTAACATAATTACAGTAATTCTGCCCAATGATGCAATGCATGTAAACATGTAATTAGCACGGAGGGACAACACTCAGCAAAGTGATGACAACATGCAATAATGCAAAACGCCTTTTTCCCCCAGTCATGTGCAGCGATACAGGCTTTAGAGCTCAGTGCCTTGATTATTTCTTTAGAAGGAGGTTTTGTCAGAATGTTTTTGCTTCCTTCCCTCACACTGGAAAGAAAAGTATACAGAGAAAACACCGTGTTGCTTTATTCCTCAGAGTGTTTATATGTGCAACCCTCTGCATGCCCCCCACCTACTGTATCTGATTTCCTTTGCAATATTCGAACTCCCTGCATTTGATAAAACAAACAAGTGCCCAGGCAGCTCACATTACTCTCTGGAACTTTTGAAACTGCCTGAAAACTGTGAACTTTTAAGATAGGGAACAGAGTGTGCTGTTTTGCAGTGGCTACTACCTCTGGCTTTTATTTCCCCCCTTTTAACTCAGCAAAAGCGGTGGCATTTAGTTCTCGGGACCCAGAAAAGTAACGGCAACATGGGGACTTTGAAAGCCCCTCCTGTCCTCCGTGCCTTCCTGATGCTGACACAGTTTTCATCCTACCCAAGCTGCTGAGCCTTACAAGTGAGCAAAGCCCGGGCTGGTGGCCGCAGAGCCAAGGACTGTGAGTGCAGAGCCAGGGATCGTGGCTGCGGAGCGGAGCAAAGCCCAGGTTAAGCCTCCCCCAGTTCAAAAGTGAGGGGCAGCAGGAGATAGGGAACCTCTGCAGGGAAGGGGGCTGCTTGGTTTGCTCATTTGCATCTCAATCCCTACAATGCTCTTCCGGCTACTCACAGCTATTCCATAGTAGTGCTCTTGGCTGAGATCTGGGAACACGCTCAAAGGGTGAGGCAGCTTTTGGATGCACTGAGCTGTTTTCTGTTTGAGCTGTGAAAAGCAAACATCTTTTCAAGAGAGAACATTCTGAACAGTAATTTTTTTTTTCATTTACAATTCAGAAAGAGCAGAACTTCACTGAAATCTTGGGAGGAAAATATTGTATAATGTCGAATGGAAACATAAATCTTCCGCAGCAAAGGCTTCACACTCCTCTGAAAACAGAAGTCACTGAGTAACTACTCTGACCTAATGTGGCAGGACTGGAGATACAGGTTCTGGAAACAGCTCCCTACACTCAAACACTTGAACCCCAATAAAGCTCCACTGCCTTCCTCAAGGGGCAACTCAAAGATGAGACTCTACACAGTCACTTCAGACACTTCCCTCTAAATTCACTTTAAATATTTACTTGTCACGGCTACCAACCCAGGCACAAACAGCAGCGATTTTAAAGGACTTTTAAGGATTTTAAAGAGCGGGCGTCTGCAGGAGGAGAACCTATTGAAGGAGAGATGACTCATTTTCCTCAGTACTCAAAAGTGCAGATCTGAGGAAAGCAAAATCAAGTAGTGATTACAGATGGGCTCAAGCTTAGGTCTGGATTCAAATTTTCTTCAAAGCATGGCTGTGTTTACATTATTAGGGACAAACCCCCCCTGCCAAGTTGGGACCCAGCTGGAAGGCACAGGAAGGGCACTTTCAGATGCTGGATTTGGGGTTAAGCACATCTCAGCTGAACATTCAAAGCTGCTTTAAACAGTGTGGCAGAGCTAATCTGTTGAAAAGTCTCGCTCAGCCTTGCTGTCCCCAAGGGAAAATACACGGGAGAACTGTGAACTCCTCGAGAGAGCTGTGCTGGTCACTGCCCAGCCATGTGTTGGTTTCACTACGTGTCCCTGTTTTGCAACTTCCAAGCAGCCCCCTCTCAGCTGATTTATTGTCACACTACTCAGTTTGCAGGAGGGGAATCAGGTCCTGCGGTTACGGAGCAGACCCAAGGGCTGGTGCCTGGTGTGCAGCCCCTCGCTGCCTGCCAGCAAGGGAAATCTGAGACTTTGAAGGAGGAGGGGGAAGGAGGAGAAGCAGGGTATTTTCTGGAAAGGCAAAGCCATAGCTAAACAGCATGCATGGCAAAGCAGGAGGGAAAGAGAGTGGTCTAAGAATTCAAACAAGCCACAGAGAGGACAATAGACAATGAATACAGGAGCAATAGGAAATAAATAGAATTTGTAAGGTAAATCCACTGGACAGACAAGAGTGAGCAGAGTAACAAAACAGGGAGAGGTTCAGCAGCTGAATGGACAGTGGGAAACCTTTGTGTGTGGTGAGGGGAGACCGTGTTCCTTGCTCTCATGAAATTAAAATCAGTAAAGAAAATACACTCATCCATAATTGCACCCTCCTGCTCATTCCTGCTTACTTCTTTAGCTCTAATATCCGAGCACAATTCCTACTACGCCTAAACCACTGCTACTCACATCTTGCTTTTCTTGTTTTGTTTTGAAGGGAAAAGTTTTGGCCTTTGGAATGCGGCTGAAAACAACAGACATTTAAAGAAAAATAAGTAAATCTTTCCTAAACGAAGCTGGTGTTAGGGCATGCCTGAAATCCAGCTGCAGGACAGCAGTATTTCTGATGAAAATGTGTTAATTTCAAGATTGCATTTTTAAGAGTGAGGCAGCATTAAAGAAGAGTTGGAAGAGGGGGCGGGGAGCAGAGCTGCCCCTCTGCCTTGGACACACACAGGCAGCTCTGACACAAACAGCTCCCACTGAACTGGCAGCTCCTGCTGCACACACAATCCAGCTTCCGCCTCTGGACCTTTGCATTGGGATCCCAACCAGCTCCCACCCAAATCAATGGATTTTGCCATAGGCATGAAAGAGAGACTGAGGTACTTCATTGTCAGATACCTACTTAATTGTTGTCAGGTACTTAACAGCCAGATAAACAGAAAAACTTTGGGGATAAAAAAAACCCCAAACATTATTTGGATAGGCTACTTATAAGATGCAACAGTAAAATAAATTTAAAAAAAAAAAAAAAGCAGAGATGCCCAGACTTGTGATGTGGCCAAACCAGTAGGTGTACCTAGAGTTACACCTGAAGGACCTCTCTGCAAAGCACTGTGCAAACAGGGATGAACCACTGCAGGCAGGGATTCCCAAGAATGCTTCAATGTTTGAGGCAAATCAATAGTGTGGCCAATGTGTAACTTCTATTTTTCAATAAAATAATACATTTCCTTTTCTCTTCAAGGTCTGTGTTTTGATCTCCCAGGTATGAAGCAGGGTAAGACACAGCTCTAACACCAGCCTTTGAGCAGGGAGGTCAGGTGTGCTGTCCTGCCCTGTCCCCAGGGCAAAGCCCCTCTGCAAGATGGGGTAACTCAGCCCAGCCCAGGACATCTCTGCCTCTCCACGCTGCCTGCAGAGCAAAACTGCCCTCCTGGCTACACTATTCCTGATTTAAATACCTCAGCCAGGTAAAATACAGCGACTGGGGAGGCTGAGCAAGGCATATTTTGGGCCAAGAGGTCTAAGTGGAGTAAAGATTAAACCTACGCCTTGTGATAGTGCTAAACCCACGGCTTTGCCATATTAAGGACCAGTCTCCCAAACCACACAGCTTGGTCTGGATCAAGCCACGGGCCACAGCATCATGGTAGCAATGGGTGCTTTTCTCTCACCATTTCCCTGCTCCCAACACCTTGAACTGTTAAGCAACCCAGCCTGGGCAGACAGGAATTTGCATTTTACTCTTTGCACATCAAACTCAAAAGCAATGAAGAGAATGATGTCTGGACCCAAGCAGCCTATTGAGAGGATCAAAAAGGTAACACAAAGAACAAAAGATGGCTAAGAAACAGCTCATTCCCATCCCACACAGCAAGGCTGGCTCAGGACTGGGGACCCAGGCAGAGGATTTAGTGCCTAAGCCCAGAGACCCCTCTGGGGTGCAGGCAGTGACTCCTGCTTGCATGCCTGAGTCTGGATAAAGCTAAAGTCAAAACCAAAAACCTCTGAAAAGGCCTCAGTGTATTGTTGTTTTGGGGATAGTCCTGTGCATTTCATCCACAAGAATTAGTGTTTTCTTTTCATTTCACAATAGCCTAGGTATTTAAAATGTCTGCCAAGAAGTACTCAGAAAACAGCATTTAGTCTGAGGACTCTTCAAGAGGACCAGTTGTTTATTTCTACCACTTAATAAACATTAATTTCCTGTTTTAGAAAACATAATTTATGCCACTGGTGAAGCTGATATTAATCATGATGCATATCTCTTGGCTGGCTTAATTTTTCATTTTCTTCAGCTCATCCAGCCCGTCTCCGCTCTGCAACCTGTAGGCTCAGCCTCTGCAATCAGTTCTTCAAAAGTATTCAGCGATTTCCAGTACATGGAGGGAGAATATGAGAGCAGAGGACAGAGATCCAAATCCATTAGCAGTCACTTCTCTTAATAAAAACAAAGCTAAAGAGAGTATTTGTAACAGTGATCTGAAAACAAGAATATATTTTCCTTTCTGCTTCAGAATTTGGACAAAACTTGTGCAAGTTACACTAAACAAATCCAGCCCCTGCCAGGATAAACAAACATTTGCAGTGTTGCTTGCTACATGCCTGTCAAGAAATAGACACTGACACGCATTTTAATGCAACTCTCCTACAAATTGTGAAAAAATAACTGTGCACTGTGTATTCATTGCTAGGTTACCAGAAGGAGAGAGAATATTTTTGCAGACATGATGAAGTAACAAGGTAAATAATTCAACTTAATAACTTTCAAATTTCACACTTAATTTTCAACAGCAGGTCTTTTCAGAGACCAGATCAACCTCAGATCTGATGACAGGGATTTTTTTAGAGCTGACAAGTTCCCATGAGGCAGATTTGGTCCATGGAGTAGTTTTTACAAGCCAAATTTCACCCCTAAATTCAATGACAGTTTCTGTCGGAAAAGGGCAGCAAGGTTTGTCCAATTCTAATTAACAGCACAAGCATTTTCATTCCTCCTTAAATTCAATCACTCACTAAATGAGTGATGTCTTACCAAATATTGCAGCATTAACAGAGAAAAAATACAAAGTGCCCCGTGCAGATACCGAGTCTGTGCGTCTGTCTGCACAGTGATCCTGTCAGCAGCATTCTGGGAGGAACAGCACTAACTCTGGTTAAAGCAGATCAGGGATTGTAAAACTAATCCATAAATTCTGACATTATTACATATTTGCTTAAGGAAAAACAATGGATCTGACGATGAAATGAGATCCGTGCTGCTCCACAAAGCAGGGTCCTTTGTGCTGCTTTGTGGCAGTATTTGCAGGGCAGATGTATCTGCAGGGGATAAAGGACTCGGCTTCACCCCCTCCCTTTTAGCACCAGAAGCAAGAAAACTCCTCAAAAGAAACCCAAAGCTCAAATGAGACTCTCTCAGTTTTGCAAACTCTGCTGAAAGAGGCTTTAATTTATTTCCTTTTTCTTTGGTTCAAAGCATGTGTTGACTATCATGGCTTCATTAGGTCAGATTACACTCTCGTTTAGGTGCCAACAAATCTGACCAGAGATGCTCCCCTGAATAAGTAGTGGACCAAGAAAAAGGAAAGTTAGGTTCTCTGTCAAAGTCCTCTCTCATTTCCTTCCATGACCTTCTGAAAATAATTTCTCTATATTATGATGCTGAATTTAGTTGATGAGAAACCCTGAAAATCCATTGATAGAAATTCATGGTACTCTGCCAATTCCTTGTTGTGAGATCAGTGACAAAACCAAAACAACATGAAAGCCTGAAGGTGTGGTAAGAGGCCTTGTTGAGGCTAAAAAATCTTAATTTGAAAAATCCCAAGGACAGTGACAAGCCCTGAGATCTAAAATGATCTAACAAAACTAACAGTAATGACTAGCAAATAAGGCAGAGCTTTTACTCAGAAACACCATCAAGCCAGAATAGATTCTAATATTTTTAGAAGATGTCATGGTCACCCACACTCTTTTACATTTAATGCTTTTAAAATAAGTCCTTGAAGCAGTACCTAAGTATCAAATCTGGCTTCTGCTATGTTGGTCATATATTTGTCTATGTATCTTCTGTTTCCTCATGCAGAATTTTGACTGAAAATCCAATTGAATCCATTCAAGAGTAAAATGACCAGCGTAAGACTTGGAAGGAAAGGGAATCCTCCCTACTGCTGAATTTTGTGCTCCCAAGAAGAACTAGAGGAGGTCTCGTAACATGCCAGATTTTCTCATCCTCTCTCAGGCTGGCAAGTCTGGTTGGGCCTTACGTGGACTCAAATGCTGGAATGGACATGAAGATCTGACAGTCTGTACTTCCCTAATACAACTTGTCTTGCACTACCTGACATGTGACCCAAGCAGATTCCTGGAGATCTCATTCATATTTAGATCAGATTCTGGTTTTAAACTGTCATTCGTTTAGACTGAAAGAATGAGATTATTTTCTTCTATACTGGAAGACATATCTCTTTCCCATTTATAGTCACATTTTTTTCTATGCTGGACCATTTCAAGGAAAAAAGAAAAGAAAAGAAAAAAAAAAGTAGAAGTAACCCAAATGGTTGATGATCTATTTGTCTCTAGTTCTATTTCATTTCATGCCTCTCTCACTTCACAGCACTACAACCTTTTTGAATTGCCCTCTGTGATATCCACTCCTCCTTGTTGACCATTGCTCACTCATTCATTGCTTGTTGGATCAGCTGGGCACTTGCACAATCAAGGCTTTGTTATGCTTTCAGACAGGCTGCAGGTCACAATATTGAAGCAGCACAAGGACTGTTTCCTCTCCTGGTATTCTTCTTCCCTGTTTTTTAGGATGACACTACCCGAAACACATGAAAAAGAATACAAAGTAATTATGACAATAAATACTACAACAGCTCTCATTTATTTTGCTACACAATGTCTGTTTTTCCCTTTGTCATAAAAGAGTGAAATATTCAAAAGTCTGAAGAGTTTTTGTAAGTTGATCAACTATGAAACAAGAATCTCCTTCTTTGAAAAGTGCAGCAGAGCTCAAGTTTATTTAATAAATCAGTGGATGATAGCTGGTGATACACAGTTAGTGGGGACCCTCCAAGAGCTGCTCTCTCCACCAGTTAATTGGCCCAAACAAAATGGAATGGACTTTTCTAACTAATAAGCACTGACAATAATGAACAGCAACTGCAGGGATGGTGGGAAGATAAAGGAATGCACATACCAAGGCTCTGCAACAGGATGAAATGTCAAAGTTCAAGTTTACGTGCATAATAACCACAACAGTCACATGGGTTGTCAGCTGCATAAATAATCTGAGAATCCAAGATGCGAACACTGACAAACACAACTTTCTACAGTTGAAAATTTTAAAACAAAATGAAACTTCCCTTTAGCATATAGAGATATCCCAGTATTTAAATACCTGCAAGGTTTGCCTCTGGACCAGTGCTCTCAGCAGAGCTGGACACTTGGCTATCTTTGAACTCTGTCTTAACAGGGACAAAACTGGGCAGAGCACAAGCAGCACTGTTAGCAAAAAGATATTTTTAGTTGTTTTCACTTGAAGTCAAAATGAGGATCTTGACTTCCCAGCTGGTGAAATTAAATTTCTTTCTCTTGTGGTTAAAAAAAAAAATTAAAAGAGTACCTTATTTGGGAAGAGAAAGTTTAGATGGAAGTTCAGTATCTGGGTTTATTACAGAAAGAATAAGAAGTAGATGAGTAAGGATTTTGTCACAGAGAGGGAGATGCAGAATCTTTTGTGCATGGTGGTTTATTGCAGGCTCTAATGGCATCAGGACGACGTTACCAGGGAGCCTCTTCACAATGAAATAATTTACTGTCCTCTCTTATATCCTGCTAGCATAGCAATGTAATCTCCATAGATCTGCTCCTAAAACAGTTTTGATAGCCAAATGTAATATCACAGATGCCATAATTTCACCTTAAAAACATCTAAACTTGACACAATTGTCAGTTTATTCATACAAAATTATTGTGACCTGATAATGTCCTTCGAGAAGATCATTGTACAGACAGGTTTGCTGAAATCCTTCACTTTCACCGCCAGGTCCCGCTGCCGGCAGCCCCCATCAGTCCCTAATGCTGCACAAAGCCACGGCTCCTCCTCAGCTCCCCTGAACAGGGACAAGGAGCAGAGCTGAGCGTTTCCAAGGGCCTGGTGGAGTCACTGCCTCCTGCTCCCCAGAGCAGCCCACCCTCCCCCCGGCTGGGCTCCATGGCCCAACACCAGCATGTCCCCACTGTGAGTCCCCATGTGACAGATGATCCCACAGCGGGGTTGTGTCCCTGCCCTTCCCACTGCCCCGGAGCTGCGGGCGCTGCTGGATAAGATAATACCAAACCATCACAGATCCCATTTGCATAGCTCAATGGCTCCTTTCCTCAGAGAGCTGCACGTCCTCAGGTTAGCACCACATTTCTCAGGCTGTTCAAAGGCCCTCCCGGCCTTGAGAAGAGTTACATTCAGCAAAGAAAGAATATAAAGATAGAGTAACAGTTTTTTTCACCGAAAGGGAAGAGTTTCCTGTCTCTGCTCACATCTGGTCAATTTTCTGACAAGAATCACATCTTTGCTACTCTTTTACAACGCACAGCCAGTGCAGCTGTAACGGAGTGAGCTGCTCTCTCTACTGCCTTTTGTATTATCAGCACTATTATTAGCTTTAATGAAGCTGTTAAATCTGTTTTACTGAAGATGCACAAACCTGAAAACTTCTAATTTCATAACCCAGGCTGAGTGCATGAACTGGCATTTACAGGAAAATGCAGAAGTCTTGGCTTGAAAATTAAATAAAACTGAAACTGAATTAGTCACAATAAACTGTTCTTTAAGACCCACTTTTAAGAGTAGGTTAGTATTTTAAGGATGATATTAAAAAGATATAATAAGACAATAAAATGTCTTTTATGGGGCAGTATAAAGATTTAAAGAACCTATAGAAGTCTGTTTTCAATGAAGACATATGAAGTAAATGTTGCTGTATTCTCTAGAGCTATACAATTCTTGTCTCTTTTCTTTGGATGCCTTTGGCTAATTCATAATTCAAAACGTTACTCATTTCTCTTCCTGTGTGTCACATAAAGATGTGCATCCAATACATTGTCTGTGGATCTCTTATATTATACACATCCCAGTTCCTGTTGTGTATACATTCCTTTGGAGGGAAATGATTTATTTCTTTAAGCACTTTCCCATCTTAAAATGTCAGATGCTTCCTGTACTTATATACAAAGAAGTTTAAGCTCCCAAAGGTACTGAAGTTCAACAAAATTCTGTCTGTAGATAGTATGAACTTACCAGTGAATCTTTGGAGAATATACAATTCCACCTACTTTCCTCAGCTCTTCAGAATAACTTGGTTTTGCAAGTGTTTAACACTTCAGTCATCAAGAAGATCAAAGAGGGATGGTTTTGAAAAACAAAGGACCTAAACTGAAAACTCAAAAGGTTTTCTCCAGGTAGAAACATTGATTCTCAAGGGTTATCACTGGTGGCACAGAGGAAAACGGGAATCCAAGGCTACCCTTTATCTCTTTTCATTATCTTAATCTTGCTATCTTTTGTAAATAAGACCTTTTCCCTCCAAATAACTTACTTATAAAGCTTTTTTTGGGTATGTAAGGAAAATGCCTTTATTACTTTACTGAGTTTCAGATTGGTTTGTTTATAGCAAACCCAAACTGTATTAACTGAGGTGGTAAGACCATAATCACATGCCTATCACTGGATCCTCCAGGAGATTTCACAGGCTAAAAAGTAAATTTGGTACTTTTACTCTACTTTAAAAATACTGCATTATTTAGAATCATTCCTTTAGGAAAAGATTACCAAATTAAAATCTAACTTTGCATAATATTGCTCAAATATTAAAGCCCTTGACAAAGAAAAACCTGCACTAATCTGCTTCAGTTCTTTGGAAGAACGGTGCCTTTCACTTGTCACTGCCTCATCTCCTGCAGTCTTAATGCCACAAAATCATACAAAATCATACAAAATCATAGTAAATATAAAGATACACTCAAAAGTCTGAGCTGGAGCAGCGAGGAGAATGGCTTGAGCAGAACAGGGAACAAGCAGAACAGGGAACCTGCACAACATCACAGTGCTGTGGCCAGCAGTCTGAGGGGAAGATGTGGAAGCACACAGGGGGTGGCATGACTTGTGGGCAAGGAGAGTGTATGTTTGGAGGTGTGGGCTGGTACTGAAATGAATTGGATCTTTCTAGTTTACCCACAAAGGTAGCCAAGTCCAGTACTCCAGCTAACAGAATATTTGTGGTATTTGCCACCTTATGAAAACAACCACCGGCTTCTTCAGGTTGACTCATTTGAAAAGAAGAAAGAAGAAATAAGCAACATCCTTTCTGAGGACAGCGAATGTTTCAGAGAAAGAAATGTATCACACAACACTTCTCCTCTAAGGAGCAACAGCATTTTTCAGTGAGGTTACCCAAACTCAATATGTGTAAATTGCAAGAGCAATTAGGCCTGTAATTTCAGCTGAGCATTTGAAGTCTTGAGTACACAGGGAAATTGGCCCAAATAACTACTAGGTACTAGTCCCTGCTAGCAATAAATGTTCTGAAGGCCAAAGGAAGGTATTAGCTGCCCTTGTGCAACTCCCTTAACAGGGTGTACACATGTAACTAATTGGAAACCAGTAAACAATCCTCGTATTGAAGCGCAAAGAAGATAATCTCACTCACACTACTTCAGTCATTTTCTTCTCATGTGGCTGACTGGAATAAAACTGCTAAAATACTGTTTCCTTCATGCAGAAAAAGATCTAGGGGATATAATAGATCACAAGCTGATTAGGAGTTAACAGTGTCAAGCCATTGTGAAAAAGGCAAACACTGCACTAAGCTGTGCAAACAGGAGTATGGCTTGCAAGACACGGGAAGTAATCCTGCTCTGGTCCAGCCCCAGCAGGAGCACCAGGACTGGTGCTGGGGCTTATCCTCCAGCAGAGATGCAAAGTGCCCAGAGACCATCCAGAACAGAGCCAGGAGAATTAACAAAGGTCTAAAACATCACTCAACAAATCAGATGTCCATAACCTAAACAAGAGCGTGGGATGGGAGGGAAACTCAACAGCAATTTGCAAATTCAGAAAAATCATAAATTCATAAAGGGATTTTATGCGTGCAGGCTGGGGAAGGACTAAAGGATTTGTGATGGAATTTGCAAGCCTTCTGAGGCAAAGAAAGGGTTAACAGAGGCATTAGCAAGAAAGCAGCTGAGAAGGCACACAGCTGCAGGGGATAAAGCCACGGGGAGAGGGCTATCAGGGGACCCCTGAAGGAGGGGGCTGAGCAGCCTCTGGGCTGGAGATGCAGGCTGAAGGGACGGGGGCCTGTGTCCTTTCTAAGAGATTCTAGTATTTATCTCTGGGCAGGCTACTGGCCTCCTTGTTAGTATTTAGTCAGGATGTTTGATTATAAAATCTTTTTTTTAGGCCTGCAAAAAAAGTAGGGTAGGGTGGTTGAGGGCCTTGCTTTCTTTTTTCTTTTTAATAGCCCAGCAAAACTTTTCATATCTGGTCTAAAATGCAGACAAAGTGCCAAATCTACTGAGATAAGAGCAAAGTAGGATCATTCTTGCCTAAGGTTAAATATTAAAATGCTGTTAGTAACAGAGGATTCAACGTGAGAAGCTGTACCTTGGGAGCTGAAGACTATGGAGGGGGAGAGAGAGAGCAAAAAGCACCTGTATAAAAGGGATAAGTTGTGCTATAGGCTCAGTCTCAACAGCTCTAAAATTGGGGAGATCACAGAAGTCTGCATCTTTTAGTCAGAGGTAAAAGATCATAGCTGGCCAAATTTCAGGGGGATTGGAAAATGCTGTAATATCTAAGCTGTATATTAAGAAATTCTTCCTATGGGCAAAGATAGCAAGGCCTGCAATAATGTGGCTGAGGGTGTTATGAAGCCTCATAGACCAGTAGGTGTGTGTGAGTTGATCCTGTCTCAGGATGCCAGGACTAGATGAGCTTCTCAAGTCCCCTTCTGCTGTCTTGTACCGTAATGAGAAACATTGCCCCCCTCTTCTCTTGCCACTCAGCTGTGACATTTTATGAAAATAACAGAGCATTTTTGGAAGCTCAAAGCATTCCTTGAATAGAAGTGGTTTCAAAAATCTGCTCTGAGCTGAATTTTTTACCTATTCTGTTGAATGATCCTTTCAACATAGTGTGGTCTGGAAATACTTCAGTACTAGAGCTTGTAACTTCAGTGACAAATGTGTTAAAGGAATGCTCTATACTCATTCATTCTGTCTTTCCAATAAAGATACAACCAAATTAAGTTGCCCACATGCTCCACAACACAACAGATTTGTTTGTACAGATGCATTTTTACCATCTCAGTTACTGTTTGAGCTTTTCAGAAAGAAACTAAACCCAAGACTACTTGGCCTCAATAGCCCCCTGATAGCCTGCACAGTCTTACTTTATCTTCTTTTAAACTCCAGTGAAATCAGCTGGGATTTGCCCTCACAAGTCTATAGGTCCATGCTGTTCGCACTGTGAGTCTGTGTCATTTTAGAAATGACAGTTAAATGTCAAAAAACAAACCCAACTTTTTAGATATTATGTTTTTCCATTAAGATGAGGAGAATTTCTATTTGATAGCTAAAGCCTCCCAAAATTGCAAGTCTTATGTTCACAGTAATACTCCTTAAAAGATTATTTTGTCAGAAGTAAAAGCAAAGCATTAATTGATGAGAAATGTCTGAGTTTGCAATGCTTTTAGCTGTGAGGACTTCTTTGTGAGCTGCCCCTCACCACTGTGAAAAATCTTTAATGTAGAGCAGTTGGAAGTAGAACTAGGACCAAACCATCTTTGCTTGCTTCTTAATGAGTTTATTGTGACATTGTTGGGAGATGTCTTTTCATTCCGACCCACACGAAAGTGGAACGGGCAGTGAAACGGTTGACTATATTTTGGAAACTATTTAATTTCCCAAGTTGCCCAAGGACACAGAAATGCCTGCTGGAGTTTCAAAAGCCAGTAGGTAAGAACTCTCACAATAGATGTTAGTAGCCTAGGTTGCCCTGACAATCCCACTGAATAGGTTCCACATGCTTGTGGGCCTGTAAATGTCTTTCCAAACCCACCCCAAACAAAAATCACATTCTAAGCAGAAGTTTGCATTTAATTACTCTCTGTGGTCAGCTACATAATATAACTTCGAAAACATTTCTGGTGGGTTTGACCAGTTCTGTATTTTCCTCAGGGAAGGCAGCAAGGGCTTTGCTCTGCATTTTGCTTCACTTAATGAGGTGCTGTCCCTGACTAGGACTTTTGTTTGGTTTAGGGTGAGTAAAGCAATACTCTGCTACACTTTCTTAGATAAAGCAAGGCACACAGGCAACATAACAGTGCCAGCAGCCTTTGTCGCCAGAAGCAAGAATGATCATATTTAACAGTGCTGTTCATGGAGAGATTAAACTCAGGCTGGACGGTGAGAAGCTGTGCAGATAATTTGAAATAGATTCCAAGGGTGAATTACTGCTTGGCTATCCTCCTCACCTCCTCAGTTCTCTGATTTGTGTGCCAACCAACATTTTAAGATAACTCTGCTCTGTTTGCTCCTTGAATTGTCTGGCTGTTTAACAGGCTCTTCAAATAAACAAGGGATAATCTCAGGATTTTGCTTAACAAAGATTGCTTTGTGCAAATTTTAGAAATTCTGAATAGGTTGTTGTACGGGGCCTGGCGCTGCAATCCCTTTTAGCTGTAAATACTTTCAAGGGAGTAAGTGGTTGCACAATCATAATTTCAGTCAATTATCAATATTACTTTCCAGTATATTTTGAAAGGCCTTCCAGTATCTGAAGGGGCCTACAAGGAATTTGGAGAGGGACTCTATCAGGAATCGCAGTGACGAGGCAAGGAGTAATGGATACAAGTTGAAAGAGGGGAAGTTCAGGTTAGATATCAGGAACAAATTTTTTTACTGTGAAGGTGGGGAGGCGCTGGCACAGATGCCCAGAGAAGCTGTGGCTGTGCCATCCATAGATGTATCCAAGGCCAGGTTGGACAGGGCTTGGAGCACCCTGTGATAGTGGAAGGTGTCCCTGCCCATGGCAGGGGGTGGAACTGGATCATCTTCAAGGTCCATTCCATTCCATTCCATTCCATTCCATTCCATTCCATTCCNTTGAAAAAGCATTGTAACATTGAAATTTACAGGATTGAGTTTAGAGAATAGGTGTGGAAGCGCAGGTAGCATCTATTGAATCAGAGTGAGAGGGAAGATGTGCGCTAATGTCTTAGCAAACAATTCAGTAAGTGAAGGTATGGGTGCTAATGTCTCTATTAATGTCAAGCTGCAGGTTTGCTACAGAGCCCAGACTTTCCTGAAACAGACAAATTGGTCGGCACAAGCCTGAACTTCTGAAGTTTTGGTGAAAATGACATGTTTAAAGGGGAGAATATGCAGTAGGCGATTCGGGAAGGCTGTACCTTCCTAGTACCTCAGCACTGGGAAAGGAAGAGGGCAACACGCGGCCGGGAGTTTGGATAAAAGGAGGCTGCGTCCTCCAACACCGAGAGAGAGAGTCTCTCCCTTAATTCGAATCAAGTTGCAGTAGTCCTGTGTCTTCTTTGTGGACACTTGTTTTTCATAGCATGATTTTCCGAACGAGCGTCTCCATAGCCGAGGCTGGATCCCGGGGACTCCTCATGGGCTGGCGATCCCCTCATGGGCCGGGGGACCCCTCATGCACCGGGGCCGGGGCCGGGGCCAGGGCTCGGCTGCCGCCGCCAGCGGAGCCTCTTCCGGCCGCTCTGGTCTCCGACTCTGTGGTTGTTCCTCCCGCTCCTCCCCGAGGGGCGGCGGCGATGGTGGAGCCGGGGAGAGGCGGCGGGAGCCCCGAGCCCCCCGTGCAGGTGGTACGTGACAGGCGGGGCCGGGCCGCGGTGCCCCGGGCCGGGTGTGCCCGGCGAGGACACGGCAGGGCTCGGTTGGGGCCGGGGCTGGCCCGGGTGGGCGCTCCCGGAGGGCCCGGTGCCGCCGCGTCCTGCAGCACGGCAGCCTCGGCGCGCTCGGGTACACGGGGTTGGCAGTGAAAGTCGTAAAATCTTCCTACAACACTTCCTGCTCTTGTTACTTCCCGTACCTGTGTCTATAAATATAGATATACTCTGCGTGTGTGTATATATTATCTGATAATATATATGTATAATATATAAATATAAAAATTATATATGTTGTGTGTGTATATATTATAATATATGTATTTTTTATATATGTGCACTTGTGTATAAATTAAACACATAAAGTTAAATACACAATATTTATCTGTGCCTATATAGCTATATAAATAGAGATATAAAAATATAGAAATGTACACTCATCTAGAATGTGTGGAGTTCAGGGACATCCAGGCAGTGTCACGACGATCAAGTCCAGGTTGGATTCGTAGCTGTGTTTTAAGAGTCATATTTGGCTCCTAGGCCATAAGACTCCTCTGTGTTGGATGCTGCTGTAGATCAGCCTCACCTAATGAAATGGTAATTCTGACTCAGGTCGCTCAGATTGTCACTCAGATTATTTGCAATGCCAAAAGCTCATTAGTTGTTTGCAATTTATGTCCCAAATACTTAAAATTACTTTGAGAGAGCTTTACACTCTCTGTAGCTCACTGTTTTGGTAGCTGTCTTCAAATACAGGAAGGGCTGCTGCAAGCAGAAGTAGAATGATCATCGGTGCTGGGATTGGGAAGTAGGAGTTGGCATAAGCTGTAGCAAAAGGACACTGGGAAAACCATTCTGCGTCTCCCTTATGCCTGCTTTTAGTGAGTGCCTCAGCAAGGTTGGTGTTTATCCCTGGAGAGAGGGTTTGCCAGCAATGGCAGAGCTGTAGCTGGTCTTGTTTTGGGACAGAAGAAGCAGACACAGTTTTGGAGGTTACTACCAGCTGGTATTTTTGTTATGAGAGTGCACCTGTAAGTGAAATAGTGCCCTGGTTCATGTTTTTCCCCTCTTTAAATGGTCCAAGGAGATTGAATTATTCCGATACAGTCACATGACATTAAAAGCCAATTTATAAGTGCCCAATTGCAACTCTTAAGCCAGGGTACAAATCTAGTAATGAACGAGGGAGAAATTAGATTTCTGATTTATCCTCAAACTAAAACTAAACACAGAAAAACAGTGAGATGAGCAAGAATGGTGGAACCTAAGAAAACTCTAGTATACAACATCAACAATACTCTGAGGTGTTAATCCTATTGCTGAGTGCAGTTACTTGTGTGGATTTGTTAATTTTTCAGGTTTTACACAGAAGTATCATCAGCAGTTCAGCTCTGGGCCTCAGTTTGGCAGGTTTCCAGTTCTATATGGTGGTCTTGGTTCCATTGAAATAGAATTTGCTCACAGTAATGTGTTTAGGAGCATGTTAATGTATTACAAGCAGTTCAGTTCAGAGCACCTCAGTGCCATCAGGTATTTATGGGTTGTTTTATATGTGCTGCCCTTAAAGTACTTCTTTCTACTTTCAGTTCAAGCTCAACAGCAAGGTCAAAAATCATCTTGCTGTTTTGCAGTGCTGCCCTGACTTAAAACAGGAGTACACCACGGAAAAAAAGCAAAGAAGTTCCAGTTTTCAAACCAATGGCGAGCTTGTTGGTGATGGCTTAGTCAAATTTTTACTGAGTGAATCAGAAAACAAATTGAAAAATAACTGATTTTTCTGGATGTGCAAAACTGCAAAGTTTTACTGTCATTGGAAGAATTGTGGAACACTTTTTTCCTGAATGAGTGTGTTAGATTGGTGGGTATGAGCGTGTAGGGTCATATTTTAATTGCCATGTCCACATTAAGAATGTTAAAATCTTGAGTAAATTGAATATAGTACTTCAGTACTTTCTATTTTTTAGACTCAAAGTACTAATCTGAGACAGTTCTGAAATAATCTTTTTTATCAGTATGTTGTAATTACTGGGTAATCAGTTTCACTTTTTTTTTTGTTTGTTTCTCCCTATTTTATTTATCTCTCTAAAACACAAGTCAAAGGCCTACTTTGCTTAAAATTTTAGAGAGCTTTTGTCCTACTTTTTTAAAGAACTGTTCCATCATCCTGCCAAAAATCAGGAGGTTCATTCATTTTAGATGTTTACTATTTTATTTGGCTGTGAAATGTTGTTGATCGTTGTACCCTACACAGGACTGGGTTGTACCTGTGTGTACGTCCTTCAGTGTCCAAAAATCTCCCTCCTGCTGTGGGCACCTGTGTGTATTTACACGATGTGCACTGTGTTCATATAATAACAATAACAATGACAATAACAATAACAATAACAATTCAATTTCACTATCCCAGTATTTTGTTTCTTAGGATTCTCTCCTGCTCACGATGGGAACAAACCTTCTCTTTCTTCCAGTCGTGCGTTTGTGGTTATCCCACATAATGAAGAGTTTAAGTTGTGTTTCCAGGGTCTTCTTGAAATGTCCCTTGAGACATTTAATGAGTTACTTAGGCCCTTAAGTTCCCCATCTCTAAGTAATTTTACCAGGTACAAGCTTGGGCTCTCCCTTTGCAAACGCAGCCAGTGGATCACTGGGATGATCTCTCAGGGCTTTGCATGCTGTGAAGGAAATGTGTTCTGAGACACTGAAGGAATTTTGGGGGTAGTTGGCTTTTTAGGGATAATTAGATCAGCAATGAGTAACTGAACAGATAAAGCCTGCCTCTTTTGTTTCTAACCAATTTTAAAATATTTCAGGTGTATTTTCCTGCTTTGGGAGGCTGTAGGAGGAAAGCCTGCAGCTGGAATGGCAGAGAATGGAACTACATCACAGATCAACTTCCATGTGCTTTAGAGCAGTTGTAGGTGGAATGATTTTTAAAAAACTTGCCTGCAGCCTGAGGGTCCACCTGTATATATGAGCATCTCCAATTAGGCTTGAAGAGACATCAACGAGTAAGATGTATTAATGGAAAATAAAAGTGAGGAGTGTCTTAAGAAATGCAGGATTGCTAGAAACAGGTTAGGGTGGTGTTACAGATGTTCAGTTTGTGGGTTTGCTTCAGTGGTCTCTCTTGTTTCCTTGGACGTCTACCAAAAGCCATCTCGTGGAACTTAATTTAAAGAGAAGAAAGCAAATCATTTTCTTGAAATGAAAACAAAGAGTTTTTGCTTTACTTTTATATTCTTAAGTTGCATTTTTTGGTGAAAGTCAGTTTCAGAAGGATCTGCTACTTCTCCTTTTTAATAAATATATGTAAGTAAACCAAAATATGCTTTCTGATGTGCATCTTTCTTTGGTTTTTTTTAGTCTATCATTGTGCCTGTTCACAACAGTGAATGCTGGTTAGATGAATGCTTAAAGTCAGTTTGGGAACAAGATTTTAAAGGAACCCTGGAGCTGTCAATATTTAATGATGCCAGTCAGGTGCGTTTCAAACCTTGAAAATACCGTCCAAGTAAATTCTGTCTGTGACAAGAATTTTTGGTTGGCTTCACCATACAAATGAAAATAGCTGCATCTCTGTCATTATTTTTTCTAGGATGGTTCAGCTGGAATAATTGAAAAATGGAAGATCAAGTTGGAAGAAGTTGGTATTTCAGTAATCATTGGGGAAAACAATTCCTCTCAGCCTCGAGGTGGTATGTAGCTTAATAGTGATTTTGTGAGGGTTTGGTTCTTATTGCAGGCACCTTCTGGTTTTTAGTTTGAAAAGTGTCTCCATAGCCATTTGCACTGCAATGGAAAAAAAGCCACGTTGTTTTCTAGAGCTGTGTTTGAAAACTCATTCCAGTTTGAATTTGGCCCTGTTGCTTTGGGCTCTGTAGAATTTGTTTATATGTTCAAGGGAAGAAGAACTTGGCTTAGCACTTGCGTGGTGTACTCTGCAAAAGCAAAAGAATTTTGTTTAATTGTAGTATACACAATGTTATTAATGCTTACAATTTTATTGTGGCTTTCTGATATCTGATTTATCTTCAGGAGATGGGTTGTAAGAAAAAAATAAATTAAAAATTTCTTGCATAAAGATTTTAAAAGTAAATGCATATCTTTCAGTCCAGTGAAATAGACCCTGAAATAGAAAATAAATACATTTTGATATTGCTTCAATGAACAAACGGTGATCAAAACAGATGTTTCAGAAGCTAAAAACTCACTAAAAACTCTAACTGAAGTCCCAAGTATTCACTCAGAGGGCTGAACCATTATGTTTAGTGAGCTGTCAGACAGGTGTATGATATGATTAATTTGCATGCTAACATGAGTCACACCCACTGCAGGAGATTACAAACAAATCTCTTTAAATAGATTTCCTTTTGCTTGTTTTGGTTGGTTTATGTTTAGGGGATTTTAGCACCAAATCTTCCTAAAATGTGAAACAGAAATAAAAGTCAGTTGGTTTTTGGAGAAGCTGTTGTTGAGTGACAGTAAAGTTGGAAGATCAGGTCCGTGTTCTGAGGAAGAACAGCAGGACAAAGGAAGAGCAGTGTGCTCACATTTTGTACTGGAGCTGTGTAACCAATGTTTCTGCCATTCTGGACTTTGTTTTAATGAGTAGACAGGTAGGAATTGTTAAAGCATTTGTTCCAAATTTGTATCTTTGAAGTTATCTCTTAAAAGTCACATTTTGGAAACAGTGTAACACAAAATTTGGACAGTTGCTTCACCACCACAGTTGTTTGAAGTGGAAACAAACTCAGGCTGATTACAGTCTCCTCAAAATGATCTTGTGCAAAAGCTCAGTTGTGTTTCAGAAAGTTTGATTTTCATCCCCTGTTGAAACATGCAAATAAATGGGAAGTTTGTGCACTGAATTCATCTGCAACCTGGTAGAGGCCCCTGACTTTATTTACTGTCCTTTCTCCTGACTGTAGGCTTTACATCTGTTTTTAAATAGTTGTCAGACGTAGCAGTACTGAAGTAACACAGCATAACCCTTACTGTAAATATTTTTAGTATTTTAATACCTCTAGCATGAGCTGGTGTCGTTTTGACAGTGCAGCTTGTAGTATTAGAACTATTGGGCTGGTAATGACGAAAGGCAGAGAGGTTTTTAGAGGGAATTTTTCTCTTTTGGGCAACTGATACAGCTGGAGTTGAGCAATGTCAAGAATTACTCATAATCCTGTAACTTTTTCTTCTTTTTTCTCCTCCCTCTACTGTTGGGCGATCAGTCTTCTTTCAAAAATGACTTCTTCTAGTAGTTGATGATCAAGAAACTAGTAGGTTACAATTTCTTAAGTCAAAGCAGAATCCCAGAGGTTGTTAATTCTGATACTTAAGATAGTTAGTAATGTTTTAGCTAATACCATTGTGTTGTGTAACATCTTTTCCATTTTTATAAACATTTCTATGTGTAAAGACTTGTTCCTACTTGAGTGTTGTATCAATTGTGTATAAACTAGGTTTGAGTTTGCCAGGACACACAAGCAGGACTTTTTTTTTTTTTTTAATTTTAGAATTCTGATGTCTTTTCATGTTTGCACTTCAGGAAACTGAAGCTAAAACTGAGTTCCAGTTGTGAATTCCATTGTGCCATTAGGGATATGTCAGATTATTTTTGGGTTTAGCATGCATTTGTCAGTATTGGAGTAGGTGGAGACTGAACAGATCTTTAATAAATTGCAGGTGGGAGGGGCAGCTGTGCACTATTTAAATAATAGTGTGAAATGCATAGTGCTGCTAAAAAACAAACCCAGGCTCATCCATGTGGAAGACACGCAGGTCACCATTAAAACAAGGGCATCTTTACTTCATGGTTGTTAAATTTCAGCAGCAGGTTACTTGAAATCCATAGCATTTGTTTGCTTTTGGTGATTTACTTTCATTTTGTTAAGGACTAGGTACAACTGGAAGGAGTCTTGCCTTTAAAAGAAGATGCTTTGGTACAGAAACAATGTACTAGTCAGGCTTCACATCTTCAACTATTTACACAAGATTAGGATTTATTTCTGATTCTTTTCTAACATGTAAAAGAAAGGGGGAGAACCTAGGAAAAAAGAAAGGGTCACTTGCCTAAAAAAAGGAAACCTTTTTCTTTCCAAGAGTGAGGAATGTTAATATCTCACTGAGGCTTAAGTTTTTACGGCTGTAACCATGGTAACAGGCTCTTTTCACCAAGTAAGCAGGCCTTACAAAACTCAGAGACCTGGCACAAACATTTCATTTTGTTCAGTAGAGTAATATTAAAGAATTTTTTTTACTCATGCCAAACACAGAATTTGTTGTGGTGAAAGAATTTTTAATACCTAGTTTTTTCTATGGGGAGTTATATTTATCTTCTTAATAATTTTTAAAATACGTGTATTTTCTTCTCTCTCTCTCTTTCCTCTAAAAGGTATCTGGCATATGAAAAACTTCAAGATGTTTCTGTCTCAAGCATAGCAAGAAATATTTTCCAACTCCTTCTCTTAACAAATACGAGATATTTGTGATTTTAAAGTTGTTGATTTGAAGATGAGGTCTGAAATACTTCAGAAAGTTCATAGAGTAATATAATTGCCATCTTGTAGTTGCCTTGAAGCCTCCTTCACTCTTTTCTTACATTTTTCATTCCTTGTAATTCATTATGATCCACTGAAGGCTGTTGAAATATTTGGATATGTTAATGAGAGCACTGAAATGTAAGTCCATGCCACTTTACACCTGCTATGGCTTCTGATGACACTGATTTGTTTGATGCTGGGCAAATTTAATTCTGTCATCTTTTTTGTGCTGTTCTTTTGCTTTACTAGAGACCTCCACAGAACTGGGGGTTTGGTGCTTTGGCGTGTCCAGACCTGTTGACTTGCATCAGTTGTTTCCCACTAAAACTGCTCATGCCAGGATCCAGCTCTGCTGCTGTGGCAGCTCCTGTCTTTGCCAGCTGCTTTTTTACTGCCAGTAGGAAAGAGACTGAGAGTTACTGTATAGATGAGATTAGATATTCATAGGTCTGTAAAGGGTGGCATGTAAACATCCTGTAAAATAATAAATCCAAAAAACCCACAATGAAGAGAAGTTAAGGTGAGGATTAAAGTACATGAGAAAAAATAACACAGCTATAAGGAAGAGCTTTTATTAGTCGTGTTCTGGTGGTAGTTGACATAATGTTCCTTGGAGGCAGTAAGAAATGCAGTCATAAGTCTTTTTCTGTACTTGGACAGCTCAGCAAAATAGCCAGGGAGCACGTGCATTACAGCTAAGGGAACCTTTGAGCCCAGTTAAAGCTGTTTCCTGAGCAAACTTAAACTTGTAACACATAAAAAGATAAGAGAATTACAGAACTCTGCTTTTTTTCAAATGTAAAATCAGAAATTTTATGGATAATATTATTTAAAATTATTCTGCTCCACTTCATGGTGAGATTTTTTGGCTTTACATTTCCAGTTTTCCCCCTGAAGAGTAAAAACCCTACAATATTGCATGTCTTCACAAAGTTTATTTTGCAGGTCAGGGTGATCTTGCTGGATTTCCCGACTTGCTTCCATAAATATTCCAAAGAAAGCTTAAGTGTTACATATGTGCCCAGGTAGAATCCATGCAGCATTTTTCAGGCTAACACTGGAGATGGTGTGGGCTTTTCTTACAGTTCTGCCCAGGGCAGGGACTCAGAGATCAGGATTAGGTGCACCTTGTCTGCCTGAAAAGTGATCCCAGGTAAGCGTTCCCTCCTTGTGGGAGTATTTCAGTGGTTCTGCAGTCCCATCCTTACCTTCAGCTGTGGCTTCCTGCTCCTTTTTATTCTTCTGGTTCTGCCATTTGTTTGATCCTCCAGAACTGTCATCTGCTTCAGAAATTAAGCTGACAAAAAACTTCTCTTCTTTGGTTCAGCTTCCTGAAATGAGTGGGCTGGTAAAAAGATTCACCAAGTGTCAGGAGGTCACCCTGGGTGCCAATGTTGTCATTTGTCTGAAGGGACATTTCAGTGTGGCCTCCATTGACGATACAACATATTATGGTATAAATAAGCCACCTTTGTGCTCCATGTATATATCTAATAAATAAGCCTGCTTGGCTCCCCTCTGCAATACACCTGCCTCTACATAAATGGCACAGGAAGTTTTTGTATTTGCAAACTTCACAAGCACCAAGGAACAGAACTTTTTGAGTCCTTCTGAGAACCCTGATGGGAAGAACAGTAGTTTCTTGTTCTTCTCTGCCTCTTTTATGATTTGCTGGTATTTTTTAGGACTTAAAAGATGAATGTATGTACAGCTAAGGGTTTTCAGGCTCTGTGCAAGGGGTTGGCCTAAATGACCTTTAAAGGTCCCTTCCAGCCCAATGCATTCTGTGATTCTACAAGCTGAGGTTCTGGATATAAAACCTGCCCTCTTCAAGATACACATTTCATATTATGTCTTTGCGGGGGGCTTGGCAAAATTGTCTTATTCTACTTGATTGTAGAATTCTACTACTCACTCAGAGAAGGTGACTGACATAGGTATCCTATTTAAATATTCACAAATTACCTTGCTTTAAAGATGGAAAAATTTGGTACTTTATGTGATACTGATTTTTTTTATTTTCTTTCATTCATTCCTCACTTTATTAACATTTTAAAAGATGCAACAGTAAAAACTCCTCTGTATTTTTATCTTTGCTTTCTCAACAGTTGGATTTGCTAAAAATCAAGCAGTAATTCAGAGCTCAGGGACCTATCTCTGCTTCCTGGATTCAGTAAGTTAATGCTTTTTGTCTAACCTGGTTTTGTCAATATAATCCTTTCCTTTTTAATGGAGTTGTTGATTTGTTGAAAGACAAGCTGCTTAAAGGTGTTTGGTTGTTAAATGTGCTGGATACTATTTATGGCTGTAAAGTTGTATTCCAACCTGCAGAAAGCCTTACATCATTCTTTGATTATATCAGATTTCACAAGCTGTTGTGAACAGGGCTGGGCAAGGTTGGTATTTAGGTGTTTTAAGGATTTTTCTTTCCCACATCCTTCAGAAAATTGTATTGATGAGAAACTAAGAGCTAATCTACTGGCTTTTTGATGTAAAATAGGAGAGGTCTCACCTTCCAACTGGAATTTTTTTTTCCTGTCCTTTGTTGGATATCTTCTGTGAAGCCATTGAGCTCACTAACCCCCAGATAAGGATCTCACTTCGTGCAGCTGAATATGCAGGAATGGTTTCACAAAGGTGCCCAGCTGAGCAGACGAGTGGGGCCGTGTGCTGGGAGCAGGCGAGAAGAGCAGGACCTTCAAGGCTCACTGATCTCCTGTAATTTCACCTGAAGATTGATATTCTTTTCCTCTGAATTGGAACTGAACTATGGCTTAGGGTAGTGCAGGGTGAACTGGCTGCTGACAGGGTAGGTTTTCAGATGCAATTCAGCTGAATATTGTGATTGTCTGTGCTTGTTAAAAAGTGTTGTGAGAGCAGGTATTGAACTCTACAGCTGTTCTCAGGTTTTAATTAGAGAAATCCTTCAGTTTGCAAACTCCACAGTGTGTTATCTAGTTAACAGTGTGTTAACTAGATGGGAGAATTTTTTTCTGTTTATATGTTAAAATATTGTGATTTTTTGTGATGTATTGTTAGTCAGGGAGGCTGTTTACATACCTAAAAGAAAAAAAAAAGAAAAGAAAAGGAACTTACTTATGATTTCTGAAGTTTGGGTATTCCAGGCTTGGAGGCTTGGACAGATACCACATTGCATAGGGAGTCTGTATGGTGAGGAATGTCTGTGCTTGAGCTGGCTGAAGTTATCAGAGTACCTGAATGAGAAATTAAGCTACTCTTGTCCCATGGAGCTTCATATCTTCTGTCTCAAATATGTCTAGCATGATGTACTGATGTAAATTATGGCTTAGTCTTCCTTTTCAATCCGGACAGATCTAGTTGTTTGAAAATCACTAGCAATAAACTAGAAAATCAAATTCTGTAAATGAAGTTAATTCATATTTTCATAGTGATTCTTCAGAATTCTCAATTTGTTATTTACCATATATTATAATCTTCCTGCTGCTGTGTTATTTCTGTTGGCTGACTATTGCAGGAAAACAAAACATCAAGGAAGCAAATTACAAATATTAAGGAATATAACTGGTCATGGTACTGTATTTCTGCAATATTATCATTAGCAGAACTTTATATTTAACATTATCAAAAATTACTTGAAGTGAGTTGAGAATTTTATGGTTTACAGCGTGGATAAGCTTAGAGAAGTTACCAAGATTTTCTGTTCTATGCATTTCTGTTGTTTCTTCAAAACAGAGGCATTCTGGACTACCAGAAGCCTAATCTGGCTACAAGAGAAATATTAAATGCCTGGCACTACTTAAATGTATTTTCTACTGTCTCTCCTTGTGACTACCATTTTTTGCTGAAAACAGATCAGAGCAAATAAAATGGATGTGGAAACTGCTACAAGTCCAAAAGTTGCTCATTGTTTTGGCTCTAGTTAGTAAACGTTGTGTGATAGTAGCTGGGACACAGATGTTGCCAGCTGTTTAACAACTCTGCTTCCACACACCACCTACCTTCTTCATTTCAGTCACCAGCCTAGTATCCAGCTCTCTAGGAAGGAATGTTGAGATCAGCCTTTTGGAATGTGCTGCAGTAACCCAAGGAATTGACCTTCAGAAGTTTCAGGTTTGCTACAGGTGGATGTGCAGAGGAATGGGGCTGGGGCTGTAGTTTGTGCACGTTACAAATAGGTTGAGAAATGCATCCATGGCTTTTTGTGCATCCCTTTGTTCTCTCTGTGGAGTGAAATGAGTGGATGAGCATATTGGGGAGCACCTTTGGAAGATGTTTTTGCTTGCCACTCCTGCTGGAGTCAAGCTGCTTGTGTTATGTCTCTCAACACAGATTTCTGAGGACAACAAACTGAGAAGAAATGTGGAAAAAAAAAAAAGGTTACACATCTCAGAACTGTCAGAATTTGATCAGCCTTTTCTAGTATGAAGTGGCAGCTGTTTGAGTAACAGCTATTGTGGAGGGTTTTTTTCTGTGGTTGTTGTTACAGATTTCACCTCCAAGCTACATTTTTTCCCTTCTGGGAAGGCAAGTGAAAAAATTGAAGCTACTTAACAATTTTTTCATATGCAACATTTATAGAATGGGAAAACAAGAGCTAATTTTGCAAATATATTTCACTGTCAGCTTGTCTTCTTCAGATTGTCTGCAGTTATATCTTTAACTGCCAGTTTCATTGTACTGTAACTGTAGTTTGTCACTTGTCTGGGGTGGTGCCATCTTTGTTAGAAGCATTTACTCACTGGTAGCACAGCAGAGCTCTTACACTAAAAATTCTGCTTTGAACTGCTGTTTTCATTGACATGCACATAAACATGCCTCTACTTGTCTGAAACTGTATCTCTTCAAAAAGGATCATGCTTTCATTTCATCCTAATAATCTGTGTAGTTTCCAATTATTTCAGGTTTATTCAGTGTGTTGTTGGAGAGTTCCTGATTGTTAAAGAAGAAACACAAAAATGTGTCCTTTTTTGACCTGCAGTATTTCAAACCCAGAAATCACTTGAGAACTTAACGTGCTTGTTTTAATCTTTTGAAAAGCTCTGTTGGCAGTGTATCACAATTTCAGAGATTCTCAGGCAGTTCAAAGATATGACTTTAAACCACGTTGCCACAGTGTCACTGCTTGCTAGAAGTCAAAAATGCCATGGGGACACAGATAAGTTTATTCACCAAAAATGAGGGTGAACCACACCAGATTTGTCATTCCTGTGATGGAATTGGCAGCTGCTGACCTGTGCCTTTTGGTTTGGGAGATTTTGTTTGTATGATGTAAGTTAGGAATGGTAATTTTTATATATAATTATATATATTCCTTCTTTCTTTCAAATTAGTCTGTTGTCATTTCTTAGGAAATGACGATGTGATCAGAGTTCATGTGTTTCCTTTCTGTTCTTGTTTAACATACTGTTCCTTGGGAACTTATCCTCTGATTTAAAAACTGAAATAAGCTATTACACAAATAGCAGGTGTGTGGATGTAGTGGTGAACTCCATTACCAGAAGAGTTGTCCATGTTTCCTAATCACTAGTGAGCCCCAAAAAGTCAAAATACAAGTGCTTGAAGGCATCATTCCTATAATGGTTTTGTAAAGATGTGCTTGTATCAAAACCAGATTAAATGCCTTTATCTGGTATGAAATGTTAAAGGAAGAAGCAAACCTTCAGAATTTGGGTTGCCATAACCTCTCCCTCCCTGTTCTTCATTTATTCAGTAGTTAAAGAGGGCATTTGGAATTGCTGGTGAAGCTTTTACTCTTGTCTGGGATTACTGGCTTTGCTACTGAACACCTTATGAGTTACCTGCTTCACTTGGCTGCAAACACATCATTTTTTTCAGTGGTCTAACTATGAGGAAAAAATCAAAGGTGATCTCCAGTGACCACAGAAAAGCAAGATATGGGAAGGCATATGTCTGCATTTGTTGAATAAAAGCATCAAGGTGGGAGCTGCTTCTACAGCAGAAGTTTCCTGACCAACTAATAGCGATGCTTAATTAAAAGATTCCACAAAAAGATTGTCAGGCTCACAAGAGCACCACATAGATCTTTCCATGTAGATCTGTTTGTTGCTATGCTCAACAAAAAGAAAGGTGCTCAATACAGTCAGCTTCTTATATTTGAAATGTTTTCTTTGTTGTCCCCTTCTTTCTCAGTTTAATTTGGGAGCAGAATCAGAAAAGTAGCATTTTTTTCTTATGATCTTGCAAGTACTGACAGATCATTGTTCTCAGGTGATTTGTGGGTGCCATTTGAGTGCCTGGTTGTAATGAGCTTGATGGTGTGGAGCTGTTCAAAGAGCAGCCCCTGGAGAATTGCCTGGGATCAGGGTATTTCCTTCAGCAGAGCTGTTGACAGGCCAGTTTTTGGAGGTCCCAGGCATTTCACTTCCCTGGTTCAAGGAGCTGAACTGAACAATAGCAAAGAAAGATTTTCCCTCTGGTCTGAGCAGGTGCAGGATAACTGAATGGACCATTTGATGAATTGAAAGATTTTGGAGATGCCATATTGTTGCTCAGTGAGTGAAACATTCCTGCCGCTGTTGTTGCTGGTTGTGTTTTACATTTAATAGCTGTAATGGAAAGAAGGTGCTGTTCTTACAGGACTGGAGTGTATCAGCTCTCAGTCCTTTCTCTCCATTTTGCAGGAGCCAAATATGAAGGACTTTGGAAAAGCACAAAATGCTGGGTCTGTAATGTGAATTTAAGAAAGCACCTCAATACTGAGCTGTAATTAGTGTTTTGTTTTCTGTGAACTTGCCCTCGGTTGCAAAAAGTAGATGTGTACTGTGCACTGAATTGTCTATTTTGTTCTACTGTCTGAAGTGCAGAAGCAGCAGTTTTTAAGGGAAAATGATGAAGTTACCACTGTGGAGCCCAGTCTGGTCCACACAGCCTGGTTGAGGAGGCCAGCTTTTGTATTCCAAGTATATGACTGGGGAAGCCACGCATTTTAGCATTTATTTTAAATTTCTTTTCTTTTGTCCATTCTTTCCATGAGGGAAATTTCTCTTCATCCTGTCAACTATAGATCTGCTAGGGGACAACCATTAGAGACTTCCAGAGAAAATTGGATTTCATTGTAAACTTCTGTTTTGTTAAAATTATTTTTCAATGTAACTCGCTGCTACTATTGTTATCTTCCCTATTCTCACCTAGGAAACAGAAACAAACTAAATATACTTCCCTTTTTTGTGTAGGCCTTTTTTTTCCCCTGTCTGAAATGAGTGAAAAATAATTTGGAAAGTGGATGCCTGATTACTGAGGTTTTGTTCTCAGTTTTAAACCAAACAAAACAAAAAAAAAGATGACCAAACTCTGCCTGTAGAAACTGAAGTCTGGCAACACATTTGGTGCATTCAGTATCATAAGTGCAACAGCTTTGGTAGGAAATTTCTGATTGCATCAGATACAGTTAAATAACATATTTTACCGCCTAAGATGTTTAATACTATAGTTGCTAAAATTCCGTAGTTTTTTTAAGGTGCTCCTTATTTGTGGTACAATAATTCTGGATTTACTCATTAGAATTTATTTTTAAACTGTTTTCAAACACCCGTGTTAAATCCATCCGAGTTCCTTAAGATCATTTCACTAGAAATACATTCTGTTTTCCACCCATGGTTACCTTTCCAGTCATCCATAGTGAAGAATGTGTTGAAGTTGATTTTGCAGATACTTTTCTGGTACCAATCTGAATCTAAGAAAGCTGCTCAATGGTTGTATCTCATTTCTGTCTGGGGTGTGGTTTATATTTTGTGCTATTTTTCCTCATCATCCAATTGCTTTATTCTAGTATTTGGGATTATAGCCTAAACTATTATATTCTTTTTTTCCCCCATCTTTCTTTCTCCTTTCATGAACTCAGGAGGTATCACAGAAGGATACAGCAGTGCAGTGTGTGTGTGTATATAAAAAAAATGAGACAGAATTATTAAAAGAAATAAAGGTCATCCAGGGTAAGAGTTTGTAGAGTTTTCCAGCATTAGAGAACAAAGCTGTATTAATAAAAAGAGGCATTTAGAAGTTTTTGTGGTTCTAGTGCCCCCTCTTTAGCCGGAGTTTACAGAATACTGATGCTCTCTGATAGCCTAAGCCCCAGATCTGTAGATGTGTGAGTTTTGCCAATAGCATCAAACTGACACAGTGTTTTCTTAGGGGAACGGGGCCATTCCTGTCAAATTGGGTGGTTATGAAAACATGACATTGACCTCTTTGGTGCATAGGTTATTTTAATTTGGTTTGAATACTTTCCATGCTGATTTAACCTTTTTAAATCAAGTGTATTATTTTTCATCTTTGTGAATGTAAGAGTTCTCTCTGCTGTGTGGGATCGTGAACAGTGAGATCTCTTAGCACAAAAGCTAAAGAGTTGTCTCTTCTAAAGGATGAGGGTAACATTGTTCTGAGCATTGAAATTCCTGGCTATTCCTGAAAATCTTGGTGGATTTTTTCTTTCTTTTTTTCTTTAATTTAGCAAGAAAACATCTAAGGATCCTTAGAAACTTGTAAAGGAGTGAACAAAGTTCAGTTAAAATATATCTGCTATTGCTTGTGTGAAAAACAGGTTTTAATTTATGAAAATCATTTACAAAAGTCAACCCTGTATTTGGTGTAAAGAAATAGGATTGTGGTTCTCCTTGTGGGAAATAGGGTAAAGGTTTTATTGGAACACTTGCTTGATACGGGAATTCTGGTGCTCTATTGATAGAGTGGATTAGGTGGTCAATAATATTGTAGTTTTGAAGTCATGAGAAATCAAAAGGGTTCTTTTGCTCTGTTGGCTTTGAAAATCAGGAACAGCTGTCATGCTTATTGCTAAATATATCCTAAATGCAAAATACAGAAAAATGCTTTTGACAATGTAGTCCTCCCATCTTTTATAAACTTATGTGTGATAAGAGTCAGTTTTGTTATTATTTTGTTTTATCTTTAACCTTGAACTGTTTTAAATAGTTGGACCTACTTCTGAAACTTTTTTTATCATGTGTTGTTTTGATAAAACTATAGTGGCACCTTTATAGCAAGGTCATTCAACTCTTCAAGCTGTAGATATTTAAGCACTAATATCTTTTTGTTGCTGTGACTTGATGGGAAGTTTTAATGTAAAAGTGGTTGGAAATTCAATATTGAGGGTTTGTGCTTTAATAGGAATCTCAGAATGATTTCAGTGTGAGGAACTGTTAAAAGAGTGTCTGTAGAACAGGAATTCAGGGCTCCTTTGAGTTATGTTTGCCTGATTAAGTTTATTTGGAAATACTCTGAGAAGAAATAGGCTGTGTTAGCTTTAACCAGCACCTAAAAAAGGCTGTTTCTTTCAAAGGAGGGAAATATGGCACCAACATGAAAAAGAATATAGGTAGAGACCTCAGGGGCCTAAATGGAGTGAAGAAAAATGGTGCTACAGTTTCTATAGAATGTAAAATCACTGTCTAGAAAGGATTTAATTTTGAACAGGAAATAATATAATTTTGAAAGGAATCTCTCCTAACAGTTAAGGGCAGGATAGCAAAGTTACTGACTTTTCACAAGACAACCTATCTTTTCGTATGTAGATAAAACAGATCTTTATGCTACAAGTGGAAGAAGTATTAACATGAAATTTAAATTTAAGTGGTGTGTTTTAATGCCAGTGTCAATGCCAATGCATTTTATCCCTTTTTTCCTTAGAGCCTTCTCATTTCACAAGTACTAGTTTTTGTGCCCATGAAATATGCCATATTTTTAGATCTAGAGACCAAAGGCTTTTCATTTTCAGTGGAACAAGGTACAGGCAGATTACAGAGAACATTTCCTCCTCTTGCTGTCTCAAATCTCATGGCTTTAACTGAGGGTAGTTCCTTGTCCTCACAGTGCCAGTGCTGCTCTGGGAGTTGTGAAAGTGTTGGAGAATTTCTTGAGAAATAAATGTTACACGTGTGGGTGCCTGTGGATGTGTGTTGAGCTCACAGCGCCATTGTCACGTAGTAGTTTTGATCACTTCCAGCTCCAACAGCATCGAGTTTATTCCACAAAAAGTGTGAAGTCTCTTAATATCTGCTCCATTTGCATTTCTGACTGCAAGCCAGTAAAATGATGTTAATTTAGCAACATATTCTAATGTGTGTCAGTACTGTACTGTGACCCTTTTTATGTTCAGTAACAGTGTGCCATTTATTCCAGGATGATGTGATGATGCCACAGCGGGTTAGGCTGCAGCACCAAGTTGCCATTCAACACCCAAACAGTGTGAGTACTTTTTTCTTGTGTGTATTTCTGGGTTTTTCTTTGACAGAGTTCCGGATACATCTTTAAAAGGATATGAAAATTTCACAGTGGGGCTGGGGAAGGCAGAGCAATAACCAGTGTATTCTTTTCCTTTAGTTTTAATCCTTGCACTGAATGGGAGCTTTGATTGAACTTCTTTTCTTCCTTTTATTTTCTCTGTTCAGAAAACCAGATCTTATTACAACAGTGATACTCTTTTGCAAATAAGTATATAGGTTTGGCTAATGTCTGTAATCTAAAGGAGAATGTCTTTTTTATGTAGCCTTTCAAAGTCATGTGAAAGGCTTGAAAGGATTGGCTACAGCTATGGTTTATCTGCTTTTAATAATTAAGAAACTGTAAACCATAGGGAATGTATGGGCTGTTACCAGTGATGAACTGGCCTACAGTTCAGCTGATGTTTCTCTCTCTGCCTATAAAATGAAACATTATTAGAATTCCATTCTTCTTTCCTGTGAAATAAACTGTCAGGAATATTCTGTGAGATAGTTTTTCTCTGATCTATATGATTTTGGTTCTATATGATTTTCTGTGATTGGGGTCAGTGTTCTTTAGAAAGAGTTTGTGCGTATGTTCTACTTATCCAGAGATTACATATATATATAAATAACTTGTTATGTCAGTTAGTAAATTTATTGATACTATTGACAAATATATTCCTTTATAAACTTGAAAACTGAGTTTGTATTCCTATCAGCAATATTCAGTAAAATCAGCCTTATTGTTTCTACATCTCTGACAGTTTTCTCTTGTGATACTTATTTTGTTGTGAAAGAGGTTTCAGGAAAGGAAAGGTTGATTGACTTGGTCTGTCATGAAGGTGTTTCCTGCAGGTACCTGAACAAAACACAGTTTAAGATTATTGCTCTCTGTCAACTAAACACCTTTTCAACTTTTTGAACTCCAAAACACACTTGCTTCAAAGAAGAGATCATTGCAGTCTTTGTAGCTGAGGAATGTCTGCCAAAGAACCTGCTGCTTAGTGGTGGGATGTGTGCCTGCTCATCACGCCACCTGTATTAGGGCTCTTCTGACATCTGATAATCTTTACAATGGAATTTATTAAATTATAGCTGTCATGGTACCTGAGTAGCAGTTAACCTAACTCGCATTAGAAACACAATAAAAGGATAAATTGAAAGTTGTTTTTGTTCTGATATCAATCAGTTAATGTAATTCTGCAGTCAGATGCCAAAAAACCAGAAAGGCAAGTTGATCCAGTATGGTTGTTTTATGGAAATTAGTGCTAAGAGCTATCACATTTCTTGCTTATATGGCTTCTACAGATGTAAATTAAGACATTTTTAATTAAGCTAAATTCATCTGAACAGTTTGTAGTCTTTTTAGAAATCATTTCAACTGCTTTGTTAATATTCTGTTATATTTTAGTGCCCAACAGCCCTCAGTAGGGGCTATTAAGTGACAATCAAACAAATAATAAAGAGCACCTGAGTAGACTGAAGGGTATTTATGATCTGTTCTGGGCAACACAAACCTGTTATGCCATGTTCTACATTCATGTGGATTTTTGATCCTGTTTCAGTCTGGTACTTGTGGTGGCCTGGTCTTGGCTGGGTTCTGTCACTCCTCTAAAGGACAGGGTGGTGGGAGAAAGAGGAGGTGGGAAAAAGATGGATCGTGATCAAGATGAAAGAAATTTATTAAAAGCAAAGGTCAGTATGGATCAGCTGCCCTGACTGCCATCCCCAACCTGCTGGAGAGGGGGAATGTTGGAGAGACAGCCTTGGTGCTGTGGGAGCAGGGCCCACACCACTGGGGTGTTACCAGTGCACAGCACTGGGAGGGCTGGCGTGGGCAGAATTAACTTTATTTCCACCAGACCCAGCACATTTTCCATGTTACAGGTATAGAAAATGTGCCTGTGTGAGGTGTAACCTTCTGGGTTAATGTTGGATCTTACAGAATTCTAATTCAAAGGCCTGAAGGAGAAAGGGGAACATACCCAAATGTTTCTGGTGGGCAAATAGATGTGTTTGGTGCCGAGCCCCTCAATAGTTCTGACACGACTTTGAGAAAAGTTGACCTGGTCACCAGTGTCTTAAAAGAACATCTCTCTGCTGTCCTCAGAATAATCATGCCATTCAATTTTCTGGCCTTGGAAAATGTTTGGGGATGTTTGAATGAAGTTTTGTTCTGTATAAGTTCTGGCCTGGCTTCAATCAGTCTGACAAACAGAGTAGGTGGAGGGGCAAAAAAAAAAAAATTTAAAAAAAAAAAAAAGCAGAAGGTTGAGAAATGCCTGTGAAGCAGTGAGCTTTTTTTGTTTGTTCCTGAAATTCTAATTTGCAGACTTGCACTTTCCACTGTTTTGCAACTTCTCCTGACCTGGATTTTTGACTTTATGCAGTCTCAATATACTTCCAGAAATTTAATTTCTAATCTTAGTCCTGCTGATTATTACTGGGAGTCAGATTTGAAGACCAATGTTCCCAATGGGCCCTGATATTGTAGGCTTCAGTCTGCTGTTGTTGTTACTACACATCCACAGGTAGGAAAAACCTCCAACTTTCCCCGCCAAGAAAAATCTCCCAGGTCCTAATTAATCCCTGAGGTTCTTCTTCTTTTGTATTACTCTTAAATGCAAATTTCCTTACTCTGACTTGAAGCCTGGCTACTAAACAGCAGAACCACAGATGTCAGATGCCTCTGGGATCTTCTCATCAAGTTATTCTTTAAAGAAACCTGTGTATCCATCCCTGAAAAAGCAAGGAGCTTGCCACAGATTCAGGTACTGGAACAGGGCTGAGGTAACAGCAGCAGCCTTTGTGTTTCATTTCCTGGATCAGACACCTTAATTGTGCTTTGAAGAGCAAGTTATTTTCTATTCTCTTAAGCTGCTCTTATCTGGAATGCTTTTTAAAAATAAGGCTTGTAGGGAGGAACTGTTGTGTCCGTGTTCAGAGTGGAGGATTTTAGATCTCAAAATACAAGTCACTAATACGTTGTGCTTTTTGTTAAAGCATGACTGGTATCACCTCTGGTGACTATTTTACATCATCTCCAAGTCCTCCTGACATGAAATCTGTAAATAGAAACTTTCAGAAGTGTCTATTTGGTTTTTTGTTTATTTATTTTTTTGTTTATGTCTCAGAAGACACAAGTTTTTGAGACTCTGTGTATTTATACTACAAATTCTCAAGCTCTGCTTAAGAACTCGGTGCAGATCCCTACTTTAGCAGTTGTGAAGCTCAGAGACATCATACTGTTTTTGTTTGTCCCTAGAAACTGCATCTATCCCATTTATCCAGGATAAGCCAGGTGTTGCTTATTTACCAACCACAAAACATGTATGCTTTGTTGGCAGCTAATTAATAGGAAGATTCAAGATTCTATTTCCCTTCATTCTGAAGAAATCATCCCTTCATATCTTATTTTGTGTTCTTCTCCAACCTAGTGTCTATAGAACAACTTTCTAAGTTTGGAGTACTTAGGAAATTATTTCCCAAACCACACACACTGTGCAGTCTTTCACTCTGCCTCACATTTATTCTGTTCTTTAATTTCAACAGAGTGTTACCCTCTGAGAACTCCCCAAGGTTTTTGTTTCAAGGGGAGAGGGGGATGTCAGTTGTATCTGCTCCCTGGTTGTCCTGGTGGATGCTTCCGGCAGGCCCTGCTGTGGGCATGCTGAAGGAGAATCACTGCATCTGGGAGCGATCTTGGAGACGCTGAGTAACATTAATGGGCTTATAAAATAGCTGAACTTTTCCTCACTGTCTCCTACCTCAGTGAGGAAACAACAGCTGGAGTGAGAATGTGGGCGACAGAAATAACATTAATTCCTTTTGTTTTCTCTGGCTCAGCAGGAGGTGAATCAGTAGCAGTGTCACAATGAACACCTTTCTATTTGTTGTGAAATTACAATCCTCTGTCTCGAACAGGTTGGATACCTGGGCATGTGAGAGAACATGAATATACCATTTGCATTTCTTCAATGAGCAATTCTCACTATTTTGCATCTCTAAAGCAGATTTTTGGCATATTCTGTAGCTTGGCTTTAGATCTAGAGCAGTAGTGCTTAAAGGCATTTTTATCTGTTGCGTTATCTACCTGTGCTAACCAACTGCCTGAATTCTGCATATCTCTGATGGTTAATGTGACTCTAAGGTGGTTGGTGGGATTGAGTGAACTTGAACAATTCCTGGCGCTGGTGGCTCACAGACCTGTTCACCTGCCCTGGGAGAGCTGGAACAAATATTGCACAATCGGCCAAGGAACTGGAGAAATCAGCAGATGAATGAGAGCGGAGCTGCTCCTTTCTTTAAAGCACAGCTCTAGGCCAAAGGCATTGTTTCCCTCCAACCCCTACTGAACTTCACAAATTAACTACATTTAGAAGTTAAGAAGATTTTTTTTTTCTTTTGGTCTGGAAACTTACATTTTTTTAATTCTGAAAGTTACAATATTTTTTTTTTTTTGCCACGTCACTGTACCTTGTGCTGTTATGCTTGTTAGGACCTGTAACACCTTTCTGCCACATGTTAGAAAGTAGCAGGATCGTCTTTTCGTCCCTCCCTTAGAGAGTGCTCTGCTTACAGGGAGCGCTAGTCTGAGTCATATTCTTTTCTTGTGGCTAAAACGATCAGATCAATTGGTTCTGTATTTTGTGGTGTGAAAAGACGACTGAGTAGATGTGAGGTTTTGTTAAACTGCCAGACAGCATAACTACATGATGCTGAATGTTGCCTCTCTGTCCTCCATTTCAATTCAGTTCTGTACCTCTATTTAATTTTCATCCTTCCTGTGTTCAGCGAGGTTGTTGGTGATCTTCCCTTATTCTGTATCTGCAATTCTGAAGTCCAGGTTTTACCATCTCCCCTTAAATGCTTTGTCCTCCAGCTGTGGCATATAGCTTAGCAGATTTTCCATTGATAAATGCTTTTATTATGGACATGAAATCGATTAAAATCTTCTTTGTGTAGAACTTAAATAATCTCTTTTTCTCTGTAGTTAATTTGCCGAGCTCTCCTTGTGCGTCCCTTACTCAGCATGTTTCAGACGCATCTGCGTGTGCTGCCCGGGCCTGTCCCAGCAAGCACTGCCTGCAGAGCTTCGTTTTAATAGAAGAATTAATTCATACAACAGCTATTGAAGAGACATTAATTGAGTACTGTCATGTCTTGAATGACAAATCAAATTTGTTTGTATAAACCTCTTAGCAGGAATTTGTTCCACTAAAGGGGCTGAGTAGATCTGAAGAGGCTCTGGTCTATCTTTGATATAGACAGACAGGAAAATGAGATTATATTCCTGAGGTGATTACATGCAGTTGTTGATTGTCCAACATCAGTTGATTTTTTTCTGTGGGAGAAAAACATGTCCAGAGGAATATTTTCATGAACTAATCTTAATTATTCTGGTCAGCAGAATTTTTTTTTATATTCAGTTCCCTCTTACTGCACCTTATTATCAAACTACCAAGTCTTTTACATCCTTCCCCAGCATGTGGAAAATGTGACTCTGAATTACGGCTATCTAATAGAGATACTTATAAAAGCATTTATAGATTTCACTTCAGGAAGTTGTCATTGGAGCTTTTAAAAGTAATTTATAATATTTGAGTAATGTCTTGGTATGGAGGGTAGAAACTAAAGCAGCAGTTGTGTGAAGGTTTTTGTTTGGAAGTGGTGACATTGGAGTATCTTTAGAGGAAAAAATATGATTCCTTTTCTTTCTTTGTACTGAAGAATATGAAAATTCTTTCTTTGCCAATGTGAAAGTATTATTCTTATATTTTTGGTAACTGGGCTTTTTCATGTGCATCATCCAGATCTGCTGGAATTCAGCTGTGTCTTTGCTTTTTATTAGGCAGCTTCCTTAAAGATTTTTTTCTGATTTGGTATTTCTGAAAAAAACAGCAGAGCGTTTTCAAAGTCACGATGTCAGTCTAGGTCTGTTCTACATTTAATCAACTAGCCCAAATGGAAAACAGCCCAACTGACGTGACTTTGTAATTAAATTTGTGTTTAAAATGGCCTCCACATGCCAATAACCCCATCAAATGATTGTGATTACTGGAGTTTGATAGTCATGAAAGTCTGACTGCAATGTATTTCATTCGTGTAAATTTCATTTCATATTTCATTTTTAATACTATGTCTGAAGCATAAAATGTTTGAAAATCAAGATTCCCTGCTCCTGGTGTTCAAGCATTTTGCTGAAGTGATAACTATTGCAATCCAGTCAGACTTTATGAGCCTACAGACAAAAGAAATTGTTATCTCTTCAATGATATTTACTTGAAGTTCCCCCCAAAATGTCGTGTTCAAACTTCATGAATTCACATGTGACAACATCTTTTTAAATCTTTCTGTCTTGTGATGCTCAGCTGGGCTTATTCTGATTACACTGCCTTGACTTCTTGTTTTTCATATAAATTCACTGAAGAAAATTCAGACTTCCTTGGTTTTTGGTTACTCTCTTTTTATGTGCTGAAAATAAGCATGTAACATCCTTTTGTGGACTTTGGACTTGAGCTAGTGTCGGGTAGAATGTTTAACAGGTGTTCTTAAATATGGATTGCTCCAAGATAAACCATCTGTGGAAATGGATATTCATCTGACCTAAAGGCTTCTCTGGGGAGTCAACACCATCAACATATTTTATAATTTTTAAAACATGCTTTAAATACACCAGGGTGTGTTTTGTATATTTGCACCTCATGCTAATTACCTCACAGGTGTCATGTTTTGAAGAACAGTTTCCTCCCTTGGAAATGATTGGGAAAGGAAACACATTTTACTACCTTCTTCCTGAAGTATATAATTTTGGAAGGGTTTTAACCACATAAAAGTATTTCTTTAGTTTATTTTTCCTTAGTTTATTTTTCCTTTTTAATTGCATTAAATGGTGATCGCAAAATCTTTCTTAAAGGAAATTACTGCATGAAATTACTACAGTAAAAATAATTGAAGTAGGGTTTGGAGACAGCAGAGGTGACTTCTGCCTTTCTTTAACACAAAAGATGTGGGCTTGATTAACTAAAGCTGCTCTGAAACATTCAGATAAGGTAAATAACTGTTACTAGCTTTCTATTTGAGGATTTTTCCATCTGTGGGCCTTCATAAAGAGGCATATTGGGGAAGAAGGTGTCGTGCCCTAGAGATAATTCTCCCCATTTTGCTTGTTATTTGGATAATCTTTCTTTTCACAGAACATCATCTAGGATCAGATGTTATGTTTTTTCTAATTAAAGCATCACTAAGTACTTAATTGCATTCTCTTCAAGGAGGTTTTCACACCATTCTGTCATATTTCTAAAATGAAACATAACACTGCACATTCTTCCTCAGAGTGTAGAATGAAGTTTTGTACTTTGCAAGACCTTTGAAAGTTGCATTTATTTTGTACAGAAAAGCCGTGGATTTTTTCATGCTGAATTCATATTTTTCCAATATTTATTTCAATAATGAAGTTCCTTAAGAGAAGATACATTCTATGAAGAACTCTTCTGTGTATCTGTACATCCAATGCCTACTGCCTTGTGGAGAGTTTATGCCTTTGCCTGTCTTTGTTCATTTCCTCTTTTTTTAAAACAAGGGTGGAAAATATTGGGATAAAATTGAAGACCAATTATTTTTTCATCCTCATTTCCTCTTTAGTACAACGGGTGGCTTCTGACCCATAGGCTGCCTCCTGAATAAGGAGGACTGATTGTGGTAAAGGAAGCTGTAGTGATTAAAAAACTCAAAACCAGCACATCTGCAGAAAACGCGTTAGTTTTAATTATTGCCGACTCATTTAAACTTTGTTTCCTCTCACCCACTTCCTTTTCCATTTAAATTTGCACAGGAAAACGTAAAACTCTACAATGACAAAGATAAGAAACATCTCTACCTGAATATTGCATTTCAAAACCATTGGTGAAAGCTGGAACGAGTTCCGACGTGTCAGTGACTGGGTATGGAGGGCTGGGCTTTGCACATGGCAGACATGGGAATGAAATGCTCTTTTTTCAGTGGAGCAGTTTTGGACCTCTCAGGACAGTGACTGTTGGTGACTCTAAGCAGGATTTGGTAATGTGTGCAGTAATCCTGCCCAGGTCCCCAGAACGTGAGCATAACTCTGAATTTACTGATTGTGCTCATTGGATTTTTATTTCCATGGGACTGTGACCTGGAGAACCTCATCATGTTTTTTACTATTTCTATTTGTTTTAGTTGTACCATGATCCTGTTGTACTGGCATTAGAGTTCTCTAAATCCTGAAGATGTTTTCAATTGCAGTGGCAAATTGCATGTCTGTGACATTCATTCTGATGATGTTATTTAGGTACAGTTCATTAACTCCACTCCTAATTGTGTGAAATGGTAGAGTTATTAGAGAAGAGAGATTCAGGTGCCTAAATACAGACCTATAATGCTACTTTGACTCCTGTCTGAGACCATCTGGGCAGGACAGGCAGATACTGGAGGCTTTTGGTGAAGCAGTAGATGAACAGGCCAGGGCAGTAGGGCCACAAACTGATCCTGTATTTGGCCATTTCTTCCCACAGAGCTCATTCTAAGCCATTTTTATTTTTAAAATTTACTTGTGTTGCCTTTCAGTGTAGGTATTTGTTGGTCCCCTATTTTGTGCTCTTTCTTGCTCCCATAAAGGATCAATTCTTTTGTATTTTTCCAGAGACACCAATGCTGATTGCAATTAAATAAAAAGCTAAATGAGCTCAAAGTTACCTTTAATACATAAAAAAAGTGATTGTCTAGGAAGCAAGTTACCTCATTGCTGTTGTAGCAGATAGCATTGTCATGATTTTCTCTCCTGATGAGAGTTTTAGTTTTTCCTGAACTGCCATAGTCCTTTGCTATGAGCCAGAAATTTCTTTTATTCATTGTTCATGTTACTGCTCCCTATACAAGTAATATTAATACTGTATTTCAGCAAATTTCCATTTGGAATAAGAAGGCCATTTCCATAATAAGAAGGCATTTATTGTTTATATTGCATGGTTTAGTCTAGGTACAGGTATATGCCATTCTACAGCATTTGTAATAATAAAAACAAACTTATCTAATTGGATCAAAAAGCTGAAACTTGGATGAACTCTTATTTTTTGCACACTCAAAATACTGAAAAGAATGTGTCTAATGCAGAGTTTCTTGTACTTTCTGAAAGGTCTGAATGGGCGTAATAAAATGACCAGAAAGATTTTTATCAGAGCATTTTAAATGTTGTGAGAGAAGCAACAGTGAAAAACTTTTCACTTCAGTTTGAAAGCTCTAAGGAAATATTCAGAGAGGTGAATATAAAACCTCTGTGAGACACGGAGGAAATGGAACCAGTGTGCAGTTGTTTGTGCTGCCACACCTTACACAGGGGAGCTGCAGGAAGCTGTTTGTAGTCCGAATAATCTGATTTTCATTGTATGAAAGAAGTTGGTTACATGAGCTGGGCTTTACAGATGCTGAATCAAAGGCTCAGCTTGGTGGTGTTTATCTTGCAGCCACAAGTCAAAAATCCCAGTCACGTGTCAGAGTCCCACTGGGAGGGGAATGGTACAGCTCAAGTGCAGAAAGGTGTGGGATTTGTTTGGCTGAGGGTCTAGAAATAAACTTGATTGCATCGTGGCAGTTTTTACATTTGTCTGTAAAACAAACGTTTTAAGTCATGATAAAAGTGGCCTTGGAATGGTGCTGGTTCTGAAAATGAAAAGAAAGCAGGTCTTAGGGCAGAGGGGAGAGCAAACATAGCACTCCTTACAGCATGTTAACTTAGTTAATGAGTTTGCAGCTATTTTCCTGTTGTGTTGCAAAGTTACATTTCCAAAGATTGTGCTCCAAATTATGGCTAAATTCAATGCAACACATTGATTTTTCTCACTGCAATACCAGTAATTCCTAAATAATGATTTTATTTAATGAGGATTTTTTCCTTATTTTTTTTCAATTCCAAAAGGCTCAAAACATTTTAAGACCTACAATACAGTAAGTACAGAACCAGTGTTATGAGCCAAAATTCAGAGAAGTAAATTGAAGCATGCAATGGAATTATCTGTGTGGCTAGATGGAAGGAGGGAATTTTGGCTAAGACTTGAAGTCAAACTCTAGAAATTACAAACAGTGATGTACAATCCAGAAAAGAGCTGTCAGAATCCAATTTAATGGCACTTCTTCTGTCTGCCTCCACCTCTCCTCGAGTGTGTGCAGATAATTGATCAAACCTGCTCAGTTTTCTCTTCAAGTGTGAGGGGTTGGGATTTGAACCAGTTGTTCTTTGGACTTCAGGGAATGACAGTCCTTCAGCTGAGCACCTGGATTCAACATTTACTTTAGTTTGCTTAAATTAGCAACAGCATTTATGAAATTATCAATCTGCTCAGAAGTTAATATAAAAATGTGAAACTCTGTCCTCTGCTTCTAATTTAAATTTCGAGCTGTCAGGAAAGAGATGACTGCACTTCCTACTTGGCTGTAATTGAAAACCACTTTTTCAGAAAAACAAATTTGATATTCTCCTTTTTAATCTCTCACCTTTTGAAAGCTCTTTGTGTTTTGTATCTGTTCAGCTTCACTGTGACTCTTTAAATAAAGAAGCTAAGTTTCCATCTTGTGCTGTTATAGAATAGCTTGAGATATAAAATAAAGGTAATTCTTCCCTTTTACCTTTTATGCAGAGATTTGTAAGTTTAAAAAACCTAGGATATGCAAGAGAAGGCTGATGAGGGCTTGATTAATGAATACTAGAAAGAGTTCTGTTTTTAAATAAAAATCATCCTTGCAGCACAGGATAGGCATACATCTCACATGACTTTTGCAGTTTTTTGTCTTCTTGGTGTGCTGTAAAAACATCTCTATGAGCTCTTCTAATTGATATTCAGTTTAAAAGAATTTTAGGTTAACCTTCTGAAAATGTCTTAGTATTACTTAGTTGTAATATGAGGGTTAAGTTAGGATGAGGATTGAAGTTTTCCACAGTAATTTGACTTGTCATTGAGGAAACATTTCCTAGTTCAGAGACATTCTAGTTTATTCTTGTGGGCTAAGCAAATAACATTTGCTTTTTCTCCATGCTTGTTATTTTGATTGTATTTAATCATACTCTAAATTGTGATGTTTCGTTGCCAGCAGTCCCCCAGCAAGATCTTCTCATGGTGTTTTTGTTCCCACATCAAAAGTGTTCACAACTGCACAGGCCTGGCTGCTCACATTTCTCTGCAGTTTAAAGCTCTGCAAACAGAGATACCTGGAAGATTTATGAATGCTTGGGGTGGAAAATAAACCAAGGAAGTTTCCCAGCTGTTCTTGAACAGAACTTCATTATCAGAAATTAGTGTTCAGTAACACTAAGAGCCTGTGGTGTTAGATCTCAGTGGACAACCACATCCTCAAACACACCCTGATCAAAATCAGGAAGAGAAGTGGAGAGTTTCAGTATGATGGGAGTGCAGTAATTGGAATTAAACAGTATCAGCTTACTTTGCATAAATAATTAAGTCCTGTGGTACCCTGAAGGTTTTGTGAAGCTACAGACTTCGGGAGGAACAAACAAGAGTTCTGTCCTGTCACACTCCTGGGGTTCTCCTCAGCTTTTTCCTTTTGTAAACAGTTTAGTGTTCCTATGAAATTGCATTAATATGTGTCTGTGCAGATACAGGTAATATGTGATCCTGCTCACGTTCTCTGATACATGTTGGAAGCCATTTCGGAACACCTATGGGCATAATAATATTCAAATTCATATTTAACCCGTACAGCTACAGAACAGTGTTAGAAAAGGAGATATTGCTCAAATGGGTGTACAGTGCTTCAGTGACCAAATCAAAATGAGCTGTCTATACTGTTCTGCCATGAACAAAACAAATCAGAATGTGCAGGGGATTTTGCTTATTTTATATTAATTAAAAGTAATGGGGAGTATTATAGGTTATGGGACTGTTGGCAGGATTGTCTGGTGTTACTCAAGTGCTGATTTTCATTTGCTGGAGTAACTTTTGGTTGAAATTTTGCATTCTAGATGTCTGCCCATGGAAAATTTCCTTTGAAAATTTCAACCAAAATCGTTCAAATATTCCCAAGAATGAGGTTATTGGAAAGATACTCCTCAGTGTTTTCTAGAGCCCTTTAAAGTCTGTAACTATTTAACATTTGAACAGAGCAACTGTACCGTATTATCTTATGAACATAGATGGGGGCTAGTAAGGACTGTATAGATAATCTTAATTCTGGGAGTTGGCATGTTTTGACTGTTTGTTTTGTGATCCTGTTTTGTTGCCATGTGGGTGTACAGCAGTTTAACCTAGGGGATTTATCTCATTTTGCTTTAGATTATTGGTTGCCAAGTCAGAAGAGAACCTGTGGACTCCACTGAACGATACACTCGCTGGATCAATAACCTCACCCAGGAACAACTTCTTACACAGGTATCTTTGTTTCAGCTGTGCCTGAAATTACAGCAGGAAAATAGAGTAAGAGGCTTATTTGGATGGATTTTTTTCAGTCATAAGCAATACTTGATAGTTTATTAACATTATTAGATTCTCATGTTTAAACATAGTTTGTTCAAGAGAAGCCAAGGTTATGGTGCACGTGGTCATTACAGAGCAATACCCTCAAACTGGGTGAGAATGAGGCTTTCAGGTTTGGAGTGAGCCTTGCATGTCTCACTGCTGCCTGTGTTAACTACATATGCTTTCACGTTCTAAAATTCTGGGTTTCTTTCCAAAAAGTGGATTTGAATACAAAAGGAGAGGGGGAAAAAATCAATCTTGAGAATGAATATTCTCCCACCCAAGGTACTGACCACTCCTGTATCTGTTGAAGTTTTGCTTAGGATTGTTTTAAACCAGCAGTTCTTCAGGCATTAAACATCGGGCTCATTATACATTGTTTGTAAGTGAGATGCATCTTGTGCAACTGAAGATGACAGTTTTGGCATAAGGAACGGTTGTTTCATTAGGCAGGAGGCCAATGCTGAACTAAAATAGAGACTAAAAGAGACTTTGGCAAAAACAAGTTAAGCTGTGGAAGAAATCAATCCAGCTTGTGGAGGAATGTTGTCCAGAATATAAGAAATCTAATGGATGGTTTGCAGAAAACATCCCAGCAGGCTTTCAGATCCAAGTATTTGGGCTTGAATTTTGGGATGCTGTGTTAGAAAGACATTTGGTTTTAATTTCCCTGGATTTAAGTGGTTGAAAAGATTACCATATCCTTATTTGTTAGACTTCATTAGAAACTGTGTTGTGTTCCCCTAACTCCAAAAAAACACTAACAGGCCCTGCTATGGTCATTGTAACACAAGGAGTAATCTACAGACCTTGTTTTAAAATCACCAGTGGTATTACAGCTCCCTGTAATTCACCAAGGGAAAGGAATTACAGAGAAAGTTACCCAAGGAATATTTGGATTTGCCAGTGAATGTGGCATTAGAAAAAATACAGATTTAAACCAGTGCATTTATCTGATGACAGCATCTGGATCGCTGTGCTGGTGAAGAGAAAGAAAAGCTTGAGGATGTAAAAGCTTGTCCTACACAATCTGGAGTGTTTCATCTAAATGGTCACTGGATCTTTGGTGAATTAAGTAGAAAATTAAAACAAATACCCTGATTTTGAGATTGTGCAAAAAAAAAAAAAACCCACCTAATTTTAAATAAGATGGGAATCAATGTGTTCTGGAAGAGATTATTTAATATTGTGTTTCCCACAGTAGGATGCAAACATGATCACCTGGGAAGTCCCTTGCAATCTTACATGCTACAAAAGCCTCTTAAAGCCTTAATAAATGCATTATATTTACATATAATATAGAGTGACACAATTTACAGGTAGATTAGCAATTTTGGATCATACATTGGGTTTGGAACTAGCAGAACTTGTGATACTTACCCATGAGTTTAACAAGATGAGCTTTATAGATTCCCACTATTTATGTGTTCCTCATTATATTTTAATGTGCTACCTGTTCTCCACTGAGTTGAATTCAGAAACAGAAGTTCCTCAAAGACAGTAGATTTTCTGAGAATTCTCTGTGTGTCTGAAATTCTGGAGAAATTGCTGCACCAGCTGCAATTCATATGTTGTTAAGCACCACAGAATCCCATTGGAGGGAGATTTTAGGTGCCCCGTTATCAGACGAGCTTCAGCTGTGACACAAGCCTAGGGCACCTTGGCTTTTCTACTTTTGGAGCTAAAGGAGCTACTTGGCTTCTGTGAGCACATGGCACTTCTGCTTTTGTAATCTTCTGATTAGAAATTCAGGTAGGGTGATAATTATTTTGTTTTTTCCTTCTTAAAACCGTATGGGGCAGAGGAGGAATTGGGAGTAAAAGCCATCTCAGCTGTTCTCTAAAAATCAGGGTATGAATCAATTATCTAAGGTCTCACTCATCTACCCTGATATATCCTAGGCCTTATTTTTTGTGGTTTTTTAAACTCTTTTCAGTATATAAACCCAAAACCACCTATAATGATGGACCTGTGCTAACGGAGTTGTAGAATCTTTGGGAAGAGCAGCTCTTCAGGGAATTCAGGAAAATTTGCTTTAATTTACAACACATTGTCTGCAGCAGATTCCTGTAGTGAAAGCATGTTTAGGTGTTTTTAGCTGTCTCTGTACTCAGTGCCCAGCTCTTCCCAGTCGTTTCTGCTGATTTCCACACCATGCAAATGCAGATTATTTGTGCTGGAAATTGGGAAACCAATTCAAAAAGGAAAAAGAGCCAATTGTCAAGATCATGTCATCCCCTATCATAAAGTTTATGTTATTGATCAAATAATATCCTGTGGCACTGGGTTGCTCTGCTGGGCAGCACCCAAAGGCAGGTTTGGGAGCTGTGGTTGGAGGGAGATATTTTGGGAGGTGCCTTCAGACACCTCTGTGCTGGATGCTGGCTTTAAACTGCTTTTGTCAATACCAGATTTTTGGATCAAATGTCCATCCCCAGTCCTCGTGCTGAGAAGATCTTTCAGTACAAAATTCTGCCAGTATTTTAACTTTTCCCTTAGCCCTGGCCTCTTGATGCTTACTCATCCATTAAATGTTTCTCTAAACAATTATACTGTAACATTCCAAAGATACTTTATGGTATGCGTGAAATTTCAGAATATATACCCCAGAGTGTGTGGTGGGAGTGAGAGACTACAAAGAGAGCATGATAATGAAAAAACCTACATTTTAAAAGATCAACATTTGCTTCTTCAATGTTATCATCTGCATAAATGACAGGTGATCAAACCACACTTTTATTGCTATACTGTATAAACCTTAAATACATGTGTTCTGGAAGACATACTTTTTCTGGCCAAGAGCAAAAAAACAAATAAAAAAGGATAATTGTAACTGTTCAGTAAGTGCAGATCACAGTGACAGGTACAGGAAGAAAATGAGCAAAGAAATTAAGAGAACTGATTGTTTTGATGTTGAAGTGAGTGGAAAAAAATGGAGATTAAAACTAATCTGACGGGATATCCGAGTCCAAATTGTTCTTGTAAATGTGACTGAGGTTTGATCGTGCAGCCCTTCTTTTACACTGGAAATGTTTACTGGGCTGTGGAAGTGAAAAGTTCTGAATGGTTTTAAGGCTGGATTAATTGCATAAATATTTATGCAAGTCATTTTTAAGGACTGTTGCTGACTGTAAGTAAAAGAGCTGAGTTCGTGTCCCTACATCTGTTAAATCACTGCTTTGGGTTAGTTTAGTCTCTCAGCCTGTGGAGTGTTCTGTTCAGCCTGAAGGACAATCCCATCTGACCTGCCATTTTTTCCTCCTCAAACACCAGACATTTCCACTCTTCGTGTGGTTGTGCACTTAGGAAGCAGGCGGTAAACTTAGAGTTTGCTCTTGTGAGGAGACTCCTGCCAAAAGGAAGGGTGTGTGGATGATAAGGCTGGATTGTCCTGGTGTAGATAAATAACTGTCTGAAAAAGCCACGGTGATTCTGCACAACTGTGTCTGTATGACTTCCTGATACATGCTGGACTTTGCAGGTTATCTTGGAGCTTTTTGTGTTGGATAAATTTGGAAATTGTCACAGATGATTTGTAGTTCTAAGCAATAATCTCTGCCCCCCACCTGACAGAAGAGTAATAATTAACATTTCATAGCACACATCTCTCTGTGCTCCAATAGGTGCCTGTTACATTTCACTGACAACTTTCAAAGCTGTGCTTTTCTGCTTATTAAGTCTACCTATATTAGAGTTTAATCAATATTTGATAGAGATTCATGCTACAAATCAGCATTTACTACAGATGCTCAATGTGGAAATAGTTCCAGCATTGTGGTGGAGTCAGAGCGTGTAGCTTATTTTAAAGGCAAGAAGGACCTTTTCCATAAATTCAGTGCACTCAATATTCCATTAGCATCATGTGGCTCAACAGGGAACTTCTCAGTGGCCAAAAGCTGGTTGGAGTAGGTTGCAAGTTGGATGAGTTTTCCAGGTGGGCCACGGATTGAATGTCTCTGGCTTACAGCAGCTGTTTTGTCTACCTGCAGATGGAAATTTCCACTTTATTAGTGCTCGGGTTGGCTGTCCACGTGTCACAACTGAAATAATAATCAAGGCAGCAATCTGAAAGTGGATGTATGCAATGCCTGTTGTCTGGTTATGTTAGTAATGGCAAAAACTGGCCAGAGGGAAAGGCTTTCTTACTTAAGAATGAATAAAACATGAAAAGGCTGATTGAAATCCCCTCCACCCTCCCCCTCCCTCCTTCCCTCCCCCATCTTTGCCACTATTAATGGCTCACTTGTGTTTGTTGTCTTTCAATAAAAAGATGCTCAACACTTCCTTGGGATTTTTTTGATCACTGTTTCCTCTTCCTTGACCCGTATTATCTAAAAATGTGGCATTAATAGTGAAGTCCTGATGTTTTCCTGCCGAGTGAAGCGGCCAAAGTTACTGGTTATTACAGCAGATTCCAGCAGTTTGTATGGGATTGAGCTTGTACCATATTAAAAAAAAACCCCTCAACTGGCTGCTTCCTTTTGTAGTTGGTTGATCCTTGTTCTCCTCGGGAGGAGAATGAACCAAAGTTTCACAAGCTTGACAGTGTTTATATTTACATGTGAAAATACATGTCAAAGGGTTCATGGAATTCTAGAAAGTTTAATGAGAAGTGGCTTAGCCACATCTGTGAACTCAAAGCACAATTAGAACTTCCCAGTGAGGCTTTATGAAAAGGCAGCTCAGGGTCACATATTTTGAACTTAGAAACAGGTTTGCTGGAATTCAGAAATGTATACAGCTTGTGCTTTGTATGTGTGCAGTTTTGCATGAGTTTAAAGGTGTCCCATAGGGGAAGGGGTGTTAAATAGCTTGTATTTTTCCCCTTCATATCTTGCTTGATAATTTGCATGATTAAACAAGGCTGGAATGTGGCTCATAATACATGGTAATGTTAAAATGGAACAGAAATATTGTAATATAGTATAAAAGGGACTTGTGATTACAATAAGTTTGACTTTATTCCAAAATGTTCTTGATGAATGCAGCATTACAGCATGACGGATTCTTGTATGGCAGAAAAAGCCTGATATGACTTTGATGGACATAGAAATGAAACTGTTAGAAAATAGCTATTTTTGTGTGAGCTATCATTTGTTCCAGTTGATGATATTTTCTTGTACTTTTAGTATTTAATGACACCAACAACGAATGAAACAGATTTGTATCCTACATGCCATTTTTATAGACATTTGATGTAGGAGGTGGAGAGGTAATGCCAAGTGTAAAGGAAAACTGTCCAGGATTGAATTTTCAGAAATGCATAATTGGCTTTCCAAGTTATTATTGGCATTTATGTCTACTCAATACTCTTGAAAACTACTTTGAAAAATAGGGCAAGATGTTAAAATAAATTGAAGACTTATTTGTTAATTTAGAGCTACAGTTAAGGACGTGAATGGAACTAAGTAATAACTTCCAGTTTCTGAGTGCCCCATTTGATTCTTGTTTGATCTGCCATATTTATCCTCTTGATGTGCTTGTGCTGACTTCCAAATAAACAACCCTTAACCCTCACTTTGTGCTTCAGTATCATTGCCTTTTATAGTTTAAGGAACTATAGTTTTGCCTCTTTTTGAGAGACAAAATCCACTCTTTATTTTAAAGTAATAGATAAGATATTGAAGTAGCCCTAACTTCTTTTTTTCCTTTCAAAACAAAAGGCCCACTCCAAACAGATTTCCAACTCAGTGATATTTATTTTTCAGTTGGTTGTCCATATGTGAGAGCACTGAGCTGATTCACCCTTCACTTCTGTAATTTGCTTTCTTTGAATTTAAACATCAAAGTCCTGATTCCAAAAAAAGAAGGGAAATATTTTTACTGTGGCTTCTGCTGTAATAAAAATCATGGATTTCAACCATATTTTATCTACAATGCAGTTTCCTCTTGTAACCTTATACATAGGAAAAAACATTTCTTTGTCTCTTGCCACTGTGCACTGAACAATTTTTCACTGTTTTAAAAATTATGTATGAGCATGAGTTAAGCACATTCTGTCTGATCTGTCACACTCAAGATTTTGTTCCTTAATATTTTTTTTATACTGACTTCACCCTGCCATGTTTAACATTTATCTCCGTGGTAGTTGTTGCTTTTCTGATCTTTTAACTACTTCAGGAAGCTGAGTTTTAAAATATTTACATCCACCATATCCTCTCACAAGTATTAACAATATATGTTATACTATTAAGTTTGAATTTATATTTTTCCTTTCTGTGTTGTAAAAAAGCCAGATTCATTGTCCAGTCTGACAGATTTGGAGTATAAGAATCCAGATTTAATGAGTAATTCAGTTTTTATGTATATTTTTTCTCTAGCACAAGTGTGAACAAACTGGGACATGGGATTTTTATTCTGTTTTTACAGTCTTGGCCAAATGGGCTGTGATTAGAAGTTCTCGAGCTGAATTTGTGCAAATAAATTACAGTGAGATTTTTAGTGCATTACCTTGGATCAGCGCAGCTGTGAGCAGCGTGTCCTTTTTCATAAAGAATGGATATTTGTCTGTGCACTTAGGGCAATTTCATCATCTAAAGGTGAGTAGCACATCCTGTTCCACTGATGCCTTAAAGAAGCTGGAAATGAAACAGCACACTTTGGAGACAGTATCAGTACAGGGAGTAGAATAAAGGCTGGTCTTTGTTGGAGGCCTCCAAGGGGCAGATACGGAAAATGCCCACCCCTGCACGGGGTGAATGCAGCTTGAGTAGTTTAGCAAATTAGCATAACTGACAGAAATCCCCAATTAGAGACATAAGTGGTGAGGTAATTCCTCCTCACTTCAGCCCTTTTCTGAATCCTCTCCCCTTTAGTTAGGAACTAAACTCTTCATGAAAATGTGTCTCCAAGAGCTGGTTTCAACCTTGGCTCCCAGAGAGCCAAGATAGGAAGAGGGCCTTGGACCCTCAGTTTGAAGCCTTTGGAATGTATTTTGTCTTTCTGCCTGTCAGGGTAAGGAAAAGTCCTGGGGACAAAATAGGCTACAAATAGACTGCAGAGCTACAAATATATATGCAAAGAATATAGAGAGTATATAAAAGCAGATGCTGCTGGTGAGCAGAGTAGGAGGACTTAGGAGTTGCTGCAAACTACTTCTTTGATTTCTTCAGGGCTATGAAGCAGAAAAAGCAGATATTACTAGACTTCTTTTTATTAGACTAATTTGGTACCATTCATTTATGGAGTTGAATTTACTGGAGTGGATCTGAATCATGCCTGTCAACATAGAAGATAGGTGTTCAGAAAGTTTGTGTAGTAAAAGGAATTATTATTTTCAGGTGTATAATTCCAGAGAATGCCAAGAGGTCTGTATTTATTTTGGATAATTCTTTGCATACCTATACTGTAATAATGTCAAAATGAAATAAATATAATCATGAACATATGAATCTCAGGGTTATGATTATTATGAAGTCAAAAAGACAAATTGCAGAAATTGCTTGCTGTCTAGTGAATGGTTCAAACGGTACTTAAAATAACATTTTAATCTTTATAACTTTGGAGGATTTATCAAGCCACAAAAGACAAAATAAGTGTGCTGTCAATAATGCAGCTTGTTAAGCTTGCTTTTTTTCTTTTTTTTTCCTTCCTTTTTTTTTTCCTTTTTTTTGAGGGGGGGAGGGTGGTTTTGGGACATTTTTGATTTTTTTGTTACATCAGACTGCACATATTATACAAATGCTTCTGCCTCTAGTTTGATTTTTGTCTTATCTAGTGTACACGTTTTTACCCCCTTTGCCATGTTCTGTTTTAAAAGCTAGTAAAACAGGGCCCAAGTTCATGCTTAATATCATCTAAGAGTTTCTGACAATTGAAATTTATTTTGAGCATGCATTCCAAACTTATTTTTCTGAAACCCATTGGTTTGACACTGTAATTTTGGGGGCTTTGGGATGTATGGGCAGGCCTTACACTCTGTATTCTTATACTGTGTATTTTCTTTAGTGTGTTTTGTTGTTTCACTTTTGCCATGTTCTTCCACTGCAACTTTTGGAATTGGTTGTTCTGGCTGTGACAGCTTTCACTTTCTCACTTCATTCTTGGTTTCATCTCTTCCCCCATATAATTTTGTCTTTCCCTGATGCTTCACAAAAGAGCCACAAGTTCACCACATCCTTAATTGCCCGTTCATTTTGCAAGGGCCAGATTGTTTTTAATTTCAGTAGTTTTTAATGAAGAAATTGAAATGTAACCATCCATAAAAAAGGAGCAGAAGAGTAGTCATCTTAATATTTAGGAGAAAACAGTTCTGTGTTCATGAAATCCTCTCTCACAGTCAAGCCTCAGAGGAAGAAGGTAAATTGGTCACCAGGTCGGCAATTGCATTTAAAAGGATTTTAATGTTTCTGAGAGAAACCAGACTGTCCAAGTGCTTACACACTTCTACACACTTCACTTGGAGCACTGCCAGGTCAGCAAGGTGATACTGAACCCAAGGTAGCACGATGCAAATGAACTGTCACAGCATTTCCAGCTGGGAAACTGCAGGGAAATCTCAGCTCTATTATCACAGATGCCAGAAGGAGAGATAAAGTCGTTGCTGTGGTCCTGGATGTAGTGTAGACACTAAAAGAGACATGTTTAGCTTTATGTTCTTGGTGTTCTGTTCCTTCTGTGCATTTCCTGAGTATTTCAGCTGAAGGAGAAAAGATTTTCTTTTTATCCTAGTGTTGTCCTATATGCAGCCAACTGTCAACCTCTGCTTTGTGCAGGAGGCAGTTGAGAAAACTTTATCACGTTATGTTCCAGCCCCGGAAAAGTGTCTGAGAATTACACTGGCAAGGACTGACTGCCCTTGTGATTTGTTCTTTAATTATTTCTCCTTCCATTCTTCTGCTTCTCCTGCTCATGAAGAATCCCATTGCTAATGAGGGCTGCAGACGGGCTGATGTGCATCTCCCCTTTTCCTTCCTCTTCTCCCTTTTTAGCCAGGCCTAGTGACCATCTAAGACTGTAGTGTTGCCATGTCACTGGAGTTTCAGCCATACCTTTCATACTGGTGCTCTGTCTGTGATTGTGAAATGAAAATAAATTAGAAACTGCTGCATTGAAAGGTTTGACAGCCTTAGAATCCCCAATGGCTCACTTGAAAGAGCAGGAAAATGCAGGTTTCCAGTGGCAGTGCTGCTAAGCTTTCCTCAAATGTGTTTCTTCTCTGAACTGAAACTTAGGTAGTGCTGAATGTGTCCATTGGTACATCTGCATCCTCACTTTTTTAGGGCTGGGATGTTTGAGTTGAGGTTTGTTGTACTTGGCATGGATCAAGCAGTCAGAGCTGCCTCTCATGGTAGTTGCTCCCTCCACCTGTGGGCAGGTGCTCCATTTCTCGTCAATATTTGAAAGTAATGTATTATCTCAATTGCCAATATTTATTTGGCCACCTGACTTTAGAAAGGAATAACCAGCACCATCAGCTTTTCCTACCTACCCTGAATTCCATTTTAATGGCATCTCTCAGAAGAATGCAAATCTTAACCTAGAAGCCAAACCTCAGCGTCAGATTTCGCGTTCAAAAGAAAAAAAGAAAAACACAAACCCAACAGCCTTTGGAGTCAGTAGGAGAGATTTTTTTTGTGTGTCATGAAATTATTCATAGCTGTGCAGAGCAGATGTTGACAATTAGGAGAGAACAGAGGCTGGTCTGTGGTCTCTGTTTCACGTGGGTAGATGAAGGCTCGAGGCAGCGGCTATTTCCTGTCAGTGCGAGAGCAGGTCCTGGGGGCTGCAGCCCAGTCAAAGTGTACAAAGTCACTTTTGTGTGGCCTTGGTTCTGTCCCTGGGCTGAAAGAATAGTGGTGCTGGGAGGCTCAGTGTTCTGCTCTGAGAGATCTATGTCCATTGATACAAAATTACGGGCTGAACACTTGTTATGGATTTTGTGTTTCTTCGCTAGATGTTTGCCTCCTTCTTTTAGAAAGCTCAGAACAGCTGACCCTTTCATTTGTTGCAGTAATTGCCACTGTGTCATGTCACATTTTAATTCTTTTAGCTTGAGCCATATTTAAAGCATAATGCCTCCCAAATTTGAATGTATTTTTACACAGTAACTTACATGGGAGCAATTTCCTGCAAATGAAAAATGATGAAGTGTTATCCTTTTGCCTTCAGAGCTGTTTTCTGTAAAATTCTGATGGCTGCAGGTGACCTGGGGCACCTCTGCTGTTGACAGCACTGCTTGGCATACTCGTGTAAATAGGGATTTCCCAGTAGTTAAAGGAATTTTTACTGTTGCTCATTTTGTCTCTTAACTGAATGGGCTTGTTGAAGTAAAGATGGTGTCAATGCCATCGACAGCGAATTCCCATTTTCCTCTTTGCTGGTAGGGCTGTGTAAATAATCATACATTAGTGATGGAAAATTAGAAACATTTTGTCTTCAAAGTAAATACCTCTGATCTTCAAGTTCAGCAGGTGCAGGCAGTGATGGAGAAATCATCCCTGGTCCTTTGGGCCATGGTCAGAGCTGAATGAACAAAACCAGCTTAGTGGAAGGAGAGAAAACTTTGTGGACCTGGTTGCTATTCAGGATCAGAGAGATGGGGGTTTGTAGAATTTGAAACAAACAACAGCAACAAAATCTGGTGTTCTGCCACATATTAAAATCATTCTTTCATGGCTTTTATAAGCTGTAGCCATGGAATGTGAGCACGTTAATGTCAAGTTCCAGTGATTGGGTCTGTCATCCTGCTGCTCTGTGCAATGGAGGATGCTATTGAACACAAACAGAGCATTGATAAAATGACAAAAGCAGAGCATAAAAATATTTCTTAAATGGCTGAAACTGTATCTGTCGTAAATACGTGTTTTGTTATTCAGGAACAAGAAATTATTTTCTGTCTGACAGGATAGCATGCATCTCACTGCTGCCAGAGAACTGAGTCCCTGTGATAAGAATCTCTGACTCAAAGCTTGGTATGATGGGCTTTTTTTTTTTTATCAAGTAGGTAACGTGAATAATTTTAGAGTAAAGAGGAAGGAAGAAATTACATGCCTCAGTAGCAAGCGTGCGTTCTCTGATACTTTAGTTTCAAGTTCTGTATTGAGGAGAGGTGAAGTCCAAAATCGCCTTTTATAGCAGGAAACCAGGTGCAAGCAGCGAGACATAGAACTCAATTCAACTTTCTCTTGTGTGAAAATTATAACACAGCTTCAGCCTTGATGGCAAACTGCCACTGCTAGGTAGGGCTTGTGCTAATTTGGTAGGAATAATACATAAGTAATGCTTATAGATATAATTTTTTAGTCTGAAAGTTGCCAATGCATCCAGGACTGGAAGTCCTGGTGAAGGAGAACTCTTGGAGTAGCCAAGTAGCCAGAACTCTTGGAGTAGCCAGGCCACTGACACCCCGAGCCCTCTAAAGGCAGGACAGTTAAGGGTTGGTCATTAACAGTTGCTGTAAAGCTACCTGTGTCAGACCACATACTCAGAATGGGTCATGCCAAGGTATTTACCTGCGAATTACCTGAAAAATGTCCATTGTTTCATTCTGGTCGTGTATCAATAGCCAAATATTTGCTGGCCAAGTCAGAATCTTCCCAAAATTCCGAGCTGAAGAGTTTTTTTGCAGGAAGGGAGCCCCACATTCCCCCCCTGTGACACTGAACTTATTGTTGCTGTCTGTAGAAGAGGATGGATAGCCTGAAGTGGAATCTTTTCTCAGTCCTGACCTCTTACCAGAGAGCTCCATAAACACAACTAATAAATTTTACAAGGAAATATTTTTTTTTCTAAAACCAAGCTGTGAAGCTACTGCTTCTCATATTCTGAAAGTTGTTTGAATTTCCATTTGGGATTTGATATATTTGGTTAATTTTTTTTCCTGGCAACTTTGTTGATTGTAGAATGTAGAAATGTTACCACTATCAGCAAACCAAACATTGTAGTGTCTGTTTTTAATGCTAATATAAATAACAGGTTTTGGCTTTTTTAACTTCTATCAAACCCTTTTCTAAAGCAAAAATATGTTATTTGGGCTCAATATCTGTGACTATCCTTAATCATGTGTGAGCAACTGGCAAAGAGAAGTAACTTTGCTACTTTTTACAAAAACCAGAGCCTTATTCAGGCACAATTTTCATAATTACTTTCTAAAATAAGTTTTAATTCTGTCTGTCTGAATTTGAGATGCTTTGCCAAGGAATTGTCTTGCCATGCCCTGTTGGGCAGATGTGTGTTTGCACTGGCATTGAGTGCTGTTAAATATTTGCTGTTATTTCAGGGCTTCTCACTGTCAGGAATTTACTAATAATGAGGGCTCTGGATTTTATGTGTCCCCATATAGGCTGTGTATGCAAATCTTGTGCCATTTCTAGAGATTGATGAAGCAGCTGGTTTAACTTTGGGCATCTTTTGACCACAACTTTATACTTGTTGCTGTTAATGAATTTTTAAATATTGCATTTAGGAAAAGTGCTATTTCTTAATGTTTACAGGGCTGCCACTGATTCATTTCAAATACATTCCTGGTAGATGTGCTTGTGTTGGCATGAAAATTTAATGCATTTTGTTGTTTTTGAAGAGAAAATAGGTAAATGTTGCTTTCACATCTTCTATTTGTAATTTATCTTGACAACTACTGCTTGTGCTCTGCCGTTTTTCTTTCCTCCTTTACCGGGTTTCAAGGCTCTGAATTTGATCTTTTAAGAGGATATGTGTAGGTTTTTATGGAAATTTGTATGTACACAGCTGCTAGAAAATGCGAGAGCATGTGCCTGTGAAAAATGACTGATTACCAAATAAGCCTCTCAAACTGAAGTCTGGAAAAAACAGGACTTTTCCAAGCAGGCTAGAGGTTTATTGGAAAGGAAGAAAGAAGAAAGCAAGCCAGTTTGAGTACTTTGCACAGCTGTTTTAACAGAGTCATTTCATCTGTGTGATTCTATAGAATAATTTGATGCCAAAAGTAACACTTTTTTTTCTTTTTAATTTGTTTTGAATGTGGTCAAATTTGTTTTCATGTGGTCAAAAACTTCTGCATTTTGGAACAAAATAACCAGAAGTTTAGCTGATCTTGCACTTGTAAAAAGCTGCAGCTCAGTAACAACAGCATTTTCTGAATCATGCAGTAAAAATGAGAGTTTTCTGATCAGAGGTAGGAGGAACAGGCACATTTTGCCCTTTCTAACTGCCAGGTTGGAGTTTTAAATTTTTTTTCGCTAACAATGAGCATAATAAAAATCTTACTTTAGATTGAAGGGTGATGCTTTTAGTTTCTTTCACAAATTAAATAGCTGGACTAAGTGAAAATGTCATTTCTTGGGTGTAGATAAGCACATCCTGCTTTCATATTTCCGTGCCTGTAGGTGCCTAGTTCTTGATTTCCACCATCAGAAATGTGTAAGGAGTATTTAATGACATACAGGCTCCAGTGGAGGGAATGAGAGTCCTCCCATCCTTGTGTTGGGAGATATCTGATGACAAAAAGAACACATTCTGGAGGTAGAAGTGCAGCAGATGCCAAACAGCTGTGAATCATCTGTGCTCTGTTAGGGAAGAAATGAGAACCTTTAAGCCTGAATTGAAGAAAGATTTATTTGTTTGTTTGTTTGTCTTAGCACAAAATTGACTGGTTTAACCCTTTTCTCTCCACTGCTAATTGCATTTATCTACTTAGCCTTAGATTAGAAAGAATTCTTCTGGCTGCCTGTCCCTCTTAAAACCCTCCAAATTATATCTCATTAGAAGTCAGTAAAAACAAAGTGTCAATTTAGAAGTCAGATCCTGTTTTGTCCTTGTTAATGTCCCTTGACATTAAGTGCCCATAAGTAGCTGACCTTCACACCCAGCAACATAAACAGCCCCAGTAATACCCACTTGTGCCTGTCCAGTGCCATGGGCCTTTTGGTCCTGTGGCACCCAGGGGAGTCCTGCTGCTCTTCAGTCCCATCATTTTTGTGTTTTGCTGGTCTCTGCTGCTGCCTCTTTACCATTCCCAGTCCTTTTGGTCCATGGTTTTTCCTCCTTTGGCAGATGATTTTTTTTTTTTTTGTATCCTCTGTGTTCATCCACTTCTCTCCATCAGCCACACTCCCTGCTGGAATTCTCTGTTCCATCAATAAAGGCATATTTTGGAATACAGTTAGATGACAGAATGCCTCTTTTTCCTTGGCCTTTGATTGTTTTTCATCAGAAATGAATAGTTTTAAACCTAAATACTTCACCAAGCGTGAATGCTTTCCCTCTCTCTTCCTGACAGCTTCTTTATGCTGTTGCAAGGTCCAGCAGTCTTTTTGGTGAACTCAGCATGTAATTTCTGAGCCCTGATGCACAAGTGCTCTCCACGCACACACAGAGCATTCCTGGGTGCTTGCTGTGAACCTTTGGAGCATATCCTGATTTAATGGAAAGGTTTGCTCTGTCCAACAGAGAGTGAGGCTGCCAGAGGCCAGGAATGGGATAAGAAATGTGGTGCATGTGGGTTGGTTTTCAGATTCAAAAGGATTGGGAAGCTTACTGGAGTTACAAAAGTCATCCCGAGAGATATGTGAGGGAAGAGTCTGAAACAAGAGGAGTTCAAGAAAAGCGATTGATATGCCTGAGGCTGAGGGGAGAAGGCAAAATTAACAATTTAATGTTAAATTAAACCAGTTAAATTAATTGGTTTGTCTACCTTGGAAATGGAAATTGCCAAATCTTTTCCAGTCTCTCGAGACTTTACTTTTCATGGCTTATTCATGAATTTGGTGAGCCATTAAAAGAGCAGTATTTGCACTCAGACATTGCTTGTAATGGTACAACACCATTGGTGAAAAATGCAGGTTAAGGTTGGAACTAACAAACTGTGTAACTATTTCTGGATTATTCTCCTGTTCTTGCTTATCAAGTCTGACACTCAAACTGCTGTTGTGTCCCTTGGGAGCTGAGGCATGAAAACTGAATGAGGGTGTTTGGGAGGGAGCTCCTCACAAGTGTGGATCAAAGGGACTGGCTCTGAAAGCCTCACTGACTTACTGGCACTGGGGCACTTTGTCTCCAAAGGCAGCTTGGAATTCTGTCTGTGCAATGTTGTTACAACATTCTTATTGACACTAAACAAAGGAATTTTCTTTTCAATTTTTTTTAAAAAAAGTGAATCAGAATTTTCTGAGTTTTAGTGGTATTTTTCATGAATGCAAATGTATCAAAATAAGATTATTCAGTGCTATGCCTACTTAAGGTCCAAATTAATGTTGTCTCTGTCCTTATTGCAGAATCAGTCTGACTAATATAATGGAAGAACTGGAGTTCTTTTGTATTTTAAGGCATGTGTTTTAGTAGCTAGTATATGTGCACAGGACACATAAGATTAGTATTAAAGCCAGTAGATTCAGGGTTTATATGACTTTTTTTCTGCTGGCAAGACAGTTGTAGCAATATTAACACGTGTTTTGTATGCTAGAGATTGTAGGAAGTGCTGTCTTACTGGATGCTGATTTATTCTTAATTTAAACAGATTGTACTGTAAGGTAAGGATTTGGACTTGATGGTCCTCGTGTGTCTCTTCCAACTCAGGATATTTTCTGATTCGTTTAAAAAGAGATGGATTTGCTTTGTTTGCATTTCCTTGATTCACCATAGGATTGGGTCTCAAGCAGCTCTTCTTGTGACTGATTCTTTCAGAATCAAAGGAAGTACATAATGCTGCTCAGATGCAACAACTGTAAAGAGTTGTTTGAAAGAATTTGAGAGAAGCCATGCTACACTTTAAGGTGGTCATTACATGACAGCAGTTGGAAGTGCTTATTTTCCTGCTGTTGTATTGTGAAATAATCAAAGCATCACTTTTTGAGTTATTTTATGAGATGAAGTATTAAAACCCTACAAAAAACCCATCAGCGTTGTCAAAGTAGATGGAGAAAAACAGAGTCCTTGAGGGTTGTGCTGCAAAGAGCTGTGTGCTTCTTAAATAGGAGTCCAACAAATTCAGCATTGCACACGGAACATTAAAACGTATTTTTACTTACTGTAAAGCAGAGCAGCCCCATCACCTACTGCTGTGGCAGAGTGCCCCTCTGTTGTTCCTTTCCACTTGCTATGGAAACACACCAGCCTGTGCTTTGGACAAAAAGTCCTGTTCCACTTTGCTCGGTTGGATGCCACACTTGACAGAGGTTTTAGAAGGTTTTTCATTAAGGCACATACTAAAGCCAATCCTTTTTGCTTACAGCTTAGAGTCCTAGTTTCATGTAAGTCAGTAAATCTGGTTTTTTAGCAGTCTCTGGGCACTCTGATCTTCCTTCCAGTCTTCTCACCACAGACCTCATCACATGCCGTGAGAGGTTACCATTGCACTTGTCTAAGGAAGAAAAAAAGATAAAGAAAAATATTATTCTGATTCGTATAGAGCCAAGATACATTCTGTTGATTACTTGGGGTCTTTAGAGAACCTTACACAGTTCAGGGTATTTCTGGGTCAGTGATTTTTCTATTTTGGTGGTGGAAAGTGTATAGACATATGCTCCAGTGCTTTTATATTGTGTTTGCTTCTGTTTCCTCACAGGCTTTTGAGAAAGAAGCTGAGAGGTGTTTGGAAAGGAGGCTGAAACTTTTCTGTGGAGTTGACATAGTTAGGCACACTAATAAGGACTGATGATAGACAACTCCCTGAAAAGGAAATGAAAATGATGTTTATAGAACCCCAAATGTGTATTTCCAGAAGAACTGAGTGAGAGGCAGAGTGCAAGAAGATGAGCTAACTGCAGGCAGGTGTGCTTCTCTTTTTATCACTGGGCTTTTCAGTCATGTCTGGTATCTTTGAGCAGTAGTAGGAAAATGAGATGAGATTTATGTCTTTCTCTGTCTTCAGTGGTGGGGAATTATGGATGAATTCTAGCCTTGTTCTAGAATTCTGCCTTGTTCTTGTGTGTGTTGTGTATGCTTTTTGAAGACTGGGTTAAAATGTGCCTTTTCTAGGCATTTTATTGAAGCAGATATTTTGGTGAGAGTAGTCGCCGTAGAATCCTGAGAAGTGTGTAGTGTTCCCCCTCTTTCTTTTAGTTCTTTCCCCCAGCAATGCCCTGTGTATTCTTTACTCTGTTCTTAGCTTTTGGCTTTATTTTTCTTTAATTTTTGTGTATGGTATAAAGAGGAGGCAGTAAGATGTGATCAATTTGTCAACAAGTTTAATAGTTAATAAATATTCACCCTGTGTCTCTATATCCTTGTTCTTTGGCTTTCTCATGCAGCTCTCTGCATGGCAGTGGCACAGAAGTGTTAGCAAACCTCAGCTACATTCCACTGGGGGGTTGATTTATGTTTCACATCGTGGCCAAAGTAAAGAATGAACTGAAACCAGAATCCAGTGCCATCCACACTTTGGATGTGGTTTTTGGGTTGTAGGTCTGAGTTGCCAAAAAAAATCCCACCCCAACAAACCGACTGAAAAAGAAATCTTGCAATAAATTAAGACCCACACTCCTAATTCACTCACTATTGTGTGATTGTACAGGAGCTGGCTGGACACTTACAGTGTGAAAAGCCAAAAAAGCCAAAAAGAACTTTTCCTTGTGAGATCTTTCCAAATGTTTCCCTCAGCTGCTGCTGTAACAATAAATAAACACAGGACAGTAAAAAACAAGGATAAAATGATGGAGCCTAAATCCCTTAATTATAAAGCTTATATAAATAGTTAAGACTATCCAAAAGAGAGAGATTGTGAAAAAAAATCCTCTGTTTTTTAGTAAAGGTGCTTCATTATATGTATGGTACAACCAGTTTTGGAAATAATGAAATGTAATCTCTTCCTGAGAAATGTATGTGATAAATCTTCAGAAAATAGTAAGCCACTGTACATAGAAAAGTACAGTCTGTGCTTCCAGGGCATTTCCCAAGATAAATTTACCTCATGAATGAGGTCCTTAGTTGTTGAAAGGAATCTAAAATAGAAGACACATCGGGTCTTCCAAGTTGAAAGCCCCATCAGGGAGTTCATTATTATGCACATAACATCAGCTGCTCTATGGGTTAGTCCACGTGTCAGCATTTTTTGTGCAGTAATGTTTGTCCTGAATTTGGTCAGCTGCATAAACTTAAATCTATAGATGTGGTGAATTTGAACGCCGGAAGGAAGTGGGGTTTTTTTAGAGTTTCTTTTTCTGGTAAAGCAAGTGGTCAGCCTTATCGTTCTGTGTCTCAAAAAAAAGAAGAAGAAACCTCAACATATGAAGGTGATTTTCAGTGGTAAATGTTGGCCACCTTTTGGCCATGGTAATAATTATGAAACAGATTAAGAATTTGTTTCTGGCATTCAACCAGGACTCAGGATTGCAGCATTTCCAAATTTCTGGTTCTCACAAAGCAGAGTAGTCCTGTCTCCTTGATTTCAGGGGAAATGAAGACTCTGATGAGATCTGCAGCAAAAGCAAAATTGGGATTAGAATGATAACTCCACTTTACTCTCTTGCTGTATTTTGTATGTGCGATTAAAAATAAAAAACTATGATCAGTCTGATCTGGGCTGAGGTAATATATAGTTTCCAGGTTAGCCTGACTTAGAGCATCAGTATCCAGCTGTACTTGGAAATGTGCAGTAAAATGCATGTGATCAGTAAGTCATTTGCTGTTTACAGATGAACCAAGTGCAGCTTTGATATCCAGTATTTTTTCACATTATTGTGTAGAACTGTATTTGTACAGAACTACTGAGACCTGTCCTTGCTGTGGAAGGCACCTTCTCAGGATTCATGGCTGACAGCAGGTGATATCTGATGTTACCAGAAAATTTAGGAGCTGTTACCTCTGTGTGTGCTGCAGAGAAAAGGGCACACCATGGCCACAGGTTGGTTTTCATTCCAACCTTTAAGGCTGTGTTGTGGATACTTTGCATTACCTACAAAATACGTGTTGCATTACCTAGAAATCTGTAAAAATTAGAAAGATAAATGCATAGGAGATTTCTAGTTAATGGTGACACTGGAAGTAGTGGACAGAAAACATTGCAATCTTTTATTTTCATACATTTATCAAGCAAACTCGTGTGTGTTCATTTCTGCTCTCAGTTGGTCTAAACAAGGCAGCAGTGATGTTTTTATTTTGTAATGATGTATCATTCATCATAAAGTTTGTCTTAGAGTGAATACCTATTTCAGATTGAATTCTGTAAGGTCTTTGCTCCTGTATCTAAATGCACTCAACTGCATTTCTAAGCTGTGATTCTTTTGATATTTTAGTTTACAAAGGTTCTACCCTCTCTCTCTCTCCCCTTTCTTCACGATCCCACCCATTTCCTTACTGGTTTAGCTGGCTTCTTGATGAGCCAGTTCAGCTCTTCACAAAGAAAAGAGAAAAAGGTTTTCCTGTTTGTTTAATGGCAAGGTGTGGAGGAGCACCTGTGCAGCACAGAGGTGGGAGGAGGCACAAACCAGGCAGGTGTTAATGAGATTGTCGTGGGGTTGCAGCCAAAGGTTCCTGAAGGGCTGCTGAGCTTGTTCAAGAGCTCGCTCTCATCCAAAAACTTGACTTCCAGCAGGAGCTCAGCACCCTCCCTTGAGCAATTTCTCTTGCTTGCCTTCTCCTGAAGGAGCTGGTAGGAAATAAAGAGAGAAAAAGATTTTTTTTTTTTTTATTTTTTGCTTGAACTGAACTGCTGAAGATTCAAACAGTGGGGCTGTAAAAAGGGATGTCGAGGAGAACGTGTGGCCAGGAGAGGAAGAGCAGCAAATCCTTCTCAGAGCCACAGGTGCAGCTCCAGCAGCTCAGGCAGCCTTGCAGAGCTTCATGCTGTGGAGCAGCCACAGAACAAGCAGAGCTGATCTCGTGGCCTGCTGCCACCAAACAATCCAGCCAAGATCCTCCCTCCCTCTTCCTCTCACTTCCTTTTTTCTCTCTCCTTTTTTTGCCAGCTTAGCACGCTGAGTCAGTCCATCTTGGAGCTGAAGGAGGACCAAAACCAGTGCCAGGGAGGGTCTGGACATCTGAGGCCAGGAAGGGATGGTGGGTATGGGGAACATGGGGCTGCTTCTTCCCCTTTTGTCTGTGGGTCAGTGCTGTCCAACTCATGGTGCAGCACTTTCAATTAAATCAGCCTGGCAGAAGTTATTTATTTATCCAGATTTCACTCTGCTTTGTCTTGGTGAATAGTCAAAGTGGTCAGCACCTCTTCCTTGCCTCAAGATGTTGTCTCCCTGTCTGATGTCACCAGGTCCTGTCATGCTCACCTTCTAACACAGCGGTTTTTAGTTCTGGTTCTCACTCTAGGTACACATCAAGAATCAAAATAAAGCAAGTTTGTTCTTAAAATGACACTTGACCATTGCAGCTTATCTGATGTGTTGTCTATGCACATTACTTTAAAGCACAAATGAAGAAAATTAAATCTTGATTCACAGAGGTATGAATATGAAGTTCTGCTTTTGTTTTAGCATTGTATTAATGATGTGAGAGGGAGCAGTTAGATGAAGGGTCATCTTGATGTTTGCAGTATGTTCAGAGGAAGACTTAAATCATATTTAAAAAAAAAAAGCTTAAACCAATCTAGTATCCATATTTAAAACGAAAAAAGATAACCTATATGTTTCCACTTCCTGTTTAAAAGGAAAGTCTGGCAAAGCCAGTAGAGAGATTTAGTTGGGGGAGGATTGCTGGTGATGGTGACTTTTTTAACAGGCTGTTTATACAGTAAGGTATCAGACAAAAAGTGACTGAGAACTGTGTATACGTTCCAGAAGAACCCAGGGGAGTAGTTCCTGTATAGCCAGTCTTTCCTAATAACAGATAATGGTTTTGAATGTCTTTTTCTAAATATCATCAATATTTTGTAGGTGGACAGAGCGTGCTGTGTTTCTTTGCTGGGCCTCTGCTTAGGGGACAGATTTCTCTGCAGTGCCAACTGTTTGTCTGGCTTCACTTTCACAATCACATTTCTCTAAAGGCTTCCAGCAAGACACAAGCATCCCTTTCATGGAGAAAGAGACACAGCACAAGGCAGAATCCAGAGCTGGGGGCAAATGTCTACCTTGAGTTTTAGTCACAGGAGAATTTAACAGAGCGTTCTCAGCCCTTTTGCTCTGCTCTGTGGGACACTGAGCTGGCAGTGAGGATGTGTCTGAATTTACAGTATTTTTGCACTGGGAGTGAAACCTACATGACATTTGTCTATTGAACAGCTTCAAAGGCATCACCTACACAAGTGTTTTTCCTTTTCTTTTCCTTCTTCAGTTTGAGCTGATCCTACTTTGATGGTAGCTGTAACTCGGGCATTTTCCTGTGAGTTTTGGTTTTGGTTCTCTTCTTGAACAAGCAAGTATGAAGAAAACACCTCTAAACTTTATTAACTGCTAGCAAAGATTGCTGCTGATGCAGTGGAATAAAATACATACTATCAGTTTATCTTGCAGATAAATTCATCACCTCCATGTTACTGAAATATCCCTAGGCATTTAATTGATTTATTCACAGATAATCCAAGTACATTCTCTTAATGTTAGTTTTATTCTATTCTGTTTATTTCCTACCAATTCCTACTTCATGCTTATTTGGCATAGGAGAATTTAACTGCACCTCGTCAGGAAATCAGTACTTACATCTGGAAATTTGAGTAATTACTGTGATTTCTCCTTTTAGAAAAGAAATTGTAATTTGGCTTTAGTTTTGTTAGGAGATGTAGAAGATGTATGTGCTCAGTGTGCCCTCCATTAGACCAGTACCCCAGGATTAAATCAAAAGTACATACTTTTGAGAAGCTTCTTGGGGAAATTGTAGATCTAATTTGAAGTAAGTATTTTGGGGGGGGGGGGGGNNNNAAAAAAGATATTAAGTATTTCATGCAATAGAAGCTTAGTCTTACCTAACAAAATGAATTTTCAGAAAATGGAAGGGATCAAACTCTAATGAAGTGAACCAATCCTTGCCTTTCTAATCTATGGAATTTTAATTTGCTTGTTTGGAAAGCATAACAGTGGTTATAGAAACATGCATTTAAAAGCACTTTAAAATCACCAGGGCATCTAAGGAATTTGAGACACCTGTAGTCCTTGAATAATACTAATTGATATCTGTGAAGACTTTATGAAATCTGCACAAAAGATAGAATTTTGAGTGGCTTAAACCTTTATTTACAATTCAATACTGACAAGAAGTTGCTGAAGTCTCTCTCCTCCCTCTATTCTCTCCCCTTTAACCTCTGAATGACTGAACTGGATGGAAATGTATCAGTCAATTAAACATTGCTGAGAGCTTCAAAGGCTCTTACAGAAGTCAGAGGTGCACACTGAAGTTTCTTAGGGCTTTTCTAACTTTCTTGGAGCTCTTCAAAAATCAAAAGCAAGTTATATGCCTGCTTGTATCCAGGGTAGTACTGAGCCCAGTGTAAAGATAAAAAATCCAAACAACTGGTTGCAGCAGTTGGAATTCTGCACCTGCAAGCACTGGGTGTTTTTCAGATGTTTGTGTGTGCATATGTACACATATTTATGTGTCACTTCAGGTACACAGCAAAGCTATGGAATATATTTACTGGGAAACTGGGAAAAATTCCCAGTAAATACTGGGGAAATAATGTTCTCACTTGGATAGACTAGGATGAAAGTTAGAAAAGAAATAGCAGGAAGTTATTCAGTGTATGGGTGATGATTTGGAGCAATTAAATCTGAGAGAATAATTTCAGTTAGGAACTACTGTTATAGAATCTTTAGACATTGACACTGTATGTGTCACCTCACAGATTACTGGTAATAGCTCTTGTCATATTTTTGCCAATATGCAAAATAATGCCTTTTCCTCTTAAATGCTGCATGTTTAGAGCAGGAGACAAAGGCACTTATGTGGATATGTGGTTCTTGTTTATTTTCTTTCTAACAGCTCCCTAATTAAATTCTTCTGATTATGTTGTGCAGGCAGCAGAGCATCAGAATTCCTGGACGTGTTTATTCTGCTACAGAAACTTTGGGTTGTTCCAGTAAATTTATTTTCCCCTCGGTTTTACATATTCCAACTGTTGTTTCTGTGATTGTAGCTATGTAGAATCCAAAGCCAGGCCTTGAGGATCTGGCAGTTGCACATTGTAATGTCTTTCTTACATCTCATTCCCACAAGAAAGAGACACCTCTGCATTCGTGGTCTGTTAAATATTGTAGTTGTTCGTGGGACATGGCTGGACTGGGCTGTTAGAGTGAGTGATGGGACAAATGGCCATATTGGCTTTCACTGGGTAGTACAGGAAAGTTCTGTATGGATTTTAAAAATAGTAATTCATCTTGTAAATACCCATAGAAGTCTTGTTTGGCAGCTCATTGTTTAAATCCTTTAATCTTGGGAATTTGTCCTTATGTTAGATTTTCAGCAAAGCTCTTCTGCGGATGTGTGCGGTTATTTTAATATCATCACAGCTTGTGGTGCCTTGTTCCATAATCCTCTCTAAAAAGCACTGCTAGCCTCTTGGAAATGCATTTTTTGTGCATGACATTTTTAATTTGAGCTGACTTCTTCAGTTTTGTGTTGGAGAAGACAATGGAGCCTGATCTGATTTCCATCACTAAACTATGGCAGGGAGATTGACGAGCATAACGACTCTGTTCACAGGGTTCACAATTGCAGCAAAAATTAAGGCTGGATTAAGGCAAGAGGCATAACTCCAGGTGAGGAACTTGAAGATTCACTGTAGGTGAATTCCAAGTCAATCACCTGTGAGAAACTGGAGAAAATGTGGGAAACTGCCATGGGTGTCAAGGGTAGAGGAGAACTTCCATAGAATCACGAAGTCCTGGGATGGTTTCGGTTGTAAGGGGCCTTAAAGCTCATCCAGATCCAACCCTGCCATGAGCATGGATGCCTTCCACTAGACCAGATTGCTCAGAGCCCATCCAGCCTGGCCTTGGACACATCCAGGGATGGGGCAGCCACAGCTTCTCTGGCTCTGACGTGTTGTTAGTGCTGGAGATTTCTGTGTCTCCAAGACTGGTACAGGCTCATGACCGGGAGTCCTGTCTCTGCCTGCTGGTTAAGGGGATGTAAGAACACTGATGTTCCTGTGATGAGCTGAAAAGGTTGTCAGATGAAAATGGATCATGATTTCAGCTGGGAATTGTCTGTGTGGCTGCCTACCCAAAATGTGTGTGTCTTACAGAGATAAGTGAGCAGATGAGAGCACCGTTCAGTCTTGTCGAGTCCACTTGGGCCTTTTCATCTGCTTGAAAATGCTTTGAATGGAAACAAAGAGTGGACTTAGGCAGGTTTCCCATTATTAGTTCTAATACTTTATCTGCATTTTCAGGTGGGTGAAGCTGATTATTTGTTGTTGACAGAAGGACTGTGTAGGGAACTTGTCCTAACAAGCAGTAATTGTGTGATTAGGAGAGTTTAATAAAGAAGAGGAATTCTAATTCATTCATAGTATTTGGTTTGTTGACAGTTAATGTCATTTTCATTGAATGAAATCTATCAGTGTTGCTTATATTTTCAAGCTACTTGGAAGTGCTGGTATTCTGAAGCATTATTGTTTGCATCTAAGACCAAAGTTAAGACCTGTAGAAATCAAGAAATATTCCTAAAAAAATAAACAACCAAAACCTTAATTTTAATATCTCAAATTTAGATACTTTGCAGTATGATTAGACTGTAGAATTACAGAAACTCTTTTGCTGAGAAATAATTTGTGTTTTGAAGAGTGCATTTTGTAAGTTTTATCATTATGAACTATTATAGCTATTTTCCTCAATGAAACTGGACAGCACTGATGTATTTATAGTCACAGATATGTTACCAATGGAACTTATTTTATTCACACATTGCGTTTCTTTGCTTTGGCAAGAGCAGTGCAGGGCCCTAGAAGTCGTCTATTACTTTGGAAGGGAAAAATACAAAGTATACTTGTAATATACAATATTTCTTTTCCAAGCAAAAAGTTGTCTGAGAGGAAAGTTGTGATAGCTTTCAGCTTATAAATGTTAAGGTAAACATTGTAGATTTCATAAGAAAAAAATAGACTATTTCCAAAATACAAATATAGCCAATACAGATCTGGTTTCTAGTCCAGGATCTTTACCAATTATATGTTTATAGCTATGTGGGACCATTCTTTGTCTATTCAAAAATAATCTTCTGATCCAGATAATAAAATTATGAATCTCTAATTATACTCTCTGCCTCCACATGGGCATGTATTATATAAAATTAAGTTAATTAGTTTTTTACTGGGGTCTATTTTTTTGGTCAAGCATATAAATTAACTGTCAAAATCGAGCACTTTCATTTTGTCAGGAAATAATTTTCTTCTAATGAAACATAATTTATGGTATAAATACATGGTGAATCAGGCATTGTAATGTAGATGACCCAGTTGCCCTGTATGATTTCTGAAGCTTGGCCTTGAATACTGGTTCATACAAATTCTTACTTAAAAAAGGGAGGGAAGAAGGGCAAACTGGGGAGAAATTCCCACAGCTCCAAATATTTCTGAAGCTGCCTAACAAAGCAGCTTTAACTCTCTGTATAAAGCTTTCTCTAAGCAACTTGGTGGGTCTGGCATAAGTATCAACTTTGAACAAGATTTTAATTTCTAATCTCTTTTCCTATCTCAATACTGAGTTATGTTCAGCGTTTTCAGATGATGCTTACCCACAGTGAGACATGGGGAAGCTGCCAAAGCCCACAGGGAGAACTCTGTATTGATTACTGAGAGCAGACTTCTGACCTGCTGCAATTGCACTGGAACCACTCCAGTGGACTCCAGTGGCAGTGGTTCCTAAGAGAAATAAAATATTTACCTCATCTTTTGAAGTGATACTCTATTAAAGCATTCTCTTTTTAGGTCCTATTCTCGTATCACAAGCTTTTGTCATAGGTTAGGAAATATGTGATGAATGCAAATGGTGCAAACAACAAGTGGGATTATGGAACAGGAGGTGTTCACTTTTATTGTTGACTTTTTCTGTCATCAGCATAACCATGAAGCTTTGTTGTGATTAAAAGAAAAAGCACCTGTGTGATTGGTAGGAATACTGCTTGTAAATGAAAACACTCATGGTCACTGAATCTTTAGATTCAAAATCTTATGGTGTCAGCCTGGAACAGAACTTCAACAACTGGGTCTTGTTGCTGCAGGTATTTTCCTATCCAGAAGCACAGGTTATGGCCAGGCTGACATTTCTGAAATGTGTCCATTTGGCTGTGGGATGTTTGTTAGAGAATCACAATTAGGGTGTATGTGCACAATAAGTTAAGCACAAGATGACGTGGCCTCATGCATTTGTTTCAGTAGGTCAGTTAAGCAATCTGAAGGACCAAATGGTTTCTCCACTGCAAGAGCCTTTTCTTGTCCAAGTTTTAAGGTGATTGGAGAAACTGAGCCTTGTTCCTGTGGTACTGTCACAGGGGAACTCTTCAATAATGAAGTGAATGCACATCCAGAAATCAGCTTTTGGTTGTGTAAAAGGCACATTTGTAGCTTTGTGAGTGTATTTTGTTTTCAGGCTGTTGGAACTGTCTGAATTGTACAGGTGGTTATTTCCACCACTCTGTTCTGATTCCTGGCTGAGACTTCATTGGCTTCTTGGTATAGTTCATTTAACAAGTTTGTCCCTCATAAACAAGATTGTGGCTCCTACTCCAGCTCTTACTGCCAGGGAGCTTTTAACAAAACATATATGATTAAACATGATTAACATAAGTCATTAACATAACTCATAACATTAACATTTACTTTCTTAGAAGTGCAAGACAAGAAGTGATGGGGGCCTTTCTCCCCATCAGGATTTACTATCCATCTTTTCTGTGTACCTCTGCAGTTGTGTGCAAGTATCAGCTCTTGAAAAGACTTGAAACAAAGGCATCAGTATTGGAAATGAATTATAAAACCTGTCGGCTTTTCTGTGTGCCTTTCTTCAAAGTATTAGGTACTGGTCACTGGGAAAGCCTGGTTAATCAGCTGAGTGAGATCAAAAGAAAAAATAAACTTCGGTTCAATTTAGTGTTGCCTGAGATTTATGGATCCTGTGCTGCGCATGTCTGGTTTTTAACCTGTAACTCTAGAATTTGGCAAGCTGTTTTCTCCCCAGAGGTCTGCTTGCTGTCTGCTGAAGCATCATTTGGACAGCAGTAAAGTCAATGTAGCAAGGACAAGTGCAATTTCCCCATCTTAGATTCTTTCCTTTATGAAATGGTAAAAGGGATACTCCCAGTAAATAAAGTATTAAATGGAAAAAGGGATATTTGAAGGGATATTGTTGTGGGCGTCCTCTCTGCAGTATTAATGTGTAGGATTGTTCTTCTGTGGGAAGATCACTGGTTCAGTTCCACGTGAATGTGTTCTGTATTTAAGGCTCCTGTTACAGAAGATGTTCCTCCAGCAGTAAGGGCTGTGTTTGGAGCTCAGCTTGGGGCACAGCTGCTCTGTATGAAATAATTGACAGATCTATTGCCCAGTTGTTTCATTGCTGTTTCCTGGAAGAGACAGATTGGGTTCACCAGCTTAATCCCCAAACATGTGGGCTATATTCAAATACAAAATGCGGTGGAACTGTGAACAAGCTTTCTGTTTGGTTGGATTTATTTTGGTATATGCCAAATCTATATTCTGTGCAAGTGCATCCCTTGGGATCTCTTCTATGCTGCTACTGTGACCCTCCTATCAGACCAGTATCCAGTTCCTCCAGCCAGGGGAGTGGGGAATTCCAGGCTAAACCTTAACCTTGGAGCAGATTCCATTGAGAGACAACGTTTATGGAAGGACAAATAGAAATCTGACTTATCTGTCCTTTCTGCTTTTTGTGACTCGTGAACTTCCAGAGACAAACAGCAAATGTTAATGGCAAGAAGTAATTTTTGATTAATGGTTGAAATTATTCTCTTCATCTTCCATGTATTGTATGAAATCTGTAAAGGAGATTTTTGATGTATTCTAATAGCCTCTACAGCTGGGCAAAGAGTGAGAAAATGTATTTACAGGCTTCTATTTCTTGTAGCCTAATTTAGGAAATTCATCAAAAAAACAGTGTAGATTAAACTTAAAGCAAATCCACATGTTTTAGTCTGTAAGTGCAGACATTCGTAAAATAAATTGGTATATCGTGTTACTTTTGTTTTCTTTAAAATGACTTCATGTGAATTAGCCTTGAGTGTGGAGTAATGAGATGTGTTAGGACATGTTGAAAGGTATTAGGCACACACACAACGTCACCTCCTTTGGGCTGTGTAGATGGGCAAAATTTGGGCTATTCTGAGTTGTTGCTGTGATGGGACAAGCTGATGAAAGCAACAGATAGTTCTTGTCATACTCTAGCTTTTTACCCATACAAAATCTGAGGTTTTCCCTACTTAAGGCACAAAAGGAAGCAAAGCTAAGCAATTGCTTTTCTTGCTGTTCCCAGCCTTGTAGATTTTTCAGTCTTATCTACAGTTTTTGGGTCCTGCCCAAAGGCCTTTCACAGGGTGCTTTAATTTCCAACACCTTTCCCCCTGCTTCATTTCTCTCCTTATCTCTCCTCATTTTGCTCAGTTATCTGTTCCATACCGAAACTTGAATTTAATTTGGTTTTGCTGGATACAGATCAAGGACTACAATTGTCATATTGAGGAGATTTTGGCCACCTGCATCTGGGCAGTGTCTGGGCATTTTTGGTATGGGGCATCTGCAGAGGAGGCTGAGGGCATGTCCAGCAGAGCTGAATTTTAGTCTTCTTTTATCTAGGACTTTTTCTTTTGTAACCTTACTTGTGATTATTTTTCTTTTCTTCCCAGAGGACACTGGTGTCTTACCTTTCTAAACACAGAAAGCAAAATTTATGTTCTGTTACCCAGTGATGCTCTTTGATCAGAAGATTGTGTTAACAATTTCTTTTAATTTTGAGACCAGGAGAGAAATGCCCAAGGGTGACATAAATCTTCCATGAGTTCCAAGAGCCTTTCTTTTAAGTAAAGAGTTTTCTCACTGTAGATTGAAGCTTGTGATCTGTCATCAGAATGCGAGTTATTTAACTGAGTTTTTCAGCACAATGTTGTGTCTTTTGCTGAATTTAGGGGGAAGCTATTTACTCCTCTTAACTGAGGACAGAATGTGTAGTCATGCTTTTCTTCACTGACATTAGCTGCTAACAAAATAACCTCAAATATTTGCCAACACTCAGCACCAGAGCAGCCTCAGAGCATTGCCCTTTGGTTAAGAAGTTTTTCAAGTGTTTTTTCAAATCAAGGTGTGCTGGGTCTGGCTGGGCTACAGTTACTTTTCCTCACAGAATGCTGTTCTGCTCTGACTTCTGGGCTGCTTTGGGTACCACAGCAGTGGTTTGACCAGGGCTGAGCAGGGATTTCACGTTCCTGCTGCCCTGCAGGGCTGGGAGGGGACATGGCCTGGACACCCCACCTTGGCTGAACCCAGGGATGTTCCTGCAGTGTGATAAAAGCCAGAGGAAAGAAAGGGGGACATTGGTTATTAAGGCATTTGTTCTCTGTGTACTGAGGTCCCAGGAAGCAACCAAACATTGCCTGCTGCTGGGAAATCGAGAATAAATCATCTTTTTTCTATTTTTCGATTTGCTTCCATGCTCAGCCTTCGCTTTTTAAAAATTTAATTAAACTGCCTTTATCTTGACCCATGAGCTTTTCATCTTGTTTTTCCCCCAATCCTGCTGAGGAGAGAGGTTGAGAGAGGCTTGGTGGGCACCAGGGTCAGTTTTGCACGAGGGCTGCACAGCCTTGGAGCTGTGGGATACAGGCCAAGTGTCTTTCAGGACAATTCCTCCTGTTTATGAAAAGCAGCAAAATTGCAAAGCAATGCTTTGCTCCAGCTGTTGAAAATGAATTACAGCACAGGCCCACACAGTAGCAGAGCATGCATTTCTATATTTCCACAATTATTGTAAAGCTGTGGGGTCCCTTTGCTGGGTGAGGGCTCATCCAGGAGCTGGGAAGCATTAACTGGATTGCTTGAGACTGGTTTTGGAACTGCATGCTCAGGACTAGCTTCTAAAGTAGAACATAAAGGCTCTCATTCTCTCCTGCTTTAGAAAGTCTTGCTTTCCTGGTTTTGTCCAGGGAATGGTTTATTCCTGCTAAACAGAAATATTTAGAACATGAAGGACATTCCTGACAAGATTATGTTTTTTAATATGAAATGGATTTGGATTTTAAATTCTTTTGCTGTTTTAAATGTTGATGTTTAGAATCGTGGTTGGATTTGTGAAGCAGCTGCAGTGCTGAGGGTATCCTGAGTTTGCAGCTGGCTAATGAGAAATGATGTTGATTTGGACAATACCAATTACTGACCTTATTAGTCTTAGCAATAGTAAGTCTGTCTCAGTAAGAAAAGAAATTATGTCTAGAACAATATAGAATGACAAGGCGATTGTGACAACAGGTGATAAGACTGAAAAAATGAGTGGAACACCAAGCTTGTCAAAAATCCGCATTGTGTGATTCAATCAAAAAGAACACTGACCCAGACATTTTTTCCAAAAATGAAAGGAATGAAATACGCTTGAAAAGCAAATTCTTGTATCAGTGTTCATCACTGAAAAGCTTCATTTGAGTTTTAAAAGTTGGTTCCCTCTAAAGGTAACATCTGCTAAAACACTGCAGTGTAAAAGAAATTTGTCTCTATGTATCCATTCTGCTTTCTTACCACTTCTGACTTATATATAGTTTAATGCAGTTAACATTGAGATTTGTTTTTGGTAAACTACTACTAAAGCTTGAGTAATTTGCAATTTCTGCAAAGTGCCCTGATTAACAAAAGCATGGGTTTGGGGGAGAAAGCCTGGTGGGTTTGAACTTGAATAAGTTGGTTTCAATCGCTGATAACTCTCCTGGTAATACTCTGTGTAGCTCCAAAGATAAACTATCACTTTAAGATACAAATGTTTTTATTTTAACTAGAATTTTGTTAACTAATTCCATAGCATTGCAGCTTGTATTAGGGTACTTCTGCCAGAAATACTTAGATCATGACATTAATCTTAAAAGTTTCCTTTCATTTATTTACTTCAATTTGTGTGAAGAGGTGAGAGGTCTCATGGTGCAGCAGAAATGAGAGAGCCCAGGGATGGTGGTTGCTGCCCAACAAGTGCTGTATGTTCTCCTGAATGTTTGACTGTTAGACTGAACAATATTTAAACAGAATTCCAAGCCCAGAACAGCTGTGACAGGACAGGAAGTTTCGAGTCTTCTCCATTTTTTTTCCTCCCTTCATTATTTTTTGTTTTCTTATAGATCTTGTTATATTCATTTCCTTTTTCTTCAAAGGACATCTGGTTTGTTTTGTGTTACCTGGAGGAAAATCCCGGATATTTGACTGTGAGTGACATGAGAGGCAAACTGCTGCCCAGGGCCGTCTCGTCCATGGTCCCAGTGCTGTGGGAGCAGGCACTCAGGGAACATCAGGGGTGGGGTGGGATATCCAGTGGAGCCCAGTGGAATTAACAGGGCAAGAGCCAAGGGGAAGGATGTGCAGAAATGTATCCGGGCTGAAACCTTGGAAGTTTGGAAGCTTTACAACTTGGAAATGGAGAATAATCCCAGCCTGTCACAGAAATATCTGCAGTAATATGATGAGGCTGAGTAAAACTTGCCCAGTCATCTTTTGGTGGTAATAAAATAAAAGCGCCTGTTGTTTTTTGACCAGGCTTCCCAAAGTGGTGGTTGGTCTTCCAAGTCTGTCAGTGTTGAAGAGACATTTGGACAATGCCCCTGAAACCATGTTTTAACTTAGTCAGCCCTGAAGTGCTCAAGCAGTGGATGATCACTGTAGGTCTGTTCCAGCTGAAGCAGTGTATTTATTCTGTTTTGCTCAGTGTGTATAAAAATGGGAGTTCTTTAATTGCAGCTGTGCTTTAAAATATTTATACTTCCTTAAAAATGTTCAGGCATAGTCTCGATGTCCAAATGACTTGGGGTTTGGACAGGCCATTGCAGCAGAAATGTTTCTGTTCTGGGTATGTTTCATGACAACAAGTTTTATCCCAGTGATGAATTAACATTGCTGACTCCCTGATGTGGCTTGGGGGGACACCAGACCTCAGCTAATGCACCTCCACCCCTCCCAGAGCCCCTCTGCCTGCCTGCAGGGCATTCCAGAGCCCCTCTGCCTGCCTGCAGAGCATCCCAGAGCCCCTCTGCCTGCCTGCAGGGCATCCCAGAGCCCCTCTGCCTGCCTGCAGGGCATCTCAGAGCCCCTCTGCCTGCCTGCAGGGCATCCCAGAGCTCCTCTGCCTCACTTCAGGGCATCCCAGAGCTCCTCTGCCTGCTGTAGGTACAGCAGAGGTCTAGAATGGATCAGAAGTACAAATATCCCCTCCAGTCCTGCACTGGATGCAGCAATTCCACTGAAGTCAGCGAAGGTAGTCCAGCTTCTGACCGATATAAGTGGAAACAGAAAATTCTTCCGTTGGATTAAAACACTGTCCAGCTGCTTGGAAACATTTATTAACTTTACATTTTGCAGATACTGTATATAAACCTGGTTTATGTCTTTCCTAAATGGCAGTTGGTGTAAACACAGCATCGTGGCACAGTATGAAACATGTGAGAAGTTCCCCCTTGGAAGTGGAGGGAAGAGGTTATTATAATCAGCCCAATTCACATGGAAGTGCTTGAAGTGTCACACTTGCTGCAGTGCTGAGGTCTTGGCACACTTGGTACAGGGAAGCACCCAAAGCATATGGGTGAATTTTGGAAGTATTTTTCCCTCGGTTCCTCTGGTGCTGGCAGGTCTGATATCAAAGGGAGGTTTTGCTCAGCCTGGAGAGTGTTTTCTTTTCTCACCCCCATGGCAGTTGTACAGTACAAAAAGCAGCAATAACACAGAGCACCACATTCTCTACGTCCTCCTAGAATGAAGTTTTCTCGTGTTTCAATGAAGTAGGAAAACAAATTGAAGTTTTGGCTGAGCAGAACAATTTTTTTCATGTTCCATGAGCTTTAAAGTGGTGATGTCTCCTCTTCATTAGCCTTAGCAGGAAGGACTTGCCAGTCAGTAGTTTTTCTGTTTAGGAATGGTGCAGCTGAGTTTGGAGGTTTGAGACCAGAGGGTTGGAATTCCTCCTCTGTGGCTGATTCCTCAGTGACCATCCCTACACTGACACAGAGAGGCTTTCAGATGCCCAGGGGGTGTCATTTTTTCAGTGTTAGTTGAGTTTACAGGTCCTGAAAGTATTATACCTCTTTGGTTTTATCATCTTTTGGCAGTATTTGGCAGTATTTGAAGTTGATTTTTGTTTGGTGAGGGTTTTTTTTTGGTGGGAGGGATTGTTGGGTTTTTTTGTTTGGTTGGTGGTTTTTTTTATTTTTGTTTGTTTGGGGGGTTGGGGTTTTTTTGTTGGTTTGTTTGGTTTGGTTTGCTTTTTTGGGTTTTTTTTAAGTGGAAGATGATGTTTATTATCATGAAATTGGTTGTGTGGCTAAAATGCTTCATCCAATTTTTGGGAGATCACAGCTTGCTGCTCTTCTGAATTCAAATTAGAAGAAGAGGCTTAATGCTAGTGGATGTGATGTGAGTATCACAACATAAATATCTATCTTTTATAGATGAATTTGCCTGTTTTTCAAGAGGCTCAACATTTTTCATCCATTTTTCCTACAAAAAAAACCTGTTTTTTTCTCCTTTCTCTCTTTTGTTGTGCTGCTGTTACACTTGAGTTTCAAAGCTGTAGTTGTTTGTCACCGTGATAAACAGGTAGCACACACAAAGTTCTTGTTTCTAATTTGGGGGAAATTATCTAAGCTTTCCTCTAAATTCTATGAAGGAATGACAGGGAAATAATTATTATGAAGTACTTTTAACCACAGTATTTCTAAGCTATGTTGTTATTGTGCTTTTTTTGTGTTACACCACCTTTTCTCAGAATTTGTAGTTCAGAGACCTGAAACCTCATTTAAATCTTAATCATTTTTAGCAGGATGTGTGAGACAAACAAGGGTGTTTATGTTGAGTGACCCACGGAGCTCCCAAAGATATAAATCACAAGAGCTGCTTAGTAGATCCTTCCCAGCTGGTGCTACAGCCATGCTTCAGCATAGCCCAAACTGCTCTTCTGCTTTCAAATTTTAAATTACATTAAGTACAATTGTAGCATCTGCTTCTTCCACTGATTTTCAGCTTCTTGGCAAACGGAAAAACAACATTTTCTTTTCTGATTCAGTTCGTTTCCTTTAGATAGGTATTAATAGTTTTTCTCTGATGTTATAGCAAGGCCCTTTAATTTATTGATGGTATATGCTGGGGGCCATATAGTAAAGATCTACTGTCTTTTTGGTGTGAATATTTCTGCAGGGCAGGATAAGAAGAAGATATTAAAAAAGAATGTAAAAAATCTTTTTCACACGTATAGCACAGTTGGATTCCTCTTAATTCTTTGAACATTTTATCAGCACTTCACTTATTATCAGATTCATATCGTGTGCTAAAACCACTTTTTAGAGATGATTTCTTAAAAATTTAATTTAATCTTAGTGGAGAAAATAATTCCATTGGTTTGAGGATAATTATAATAGTCTGATTATAGGAATGAGCAGCTACACGAGGCTCAGGCAGACCCTGCAAAGGTGCCTCCCTGAACCAGTGAATTTAGAAGCCCTCTGGAGCTCCTCTGTTTTCATTAGAGATGCAGCCAGAGACCTTGCAGGGGTTCAGCTGCCCCATGGCAGAAATTCTCCCTTGTGGAGAGGGCTGCTTGTCTTTTATCTCCAACTTGGAATGAACCTGGACTCTAACCCTTATTATTGTTGATTTTTTGTTGTCCCAGTGCAGTGTGGCTGCCCTGATAACTCACCCCAGCCTGTGCTTGGAAGATCTGAAACTGCTCATTACCTTCTTTCTTATCCCTGCATTCTTTCAAAATATTTTAATATGCTGGCTCGATTGAATGACTGTCTGAGCAGTAAGTGCTCCAAAGCAGGGATGGGAAATGCCAAGCTGAGGCAGAATTTGCTCCTGGATGTCAGCAGTGATGCACACCCAGGGCCCAGAGTCAGAGGTACAGTGTGACTTCAAGCTGCCCACGCTGTGGGGGTCTGGAGGTTACAGTCAGTCACAAATTAATGAAATGTTGGTCATGTTTCTGGCTGGGAAGCAGGGGAAGAATCTACAAAATCAAATCCCACTTATAAAGCCATCAACAAATTATTGGGGAGGCTGGAACACAAGAATGCAGAGAGGAGGGGAAAGCTTTGTAGTGCTCTCAGCTCTGGTTTGTCTCAGACTCTTACCGATTGATGGGCACTTAATTTCTATCTCTGCAAATGCTCAGGGTTGGTGGAGATCTTTGTGTCTTCTGCACTGTTGAAAAACAAACTCCTGTAAGAGACCACTGGGCTCTGGGTATGTATTGGGTCCCTTTCATTATCAAAACTGTAGATCTGTGTAAAAGCTGTTGCTGAGGTGATGGGGTTTTTTTATTCTCAGTATGTGTCTGTTTCCTTGAGAGAAAGTGATTGTGGGGTAGAAGATTAGAGACAGTGTGCAGAAGGCCAGGACCCTGAGATCTTAAATTTTCTCCCTGTAAAATCTGCTGTTACAGTTTCTGCACTAGCAGTGCCATTTGTTTTTCTAAAATGCATTTTTATTTTCTGTCTTCTCCTTGTTCTCCCATTCGCAGTTTTGAAGGGTTACAGATCTCAAATCAAACACTCTCAAGGCACTGGAATGCATTTGGTGCTTTGATACTCCCCAAAGACTTGTGATATGATGGAAGACATGAGGGAGAGATTTAGGGAAAAGTTTGCTTTGATTTCCTAAAGAAAACATTCTACTGTCGCAGCTGTTAATCACATAATCAGAATCTGGAGTTTAAGATTTAATCTAAGTTTTCTCTTTTTGCCTTCTCTAAAGGGTAAAAGTCTATAGGGGGGGAGAAACACAAAAGGAATATAATTTGTACTGGAATAAAACCAGTGAATTTGCATGAATATTTAATATTTCTCCTGTGGGTCTTTTGCATGTACATTAGCACACAGCTGAACTTCTCAAATTCAAAAGTGATCTCCTTCCCTACAGTTTGATGCTTGTTTATAAGGTGCTTGTATTTCTTTCATTTAACTGAGGGTCATGTGTCCCCCACTTCCAAGTTGCATAAAATTTTTATAGCACGAGCTTTTATTTGAAAAAGAGAATCAGTGAGCATTAGTATGAAGGATATGTTACCCTCTCTGATAATCCTGAACACTCAGAAGTATTTCATGTTTCTCTCTCCAAATACCTGCATTTTAAAATTTGCTGAAGCTGAGATTTGCCAGGGGGTTTGCTCACATTTCAGCTGAGCATTGGTTCTGGGAGCTGGTATGTGGAAAAGTTTCATGTGCTGCATTTTATGGGAATTTTTCCTCTTTGCTAGCAGATTGTAGGGAAGTTTGTTAATTGTGGACATAGCATCACACACTTTAAGAGCAGAATAGTTTTATTTTTGAGTTACACACCATGTAGGGAGATACTTCTGTTGTGTATATTGTCATCTGTTAAATGCTGTCTAATAAGTCACAAATATGAAAGACCAATTCAGTTTTCATCTTGTGAGAATTCTAAATGTTCACAAGTCAAATGAAAAGGTGGCTTTTTTTTTTAACTTATTTTGCACCAGCTTTGGTCAGATTTCTTGTTTGTTCTAATCACAATTTAGGGCCTGCTAATATGACTTTAAGCAGATTGTTTTCTTTCTTTTATACTAAAACCACAGCACAAACAGCAAGCCAAGGAGACAACCTCTTGGTGCAGAATGCTTTATTTTACTGGATGGAGTCATTCTTCCATTGCAAATACTTGACTCTTTAAATACTGGAAAATCTCCAAGAACGAGAGAAACTTTTTGCAAAGACCACTTTTAGTAGCTTACAGACAAAAAAAAAAAAAAAAAAGCTGTAAGACATGCTAAAATCATACAGGCTGTTTCCTTTGCATGCAGCTATTGTTTTGGCTTCAGCAGTAGGTTAATTCATCGTCATTAATAGGGAAAAGCTCTAAAAATGTCTAGAAGAATGGTGCTTGCTCTTGGGCATTCAGCTACAAAGCAGAGATATTCAGCAGTATGGTGGGCCCTCAATTATCCCACACAATGGGGCTGGCAGGAGCTGCTTCACAAAAAAGCAAAGGCACAGCCAATTCAATCCATAGGAATTGGACTAGAGACCCCAAGTTAATATATTTACTTGTGGCAAGTTTGTAAACAGTTTTGCTTTCAGCAGCAAATTTTAAGAAAATCTAATAACATAGGTAAAGAATAGCCTGCTATGTGCAGTCTTTACCCAGCAATCGAGTCTTTGTGGGGCTCTGCTGCAGCCAGAGATGTCAGGAGGAGGTGAGGCCCTGGTTTTCATTCCACATGGTTTCACTGCAGAGACTTGGTATGAAAATTTTATTTAACGCAGGGAATACTATTTGTAAAAATTCGATATTTGGTTACAGTGGTTGCATAGCTGTAAAGAGGACTGTTGTATTTTTCTGGAAGTGACTGGCCTGGTGAAAAGCACTAGAAATACAATAAACTGTGAGGAACCAGGGAGGCTGTGACAGCAGTTCAGCCAAATTCAGCTGTTCTCCCCCAGCTTTCCTCCCTTACTGTGCCCTTTGCATTAGGGGAAAGCATCATCTCACAGCTCCTCTCACTGCCTCTGCTCTGTGTTTCCTGCAAACTGAGAGACAGTCCAGCCTTCATTCAGCCTTCAAATCCAGAGGAAATCACAGGGAGCTGTAGGTCATAAATTTTCCAGGAGCAGGAATACCTTCTCAGAGGTGCTGAATGCTCTCTGCTTTCACTGGCATTAGCAGTTCTCAGGACTCTTATTCTTTTTGATTAGTTTTGTTGCTTAGTAGAGTTTGGGATTGTGAAGACTAAATACCACTGATTTTCAGTCAGGCCTGCCCCAGAATTGCAGTGTATACACCAGATTTTCTGCACAGAGAGGCAAGGTATGGTTTATTTCAATAATCTGCTTTTTGCTGTGCTGGATTCCAGCTTCTTTAGGGAAGGATTTGCAGCTGCTCCCAAAGCTTGCAGTGATGAGGTGACACAGGCAGTTATTTGTGCAGGCCTAGGAAAGGGCACAGCAGTTCAGTACAATATAAACTCACTGCATGGAATCCATACCACACTGGCTGTTTAGGTTCTTAAAAGCTTAATAAAGCTCATTGTAGTTATTTTCTTTTGAAAAATCCTCTTTGCCCTGTACTTTTTTGAAGTAGGAAGTGTATTTTTTTTTCCTCTTCCCTGCCCTCTGTACCTCTTCTCTCACACTAGCACACGCAGACCTGATTCTGGGTGTAAACCAGGTACATCTGGTTTAGTAACCTGGTACAAGGTTTAGTAACCTTTGGTTACCTTCAGTAACAAGGTCCTGGTACATTCCTTGCTGAATTAATGCATTAATTAATTAAGGTATCTTAACACATCAGTGCTTCAAGGTGAGGAATGATGCCCTTCAGTCCATGGTCTGCCTCCAGCTTACAGAATCACTGTGGCCCTCCCCAGGGCATTTGTTTTCTTTCCTTTTTCACCTTCTACCATGTCAATGTATGCCCCTGGATATTAGAAAGCTTCATTTATTTCAACAGAGGAGATTGTGTCTAATCCTTGATTCGTGAGGATAAAATTTTGAAAAATGCTGCAGCATGAATAGAATTAATTGTGTATTTGGGGGAATTATCTCATTGCTTTGGAAAGTAGTCTGGGCCTGTGATTAGATCTGTTGCTTTTGTGAGCTGCCTGGTCTCCCCTGTGTGTCCTGCATGGCATGATGATATCTGTTGTGATAAGGTTGTTTCACCATCTGCATGTCTGCTTTTGTCACGCTGCTGTCAGACTTTGATTTGCTGCTTCAGGAAGGAGAACTTTCCTTGAGAAGTTACTGTAAACACACAAATGCCTTTCCCTGTATCGGAACTGAAATTTTACCCTGAATGCTGACGTGATCTGCAGTGAGCATCAGTGGGAACCAGAGCTCCATGTGCTGTTGACAGCTTTGAAATGCAACAATGAAAGTCACTTTATCAACTCTTTGTATTCTTTAGATTTATTTTCAGAGAATCTGTGTAACAGTTGGATGTAATTCGATAGCCAAACAGTGAACAAGAACAAACCAGTTCCAATTACTTGTTACTTGATCCTTGGAATAAACCCAGATAGTTGTAAAAGTTCTAAGTAATTTAGTAAATAAGATGCTGAAATAGGAATTTGTGCCCATGATCTGGAGATGGATCCCAGTTAGGTTATGACAGCACTGTTCTTCAGGAATTCTAAACCTGAGCAGATTTATACCTTCATCTTCTGGTTTTTAACATGAAATATTCATCTATTTAGATATTTTTTACAGCATACAGTGCACTGTAATTAGTAACAAGTATTATTAATCAGTATTATTATTAATCTTTCAGTCCAGCTGTGTGAGAAAGGTTCACAGGTCCAACCTGCTCTCAGAATACTGAATTAATTCCTCAAGGAGGCTGGAAACCCACTGGTATTCCAAGGTGACACAAGACATTTATTAAGCACAGTTGGAGAATATTTCTAAGAAAACTAAACACAGTTCATGGCGCCGTCATTCAAATTCTGCTTTTGATTGATTTTCAAGTTAAGACTAGCATGTCCTCTTTGTTTCTCTTGTTCCAGTCCATGCAATCTAAAAGATTTATGGATAAAATCTGGAGTGTCAGTCTCACAAAGTGAGAAGTTGCAGTTTTTGTCACAGAATAAAGCAATTTGACCATTTGTTAACACTTTGGCAAGAGTTTATGACAAGAATAGACAAAAAAGAAATACAGAGGAAACTTTCCCATCAGACTGAACCAAGGTGAAATATAGAATTTCCAAAGTGCAGAAGGTTGAGGTTGTATTTTTTTTTTCTCTTGAAGATAAAATTTCAAAAGCTCTGGAAGGTGGTTTTCAGAAGTTTGGCAGATGCCTCAGTGTTTCAGAACAGTTGTTAGGAGTCAGTGTTTTTCCTGGCCACTTCTCCTCCCATCAGAGTGGGTATTCAGAGGATGCAGTTTTATGTTACAGCTGGACTCATTAACTGTGGGCAGTGACCAAAAAGGGAGGGCTTGTTTTCCTCTCCAGAGCTTTTCCTTCCCTCTCCAGTGTGTCAGTGGTATTGCTACTCTGACCCCACAGTGAACTGATTCAGAGAACTAAGGCTGTAGAAAACTAACACTAAACCCAAGGAAAATAATGACTTTTTACTGCTGTAGAGCTCTGATCCATCCTGGGCTCAGGCGAGTGCCAGTGCTGGGACTGGGGTGTGTAGCCAGAGGCAGGATGAGTGGGAGAGCTCTTCAATTAATGTAAATGTGGTGCAAATGTAGATTTCTAGTAGCTTTATCAGGTTAAAGATTCTTTCTGGATTATTTCTACTCCTGCTGAAAAGAAGGGGTTTGTTCTCTCTGCTTGGTGCCCTGTTTTCCTACATCCTCCTCTGATTTCTGGTTTGTTGGATCAGGAGATTCAGCTGAAGACTAAGCTAACAACAACAACAAAGAGAATTTCAGCTTCACAGAAGTTATTCTTACACAACAAGTGACAAGGTAGTGAGAATTTGTCCTTTGTGACAGCAGCACAAATAAATTTCCTAAAGTTAGTTTTGATGTTTCATGGGAGGTATTCATGTAGAAAAAGTTTTATTTGCCAATTCATTGACTCTCAGCTGCTGTGCTGTGCAGGTTTAAAGACTTCCTTGAAGGATAAGATCCTGAAATCATGTGTGGCATCATCAGTCTCTGTTTTGCCTGTGTGATTCTGCTCTGGTATCTCTCCTGAGATGGATAGTGAGCTGTAGAACACTGTGGGATTTAGGGGAGACATCGGTGTGTGCAGTGTGTGATGGTCTACTGTAAAATCATCATCTCATCATCTGTGTTAACATGAGTAGCTTTTGGATGTTTTCTCTCAAATTTTTCAGCTCTGTTCTATCTGGTTTCCCTGCAGTGTCCATGTCAGTGGAACACAGCTTATCTCAGATGGTTGGGATGGATGCTCTTGGGTCGTGAGCACAGCTCATTGCATGGAGCTCATTGCATGGAGCTCCATCTCTGAGGGTGAGCACAGCTCAGTGCATGGAGCTCCATGTCTGAGGGTGAGCACAGCTCATTGCATGGAGCTCCATGTCTAAGGGTGAGCACAGCTCATTGCATGGAGCTCCATCTCTGAGGGTGAGGACAGCTCATTGCACGGAGCTCCATCTCTGAGGGTGAGGACAGCTCATTGCATGGAGCTCCATCTCTGAGGGTGAGGACAGCTCATTGCATGGAGCTCCATCTCTGAGGGTGAGCACAGCTCATTGCACGGAGCTCCATCTCTAAGGTGAAGTGCATTTCTTTTCTCTGAGGGACCTGACAGCTCTGAGGAAATGGCATTCTGGCCTCTCCAGACACATTTCACAAGTACCAATGGGCTCAAGACTCTCTTTTGAAGTTTTTGTTTCTTTCAGGAATGAGATTCAATGCAATGCCCTCTGGCCTGGCTTTTCTCCTTGCTGCTGTTTTCTTTTGGGATTACTCTTTGGTCATTGTTTGGTTCAGGCCATACTCAATTGCCCTTGTAATTAATGTGGAGCTAATAACCATGTACTGAGTAATCATGGCTGCTCTGCTTTTCTGGGATTGTTTTGACTCTTTCGGCTCCCACTGACTGTTGGGGGGAGATTTTTACATTTAACACCTCTGAGCTAGTGTGTCAGCTCTGGGCAACCTGCTGATGTGCTAAGACATGTTAGGTGATAAGATTGCTCTGATTAAACATGAGTGCCTAGGATTGAAGTGTCTGGATGAAAATAAGTCACCCTAGGGTGCCTTTAGGGACAGTGAAATTCTGCCACTGTGCTCCTGGAGCTGACATGCTGTGTGCTTCACCCTCTAGTGGATGCCTGTGTTTGGGCAGATGCCCGTAAGAGAAGTGGGAGTAGGTCATCTGTCGAATTTTGATTAGATTTCTATTTTAATTAATTTGGACAATTGATCTAAGTGCCTTTATTTGGTTTTAAATCCATGTTAACTGTGGAAATGAAAGTTGCCAGACATGAATTTGTGGAGCTCCCTCAGGCTGACATCAAGAGAAGCACCTTTAAAATGTAGATGCTGAGATGCATGTGACAAATGTACACTCATGCTCTTAGCTTAAGAATTTCAGAGGTACAGGACTATTAATATTACCACTGTACCATGCTATGAAATTGTCAGCTTACAGGATCAGCATTGTCATTTGACTGACAGGAGTTGTAAAGTTGGTTTCTTCTGTGTTCATGACCCAGGTGTGCTCTGTAGTTTCTGTGTCACTGCTGGAAACAGGCACAAGCTCCTGCCTTCGCTTTGCACGTCGTTTTTGACGAGTTCAGTCTCCTCTTTGCCTGGTTACTTCATCCTGTGCTAAAAGAAAGAACCACTTTACCTCCTGTAATCCACGTTCTGGCTTATCTCACAGTTGTATTTACAACAAGTTTGTTTAAAGCTTCAAAGACCCATTTATATAGTTCTTGGCTGTCACAAATGAAGAGATGAACTTAAGAGTTACTCCCTTTTCTCTACTTAAAGCTCTTCCTTTCCAACAACCTTTTATCGTAGGTACCCCTGGGTAGCAAATCCACAGTACTCAGGTAATGTTTAAAACAAATTGCATTTTACTTGTGCAAGCTTGATTAGGGTTTAAGTGTCTTTGGCAGAAATAAAAGATCTGTGAAGGTTCATACTTAATATATGTATAAGGAATATAAAATGAAAAAAAAAAAATCAATGCTCAGCAATTGTAGGGTTCAGTTTAAAAACCTGAACTTCCCATGATTCTTCTCAATTACTTCACTTCCATATCAACATCTCCATTACTGATAAACTGCCAACTCCAGTATCATACTCTAAATTTGGAAAAAAAGTTTTAAGTACTCTGCATGTGTTGCAGCTTGAGAGAGAAGTTCATGGAATATGAAGTGGGAACCAGACTCATCTTTTGGGCTGTGGCACCTGGGAGATTCTGGAACACACTGTATTTCCAGCACCTAAATTTACTCCAAAAACTGCTAAAAAAACTTCCAACAATTGCTAAATTTCCAGCAGTTGCTCTTCTCAGTGCTCGAAATTGCTGAAGGACATGCATAGGCATAATTTCAGGTGAATGTGTAAGGTCTACTTAGTTCCTCAGCAGCTGCTGGATTTGACATTTTGTTAACTGAGTGCATTTTTTTACCTCTTTCCTAGGTGTTCACCTCCCATGGGCCCACTGTGATCATGCCAACCTGGTTCTGTTCTCGAGAATGGTTTTTCCACGTGGGAAGGTTTGATGAGGGTGGAAAGGTAAGTGGAACAGGTGATCTGTAGGCCAGGAGCCACCCCTTGGTTTAACAAGGGATGTAGATGAAAACCAAGCTCTAAAAAACCTGGGTCATACAATTTTTAAAAAAAAAAACCTCTCCAACCAAATAAATTTGTTTGGGAATAACCTTGGTGATGGAAGGACCTACCTGAGATTGACATTGTAATACATCTGTTAGATGTGTCAGCAAACCTGGAAAAATTAAAGGTTTCAGATGTACAGGCTCCTCTTTGGGCCCTGGAATAGATGCTAAAAACAGGTGAGCCCAAAGGTATTTTATGAACTATCCCTGCAAGGTGAGGTGGGTTCCTGAAAGAGGCTGGGAGGGAAGAAAGGTGCAGAAAGATAAAAGTCCATTCACCTAAGGGGGAAGATTTAATCCCTGAGAGGAAAAAAGAGGGGCCATAAAATACTACCACTAAAACTCATTTATCCACCTGCCTCATGTCCTCTTGTCAATCTTAGTTCTTGTGCTTGTCCTTGGAAGATTTTAAGTAGCTTCTCCTCAGGGATCAGGGCTGAGAGGTAACAAATTAAATACCTGTGGTCTTAGAAGTGTTCTTTCCCCGACAGTTAGGTGTTCTTTGTCTTTATGAATTTCCTGTATGAGTTCTACTTCATCGCTTTAAGCTCATCAGCGTGATTATGGAATAAAATCCATGGATATGTTAGCAGTATTTATTGTGGTAGTTGAAATATGTTGACAAAGAGATCTAACTTAAACACATTTGGATCCATTTTGTGTGGTTTGATTCTGAGACGTTTTGCTTCCAATGGTTTTGGTGAGATTTTAGGGCTAAAATGGGTGGTTCTGATTTTTTTTTTAAGCTTTCATTTGTTAGCACTCTAAAAATCTGCTAAGGCTATTTCCCATTTTATTACTTAAACTACAACATATGATGATGATGATTATTATTTTTATAGCTTTTAAATGAAGCCCTTCAGTGCCATGCAGAGTGTGTGTATATATATACACATGTGTATGTATGTCTGAGGATATACAAATATTATTCTTTGCGCTGCCAAAAAATTACAATTATAAGGAGCCAGCAGACAGAAAACTGAATTGTTTAGAGCAGTGAAAAGATTTGCCCTTAATTACATGGTGGGTGAGTGGAAGAGCTGGGAATGGTGCCTGGCTCCCAATATAACCTACATTTGCTGACCCATGCTCTTTATTTCTTTTTTATTCTTATTTCTTATCATTGTATTTCCACTCTCTGAAGGATGTTTGACTTCTTGAGCGTTGTTAGTAAGCTTCAGAAAGAAAGCAAGCAAGTTAAAGCAGCAGCAACAATAGAACAGCAAGCCTAATGATAAAGTTCAAGAGGTTAAGTTAAATAGACTATTGTTCTGTGCTTTTTGCTTTTCATTTTAGGGGGGTTTCCTCCTTGTTTTGTTTTTATGAGTTGGGTTTTTTCTGTTTTGTTCTCTCTGTGTAATTGTGTAGGAATTATGCCACTGGTTATTCAGCTGTAGTACACTGACAATCTTAATCCTGATGATTTTCCAGCCACAATGCATGATATGTCCTTCTAGTTTTAAGAATTACCAGTGATAAGTTGAACATATTGTTTGTCCCTATTGTGAAGTGTCCAACATGTCCAAGCTCAGCCTCTGGCTGATGCAGAGGACCTTCAGAAAAATCCCCTCTGAACAGGACAGATCTGAACAAAGCACTGAAGTCAAACCTTTGTCTTCTGTGGGTTTAGAGGACACAAAATCGAGTCTTAAATCTTGAGCATTTAGTGTTACAAAGTATTTAGCATCGCTCTAACTTGTTCATTTTCATTTGAAAAGAATCCCTTTAAGGCCAAGAAAGTTTTGCTCTGTGTGTCAGCAGAGCTGAGGATACTCTGAAGGGTCTCATCTCTGTGTGTATGTTCTAACCCGAGCCAGGATCTGTGTTAATCTGATCACTTCCATCTCCATTTTTGAGTTAGTGTTTACTAATGAGACTTGTGAGTGTCATGTTGCTGGAACTAAACACAGGAACAGGCCAAAAAATCTCCATCTTTTGGCCTTGTCCTTTTGCTAAACTGTTTCTTGCCAAAAAGCTGCATTTCTCATTTGAAATTAAATCCAAACACCTGTTCTTCATATTTCAGTGCTTAGGAAAAAAATGGAGGGTAGTTCTTCCACGGGAGAAATTGTGATTTGATGTTTATGGTAACAGAGTGGGTGGACTGATAAAACACAAATATTTGTGCTATGGTATAATCCTTTTTTAATTCCAGCTAGATATCTGTGTCTCTCTCCAGCCATTCAGGCTTTAGGTGAAACAGGGTTTTTTGGGTTTTTTGGGGGTGGTTGTTGGTTTTTTTGTTTGTTCTTTGTTTTTTTGGTTTTTCTTTAAATGAAGTTCTTTCTGATCAAGATCTGCAGTTGTTGGAAGTGTATTCCTTTTAGGTCCAAACAAAACAGTATCTTCATAAATGGTCTCTAAAAACCTGACAGGTTTGTTTTATATATTAATTAACTAAAATGATAGAGGCTTTATTTATGCAATCTCTGATAAATGATAATTAAAGCAGGAGTACTGAAAAGATTTTTTGCAAGCTCTGATGGTTTTCTGAGACTGAGATAATACAATGGAAGTGGTCACAACCTATGAAATAGCATTTCAAACAGTATCCCCTGCTGGAAGAACAGTCACATGATGAACCATATTTTTGGCTTACTTTTTGTAGGAAACTAAAAGAAAATAATGTTTTAAGCAATTTTGGATGAAGAGTGCAGTATTTCCTTATTGAAAGAAGTAGCAGCACTTCACTAAAGCCTTCAGAACTCCCATTTGACGCTTCATGTGTGACAATACCGTGGGTGGCTTTGCTGTTGGAGTTTTTGGTGTCTCCTAATAAGTAGCACCGTTGTTAAAAAGTAATAACCATGTCCAAAGCATCACTAAAAATTGTGCTGAGAGAAAAATGCCCGTGTTCCGGTCTAATGTGAAAAGCAGATTTTGATTTTTTTTTGTATCATCTGATGGAGTGGGGAACTCCCCAGTCGTGTGCACTGGGAGAGGAGGTGCCTGTTATTAGTGAAGAAAAGTTATTTTTTCATGTGTCTGGCAGAAATGCTGAGTACAAGGAGAGCTGAATAAATGAGCATTGCTACCCTGCAGGCTCCACGCTATGCGAGGGTAGAAAATTGCAGTCTTGGCTCTCTCCAGGCAGAATTACTCTCAACATCACAACTGTTGCGTGCCAAACTTGTCTCTTTCTCTAGAACTTCACCACAACTTGCTTCCAAATTTCCTGTCACCCCTGTGTTTATCCTTCCTTTTTAAGTGTATGAAAACTGAAAATGGAGTGACAGCCTTAAAGTTCTGAGCTAATCTCAAAGTGTAAACAGGGGGAAATTATTCTTAATGAGCCCCAGATGGAATCGTGCATTGTAAGCCACCAGCCTTTCTGAATACAAAGTGTGCCTCCAAACAAAGTGTCTGGAGCTCAGTTTCATTCTATTTTTGTGATAAAAGGTCACAAAAAACACGGGCTGAGGAGGTGTCAAAATATCCCTTTGAGCACAGGAGACTGTAGGCCGTGGTGTAAAGCTCTGAGGTAAATGTAGCTCTTAAGCACTCACTGATGCAATTTTCCATGTTTCTCTGCCAGAGCACACAAATGGCATTCCCTTCAGAAAGGCAAGTGGCTGTAATAATGCCTGAGAGGTAAAAGGCTAAGTAGGAATTTGGTTTTTTGGAACGTGAAATAAAATATTGTCAGTCTGTCAAATAACCCATCAAGATGCTTTGGGGAAAATCGGGATAAGGCTGAACAGAGATCAATATTGGATCTAAAAAGCAGAGAAAAAGTGGTGAAGCCAGTGATTAATTACACTTTATAAGCTATTTGAAAATTCACCTCGTGCCCCATGTCTAATTATATTTTCTGCTGGTCTGTTATTAAATATAATTTACAATTTACCACCTCTCTTCCATTTGACTTCCCCATCATCTTTGTTTAACTGCATTTCTCTGTGCCAAGACATTTGGATAAAAGCAACCTTTTGGAGTTTCCTTTAACCTGTTATTACCCAAACAATGAAATAAGAACTAATGGGCTCCAGGTCCTATAATCAAGGCAAAATGATGGAAAGGCATGATTTGGATGAGAGCCAAGAAATGAAGTGACAGATCTGCAGAAAGGGAGACTTAAGAATATCTTGGATAATCCTGTTGAAAAGCTATTAATAGCTATTTAATTCTTTCCATTCACCAATTTAGGCTCCTCTGAGGAACTAAAGTGATTTTTTTCTGTCCAACAGTTACCCTGGTGGTGCTGACTGGTTTACATGGTGTGTACCAAGTTACAGCCCAGTTTTCCTTGATGCCCCCGATTGAAAGGGAGGGCCCAAGCTTTTCCAAACCTGAAGGCTTTTTTCCCGTGTGGATTGATGTACCTCTCCTGTCCTGTTTGTCATTGCTGCTTATTATAAGCGTGTGTATTCATGGAATAATGGTAGATATCCCATTTTCACCAGTCAGACTTCTCTGCACAGGCTAAATTTCCACTGGTTGTGCTCACAAGGATCTGCCCCCTCTGGCAGAGGGCAGGGAGTCAAATGTCACTGAGGCAAGGCTGAGTAAGATGGATAAGGAAGCTGGGACAGATTGATTCTGTGACAGAATCACTCTCATCTATTTGGTTTAGCAGTAAAAGGCAGTTTTTCTATTGTGTGTATGCCTCTACAGCCCCCATCGTGGTTTCTGATCAAGGGAACAAATGAAAGGACTGTTGTCAGCCTGAAGAGCTGCTGTTGGTCATCCCAGAGCTCCAGCAGGACCTCAGCAGGAATTAATGGTTAACATTAGCATGGCACAGGGCATCACTTGCCTTAAAACTCCTCCAAAAATTGCTGATCATTCCTGCTGAGGCTCCTCACCCTTGCTGGTGGTAAAGATGCAAGAGTTGTAGCCACAATTGTGTGTTGGGAGATGCTTGAACCTCTTTGAAAAATGTTGAGGTGGCTGCAGTTGGAGCCTGGTTTGCTGCCAGGAGTGAGAACAGCGAGTGATGAGAAGATGGCAAGAGAAGGATCAGAGATAGAGTTTGGTCCCTGAAACATGGAGTCACTTTCACTCAAGTGAGGGTTCTGCTTGACACCTCATGGTGGATAAAAAATCAGTCCTCTCATCTGTACAACCATCAGCCCAGCAAGCAGTACCTGCCCAAAGTACTGGGTCAACAGAAACCCTTCCCCTGGTCAGTGGGAATGTGGTGAAGTGAACTATCATTTTGCATTTGGCTGGTTAGAGCAGAGCAGGGGCAGGCTGTGCTTTTCTCTGGGAGCTGTAATTAGTTTATCCCTTTTTGCAGCAGAGGATGTGGGGTTGGGTTTTGCCTGTAATGTGGAAAATTCTGCATGTAGTCCAGTAACATGTAAACTGTGCAATTTAATTGTATTTATTATTGCTGAAAGCTATTGATGTGGTAGCCTATTGCTGAAATGCTGGGTTAGTAATTGATACTTTTAGCTGTGGATATTAATTTTCAAAAAATGCATTAAAATATCCCTTTAGTGGTTAAACAGCTTTTTCTTTCAAAGCTGTGTTGTTCCACAAAGATTCCTGGTGTTTAAAATGCCATCTGGATCCAATAATAGATCTCAACTGGGAAGGAACTCTTGTATTGCAGCAAACTTACACGCTCAAGAGCCGTAGGAAGTCCCATCCCTGCAGGATCCATAACACAGTCAACATCTTTCCTCTGAAAAATGCGTGGCAGTGCTGCTCCTTTGTAATGTGAGAGGCCACTGCTGAGCAGAACAAGGCACCTGCTCCTTCCTAGGGCCGAGTGCACTTTATTCCAGAGAATTTCTGCCAGTGAAAGGAAAGCAAAAAGAGCCCTTGGAACTAAACAGCGTTTTTAAAGATCCTTTTACTTCTGCAGTAACTCTTCTTAAACATACACATTAACGGTTGCCTTGAATAATGTGAATGCTTATCCAAAAGAGAAGGGATTGCTGAGATGTGTGTGACATAATCATAGATCTGAGTCCAAATCTGACTCCTGCAGCAAGCTGATATCTGCTGCACTTGTGCCCTGGGACATGATCTAGTGTGTGACCGGAAAAGAGAAAAAGGTTTAAACTTTTCTGCTGGCTCAGTATTTCCCTTAAAGTCCACAATAAGGAAAATTAGAAAGGGTACAAGATAAATGGGAAGAAATTGATTTTGTGGGTTTTTTGTATTCTTAGTGACTGTGGTTGCTGGCTGCCACTCCAGCTTCTCCCAGATTTCTTTTGTGGCTTTCAAAGTAGGTTCACATAATAAAGCATAAATTGGTTGAGGTTGTCTAAAAGTTTTCTTCTGCATTGCAGCTTTTAAACCAGAAGTCAGGCAAATGTCTACAAAGACAATCAATAGCTGCAGATGAGCTGCCCTTAGTGAGCAGCCAGAGCAGAATCCATTTAATTCAGAATGTGGGAGTGTGGCCCAGATCAGTGTCACACATGAACCAGAGTGAGGGCTGGAGCTGCAGAGTCCAGAGCTTGATTGGGTTCTGATTTCTCCCCAGACACACGTGTTCAGCTGAGTGGTTTGGAGTTGTTTTCCAGGGTTCAGAGATTTTTTTTTTTTGTCTCGTTTCTCTTCCACTCCCACACCCCTCTGGCTACTCAGCCTGGAGGGTACGAGAAATAGTCACTGAACTGTATTGCTCTCATAACTAGAGGGCCAGTCCAGCACTTTAATTAGAGAATCTCATTTTCTTAATTATGGAAGAAACTCAGAAGCTGTAGTAATAGGGAAAAATTGCAATTTTTTTTTAACTTGTACTCTTATTATTTTTCTGTGTTGAAATAGAATGGGTAAAATTGAGGTTGAGGTTTGTGACCTGATTATTCATATGTGTGATATTGTGTACAGAAAGAAGTGCATTTCAATCTCTTCACCTTCTTTTCCTTCTCAATTTTGTCATGTTATCTTTCAGCTTTTTATTGTTGCTACACTGAAATATTTTCTTTGACCCACCTGGTTGTATAAAAGGGAGCTTTTTAGTCTGGTACAAACCATGTGACCTTTTAAACACTAATATTGCAGGGAAGAAATTCCTGTATTTAAACATGGAAAAATGAAATGTTCTAGTATGTCAGAAAGTTGTAACTTTGCAAAATATAAATAAATGCTACTTTTTTTACCTTCTGTGTAGGATTTTAAAGGTGAGTTTATGCTTTCATATGTCACAAAATGGAATTGAGTGCTATGAGCCATATAATTGCCCTTCTGACACTGCATCACTTGCCAGAAGGTTCTCTGATTTTTAAATGGAAAATGTTGAAATGATTGTGAAATTCCTCATTTTTCCTAGAGCCTGCTGGATCCACAGTTGCAGGAGTTTTATCCTGTAGTGTTTTCAGCAGCAGTGAGTGCAATCCCATAAGGATGAATGTACCACAGAATGAAGTTTCAAAAAAAAAATAAAATTCCAATGTTGCCTCATTCTGAGGTTGCCTTTATGGCGGTTTTTATTGAAGTCTGTCATTATGGGCCCTGAGTCACCTTTCCTAAGTAGAGACCAGTATTTGTATGACAGCCAGAGAAAGAGGAGAATTCCAGTAAAATGAGAAAAAAACACTCTCAAGTCACTGATCCTGTTCAGTATAAACTATTTGGCTACATGGTACTTTAGGCTGCACAAACTGTTTAGCAGCTGGGTTTCTTTTTCTTTTGGATTCACCTGCACCAAGCTTTAGATCCCCTGTCAAAATGAGATGATGTTGATTTTCCCCCTCTGTCCTTGCAGTCAGCTGCACTTCATTTTTAAATAGCACTGATCATTTGGCAGCATTAGCTCATGACCCATTAGAGAAATTCATTGGGACACACACAAATAATATTATAGAACCAGACATGGGCTTGGATTAGAAGGGAACTTAAAGATCATCTTGTTTCACTTCCAGGACACCTTCTGCTAAACCAGGTTGGACACTTCCAGGTTTGGAGAGTCCACACCCTCCCTGGGCAACAGAAAAGTTGTATTTATGAATAACAATTCTGTCGAACCGTATTCATTTGGCAGAAAAATAAAACATCTTCAGCTGTAACTGACTGTCGATATAATCCCTGTTTTCTGTTGCAGGGTGTCCCAGAGGATTTGTTGTTTTTTTATGAACATCTCCAGAAGGGTGGTGGAGTCTTCCGAGTGAACCGTTGCCTCCTGCTCTACCGGTACCATCCCCAGGCTGCCACTCACTCTGTGCTGGAGTAAGCTCTGCTTTCTGGGAGGATTCAAAAGTTGCTTTTATCTTGGATCATAGGCAGCATTGGGCTTTTTAATTAGGATTTTGAATATGCAATATACCAGGGTTTCATTCTCATGGGTTTTTTGCCGTACGAACCATAATGTAAAGAAATAGTTTTGAAATGTTACGGCTTAATTTCAAAATCAGCTGCCTCAATATTTAAAAAGTAAGCAGAAACTTGTAATACCAACAAAAACGGTCTTTTGGAAAAAAAAAAAAAGAACCAGACCAAAACCAAACCTTTAATCTGATAATGTGCTGTCTTTACATATATTATTTTCTTATTTTAAAGGGTCTAAACCACTTAAATCAGATAATGAGGTCTGAAAATTCCCTGAGGATGTTTAGGAGTAATTATCTCAGGTGCTTCCTTGTAAGCTGCCTTTGTTGCCTGCTGCCTTTCCTGGGCTGCTCAGCCCCTAAAGAAGGTTTTAAATTGCTGATTCTTCTACATGCTGCAAGCTAAGCCAAAGCTGTTCCTTTCTCTTATGCATTGGCATTAGTAAAAAATTACATGAGTTGTACTGTCCTTTAGGAATCACATGCCAAAATCACAGTGGTAAATAAGTAAACTGTTTTCTTGCTGATTAATGATACAAATACACTTTTCAGTCAGTCTTGTTTTTATGGCTTTGTAAAACTGAACATTCCTGTGTCCATTTTTGTTGTCCATCCCTGTACGGTTGTATTGCTGTCCATAGTGTAAAGCAAATAAGTCCCATAAATAGCACACTAATGGTTAATGCCACCACAGATCTATAAAAATGCATATCTATATAAAATCATTTAACTATGAAAAGGTCATTCGAGCAAATAGTGCATATGATTTTGATTTTGCAAACAAGCATGAGATAAATTATTTTCCTTTTTATTCATGCTGAAATGTAAGGGGTTTTTTTTCCCTCTTTTACTGTGTGATCCCTTTTGGCAGTCAGTGACCAACTTTTCAGCCACGCATTACGGGATGCTAAGAACTCTTGGAAGCCTTTTCCTTCTATCTGTGGGAAAACATCTAATTCTTGGAAATTAATTTGTTTTGAATTTACTGCAAGCTGTTGCTCATTCAGCTCTCCAAAGTTGTGTGGCACCAGCACCCTGAATTACAGCATCCAGGGGGAATGTGGAAATGCTGTGAGCTGTTTCACATGTGTGGGGTGCGTGTCCAAATTGGCGCCTTTCTCGTCTCATTCTAAGAAATCAGGCGAGCTGCTCTTCCTCCTGGCTCCCTGCTGGTACTACTGGGGATGATGTTTGGTGTGACTTTCCAAACACGAGGTTGTGCAACAGCTCCTTGTCCTGGCTCGCTCCCTTGTTTGTTGCCCAAGTTGTGAAGGGTTGCCCGGTGTTCGTGTCTGAAATGCGCGTTGAGCACAAAGAGGTTCATGGACTCATCACAAAGGTTTAAGTTTATAATTTAAATTGAGTCTTGCCTAATTTGCCTCTTGGTCATACCACCTTATTTAATGCATGTTCTGGCTTCTCTAGAAGCCTTTTTCTTATATGGTGTGTTTTGTTGAGCAGTTTTCTGGGGTGTTTTGCTTTTTCTCATTGGCCCAGGTCATCTTTCAATTTTGAGTTAGCCTAGACCTGGATTTGGAAGTCGTAACTCACCAGCCAAATTAATATCTTGTCTGAGATCAAAATGATGTTTGTAGGAAAGTTGATTGTTTTTCTTTTTAAACACTATAGGCCTAGTTTCAGTCTTAAAAACCATAGCAGGCATTTTTATACAAAGGTGCATCGTTCATTCTTTTCACAGAGACAACAGTTACTTGTAGCCTGTGATGGTTTCAGTTTATGTGGGTGTCTCTTAGAACCTTCCAGGGGGAAAGAACCCTCGTTGCATTTTCAGACTTCCTAAAATATATGTAAAACTGCTTGGCAAGTGACATTCAGTTCTTTTTATTTTTTAGTCAGTATGTATAATTGTAAACATTCATCTGCTTTAGGTCATTTCCTATGATTAGTATCCTTCTGGAACAAATATCTAGAGCTGAGAATATCTGTGAAGCAGGAAACTAAATCTTATTTGCATTCTCCCTTACCCTGGAGGCACCAGTCTGCATTATTAAATGTTTTGGGTGCGTGACAGAATCTGCATGAAGTTCAGTGGCTGTATTTAGATTTCATTAGGTGCATGCACAAATATGAATGTTCTCATTGTCATTTCATCCAAAGTCTGTGATGGATTTTCAGAAACTTCTCTTCAACTAGGAATTCACAACATGAAATCCCACTTTTCATATCTCTTGGATCTCACTTTATTTGGTGTTGTATCCTAGGGCTGTGTGTACTTAGTGCTGCACAGCCACATTGAATTGATGTGAGACCATATCAGAGCTGGCTTTAGAGTGAGAAATACTGCAGTGTGAAAGTCTAATGTATAATAAAAACATTTTAAAATTCATAGATTTTTATCTTGCCAGAGGGGAGAGAAAGGAGCTGTATATACAACAATACCTCACCGTGAGATCAAAGTGAGCTTGGAGTGAGGTGAGCAATAAAAAATTGCACTTGTCTTTAGGTAGTGCTGCTCATGAAGACAGGTGGCTGGGGCATGCAGCTAATCCTTGGAGCAGTTTACAAGTTTTTAGTCAAGGCAAATTTCATACATGTGGAAAATAAGGTTTGTACCTCCTGTCTAAGATCCGGGCAATTCCCTTTGACACAGAAGAGGTGAAGTGCACCTTCAGTAATTTCAGGTCCCCTGTGCTCAGAAGGAGTAGGATATTGCTCTGCAGAAATAAGCAGAATTACATAATGCATTGAAAACATCTGGTTTCAGGCACTGGAAGCTTCCAGTGTCATCTGAGTGAGGAGGAACAGGCATTAGTGTGAAACACACATTTGGCCGTTCCAGAGGTGCTCTGAGGCCGGGCCTTGGATGTGTGGTGAGCACAGGAATGCCTCCTTCATTTCCTGCACAAACATACATGGCCAAAAATAGGCAGGAGAGAGGAATAGCCTTACATATTCCTGTAGAGCTGAAATTAAGATGAGGTCAACTGCATTTTTATCTTCTACGCTTGCATTTGGCACTTCAATTAAACATGGAAACTAATGACCTCATTAGATTCTTGAAAAGTAAATGCCATTAACATTGATAGTCTCTGTCTCTCTTAATAAGCCTTTCATGAAAAATAGGCCACAATGCAAACCATGCCTCAGCTAATGACCCGTGACCTGAAGATGAACTCAGACATTAATAGAACCTATTAACAGTGTAAATGTAATAACTCAGTGGGACGATATAGTCCAGCAATTAATAAGTTCACATGAAGTTCAACAGAACAACAACGGCAAAAAAAATCAGTTTATTCACCAGTATGGCCAAGGTTCAAACACAATTTATTTCTGAATTTCCTGTGGATGGTAAGGGCCTTGAATTCTGCATGCTACACTGGCTGTAAGGGGTCTGCTTTTTCAGCTCTCACTGTGATTAGCAAGTTCTCTGTTCCTCCATCTCTGGTTAATCGATCAGGTGAGGTTCACCTATCACACAGAACTCTCTCACCCTGCCATCAATAAAAAGTTCCTGCAAGAGGCCCTTCACTTGGGCAGCTCCTCTTCCTGCCTGGCGTTACCTGAGCACTCTGCAGGGCCAGCACAGGGAGAAAAGGTCAGATTTATGGATCTATAGGATTTCTGTGGATGGCAATTGATGCCTAAAATTCCAGTGCTGTTCAGGAGATTGGGTTTGTATTTCTGCATTTCTCAAGTACTTGTACATCTGTCTTTGCTCTGCGGATTCACTTATGTGGCCTCGCTGGGGGACGGAGGGGAAAGGCAGTGCACCAATATGGCGAGGTTTGACTGAGCTCAGACATTAAATCATGGTGCTTTTATTGTCACGTTATCTTTCATTTCAAAATAGGAGGAGAGCAGATGTTTCTTGACTCCTGTATTCAGTCAGTAGGTCACCACACATTTTTAACAGAGCTCCATTGTTGCATTACTTGGGTGGATGGTCTGGTAATAACTACTTGGGGCTGAGGAACACACGGCATAGTCATTCTCACCCTCTGCATGAATACCCTCGTTTCACTCCTGCAGAATTTTGGCTCCTCTTCTTCCTCCCGGGCTCCATAACTGATGAGCATTGAGGGGCCACAGCAAGTGATGAGATCTTAGGAAAATAATGTAGAGCCTCAAGAATGACATTTCCAGTGGAAATGCTTCTAAAATTTCTTTTTCAAAGATGTGACAACAAAATGAAAGGAGTAGGGAAAATAAACGTATTTCAAGACTTAAGGTCAAGAGAGAGCATTAGGATAAGGGAACAAATTTGTGCAGTGAGAAGAATTTTGTCCCACCTTCTGGCTGAGGAAAATCTTGTGAACTGAATGCAGGCTTGGACGTGGTACTAAAGACTGCTGCAAATTGCTCACTCTAATCTTCTCTGAGATGGGTAGGAAAAGCTGTCTTGATTGGGGGTGATGCAGAGTAATAAAACCTCCTAGGTTTTGCTGGTGGCTGTGAATATGTAATAATGCATAATCTGAAAATAGCTGTGAGAATCATCTCTGAGTAGTGGTTTGTACAACTTCTAGATCGTTTCAGGCATTGTCTTTAATTACCCTTTGCACGTTGCTACAGCTCCTGTCTGGTGCACCTGCACTGGCTCGTGAAGGATGGGAAAATGGCATTCCCTTATACCTCGAGGCAGGAATCCCAGTTATCTATTCTGNTTAGGAAAAACAAAAAAAAAAAAAAAAAAAAGTGGCAAATTAGGTGAAGCGGAAACCTGAAGGGAATAACCGAAACTCTCTGCCCTGACACCTGTAGGCTCCTTTTCCCCCCAGCGTGTGGGATTGTTTGTGCAGAGCGAGTTCTCACAAAGGTGCTGCCCCTCAGTGTCACTCCAAAGCCCAGTCACAAATTCTCCCCTCGGTTCTCTATCTGATATCTCATCTTGCAATGTGAAAAGTATTTTGAGCTTAACTCAAGGCTTCAAAGTGTTGATATAACTTAATTTTTTCACTGAAAATACACAATATGGAGGTGTGAGCTTCAAATGCTTTTCTGTGGGCATTGTCATAAGAATGCCTCATAGTGATGAAGCAAAAAATCCCAACTGCTGGGTATATTAGCTTTGTTTTTACAACCCACAGTACATATTTAAGAAAGTTTTTATTGGTGTTTAAATGAAGCTGCCTGACAATATTCTTGTGGTTGAACAACAACCCAATTAATTTGGAGTTTAATACCTTTCAGACCCTTTTATTTCGGAGTGCAGTTCTCTTACAAGCTTTCCCCACTTGCTTTTCCCAGATATCATTGATAGGTGAGATGAGTCAGTAAATCTTCTTCAGTCTGAAATCTTCACAGGTAATTAACCACATTGAGATTTGGTCTGATTGAATTTTACCTCAGTAGGTAAAATTGAGGCTCTCATGGCCTAGACAGCAACCAGGAATTGTCTGGAAGAACCAATATTGCTGGGCTGGGACATCCATCTCCATGAAAATAAAAACATCTTTTATAAGCCTGGAGGTAGATTGCAGTGTTTGCAATGCACCTAGAAATTAGTTACAAGTTCTTTTCATGCCTTGTAAGGCTGCCTGGTTTTTTACTTTGGCTTTCTTAATGTTGCAAACTCAAGTGGAAAAGAAACTTGCCAGTGTCACTCAAGCCAACAGAACAGATTCTGAAGTTCCTTTGGAATGTAATATGGTGTTACCCTTCTGAAGTCACATTTCAAAGGAAAATCACTTTGAAAACCTTTCCATTTATGTGCAAAGCAATAATCTTCCTGGAGCTCTAAAATGGCTAGTAAAGTGATCCTGGAAAAATACTTGACCTTCATATTTTGTTCCTTAAACTTTCCTTCTGGGAATACAGCGTGCTCTCATGAACATGGATAAAAGCAAGTGTCAAAGGATGCCAGCAGCAGTTAAAGCTTTGCAGCAGGAATGCATCTTACGTTGCATTAGAAGAGATTTTTTCATCAAATCCAAGAATTTCTTTTTCTCCATTAGTGGAAATGCTGGTGCAGAGCCATCATCCTTGCAACTGTGGGGAAATTTTATTTGTGCACGAGGTCTTCTCCAAGTTTTCACAGCAGGATCAGTGATGAAGTGTTGAGCAGGATCTGGCCGTGCTGAAGTGAAGTGGGGTCCCTGGGTCCTGTGAGGGTTGTGTGCTCTTCAGAACATAACTTGGGGCTGTGAAGGAAGGATGCAAATAAGCAAATGGAAAACCCCATGTGAAGATTGCCTTAAATAAGGAGACACCACTAGGGGTTCATCAGAATTTCCTGGGAAAGAAAGTTACAGCTCAAGTTGCCTTGTTCAAGAGATGTAGGTTAGGAAGATTCATTTGTCAAATTGAGGGTTCTTGAAAATCCAAGTTGTTTAGCTACTGTTTCCTATCTATCTGAATGGTTTTTGTCTGAGAACTCCCACAGAATTTCTTTTCTACACTTCCCACAGAAATTTCCAGTCTAATGTTTTGATGTGATTATTTTTTTGTATTATATGAATCACTTTGGTCAGGTTTACATGTAGATGAGTGTGTACATGTGCAGATGGGTCTATAAGAGTGCTAAAGGTTTCAGGGATCAAAATCTGCCCTTTTCTCAACTCTCCAGGGGAACCATCTGGAATCACCGAGTCAGGTTTCTTGAGGACAGAGTCCTGAGCTCCTGGACATCCTTCACCATTTGGAATGCTGGCAAGCAAGGCAAGAAGCTCTACAGAAGCTTGTCACCAGCTAATCAGAAAAAGGTGAGCTGCAAAGTAACATTAGTACAATCCCACTTCTTCTTCATATGCCCCTAATGATGCTTCTAATCTAACCCAGCAAAATTCTCATGGGATATTTTATTCCCAAAGTACTAGTTAATAATTAATATAAATTGGGGCAATTCTCAATATTCTGTGTATTTCTTCTTTGAAAATGCCATGGTGTTTTATTTAAAGCTTATGGTGGGCATGGAGAGCAAGAAGTGCACCGAGTTCCTGCTAAGCACAGCAGTAGGAGAGACAGAGCTGTAGTAGCTGGTACTCAGGATGAGTAGAGCAACTCTTTATTTGGGTTGTGTGGTACTGAACTGCCTTGTCCGGGGTCATCCATCCCTGTGTAATATTTACCCAGTTCCAGAGTGGATACTGGACATGTCCCTGGTCACTTTGACTCCCTTTGGAAAGCTGCATTGCCAAAAAAAAAGGGTTTGGTGTGGGCTGAATGGGTGAGTAGAAACTGCTGCACGTGACTGTCCCATTCACCGTCAGCTGAAAATGGTTATGTTTGGCTGTGGCAGGTATTTCTCAGGATAGATTTGTCCAAGAGTCTAAATACCTCATTTTTATAGCATTTTCTTGTGTGCAGTAACTTCGTGCTAGATAAAGGCTTTAGGGCTAATGTCAAATGGCTATTTCTTACAAAGAGCCACAGAACATTCCTTTTATTGCTGCATGTGTTTTTCTTTTCTTAATAATACGGATGGGAAGACAAAATGACAAATACATATAAAAACCTGATTGATGTTGTGGCCCTCAGACCACACACATATAAAAAAATAGAAGACATTTGTATACACATAGTTAGAATTACTGAATAGGCATGGGAGACTCTCAGACAGTAAATGTACAAAGCAAAAACTGAACTGAATTTCCTGTTTGATATTCCAGTGCCATCCCTCTGTCATTGCCATCACATGGCAGTGGGTGAGCTATGAAAAGATATTAAATGACACCTTTAAACACAATTCCAAAAGCCCCTTAGGGCAAGAGATGATGTATTGCCTTCATATAATCACCATTTTCTCCTCTTGAAGGTCCAGTTGTGTAAAACAGTGTGACCTTAAAAGGTCCAATACCCTTGGAACTGCAGGTAACATTGCCAAAATTAGCTGTGTAATTTCACTGAGATTTAACTAAATCTATGTGTGCTTTATTTATTATTATGAAAATTACATTCTATACATTATTTCGTTATTATATATAATAATGATAACGACAACTATAGTTTATTTATATATTAAAATCTATTAAACTATGAAACCAACTAAAATTAAGTTTAGACAGAATATAGCTATCTAAAACTAATTTTAGTTGGTTTTATACTTTAAGTCAGTTTAGACTCCTGAGAATTTCCCCTGTGCTCTGTTTGACTGCATGCTTTTATTGAGATGCAGAATTTCAGCAGATGTCCTGACTGACTTTGGCTGGACTGTGGAGTCACTGCAGGGCTGTTAATTGGCACCAAGTACCTGCAGACAATTTGGGACACGTACTCCTAGGATAAATAATAACCTCCACCAAAAAACCTACCTATAGTTTGTATTATCTTGTAATTTTGAAAAAAAACCTCTACTATATCCTCAGGAAGAGAATTAAATAATTTGATCTGTCAGGCTTAGGGTGTGTAAGAAAACATATTTAATATAAAAAAAAAAAGAATGTTTCTAGTATTTTTAGAACCTGGTAAACAAAGCAATTGCATTTTTTATGCTGACAGGGTCTTTGTGGGATGTTTGAAAAGCCCAGCTCTGCCCTGTGCCAAAGAGCATTGTTTCTTAGAAAACAAAATTCAGGCAATTCCAGGAAGCAGCAGTCTGTCCATGTTCATCCTCACGAACAAATTATTACTTTAGTTTGTTTGGAAAACAGTGTGAATGTGCATTGTGGTCATGTTAAAAGACAAAAGGACACCTCAGCAATTCTCCCTTTTCCCTCAGCCATCTGCATGGTGAATATTAAAATGATGCTTTGTCTCCAAAGGAGTCAGGCAAAAATCCAAGGCTCAGTATTTTTGCTCACCAGCAACACACACAAAAAATTATTCCACTAGTAGGGTTTTTTTTATGAATTAATTACTATGATCTCAGTATTCTTAGGGAAATTCTGCTTCCTGGCTGTCCCCTCCTTGCTTCACACTGCTGACAGTGGCTCAGTATTAGCATTTCTGCAAGAATGAAGTCAAACAGACCTTTTTTTGTTTAAAACACATCCGTTGTGTCTATAATTTGCAGCTGAAGATGGAAACCAAATGTTTTTGGGATGCTACATGTGCCTGGAGGGTTTCTGAGCTGTCTTGTCTGCTCTTTTATTCTCCATCAAACTGTAGCTAAAAGGAGAACTTCAGCATGAACATATTGTGTCATTTCTGATGGCTGAAAATAGCATTCCAGTGGCTCATGGAAAAGCAGAGGAAAGGACCAAAGAAGCATCAGCTCATTAGTGGGCTGGAAACAGAGCTTGTCCACAGCCAGGCCATGCCATTCCTCTGTGACAACCCTGGCTGCTGCTGGCAAACAGAAAAAGGATTTCTGAAGGCCCTTTTCCCATTTCCAAAATCATCCACTGGTTTTTTTCCCTCTGCCTTTTTCCAAGAGCAGCATCACCAAACCTTGTGTTGCAGCCCTGGTCCTTCAGCTCACTCCCACAGCCAAGGAAAGTTCAAGTGTTGTAGCATTTTAACCATTCTAAAACTGTGAGTGGCACTATCAGAGTCTGGAGTGGGGACATGGAAAGCAAGGAAAAATGAATAAAGGGGAGAATATTACACCCACTTCAGCATTGGGATGGTAATGGGAAAGCCTCCAGAACAAGGAGAGAGATGAAATTTGAAAGTTTCAGTTTAATCCAGGTATAAAACACCCTAAAATGACATGGAGTAAATCAAAGCTTCATTTTGGACTGTAGGAAATAATTCTTGGCCAGGAAAACTCCCTGCTCTTTCCACGTGGGAGGAAGTGCTTTTTGCAGGCTGTGTTTTGTCAACACAGAGCTGTGCACACCCCAAAGGTGCCTGGCATCACTCAGATTGACTCGGGAGGGGTGAGGCTCTGGCAGTGAGCCCCACACCTCTGAAGGCAGGTGGATGTTGTACATAATAAAGGAGATGTTTTGTGTCTAGTGTTTAGCAGCTGATTTTGCACGTTGGAGTCTGGTGTTACAATCCTCCAGTGGCTTTGTTGTGGATATGTGCAAAAGGGAGAAGCTGCTGCTATTTTCAGTGGCTCGGTGTCTAAATGGAACAATGAAATGCATTCTTGGGATTTAAAGAGATCCACAGCTCTGTGCTGGCTGTGATGTTAAAGAGGTGAAATCAAAGCAGCTCCTGATACAGAAAATCACTCAGCTTGTGCCTGGTGCTGGCTGGTTCCATGTCATGGCAGAAGCTGTTTATTCCCCTGTGTGTCTCCTTGTCCTATTTGCCATTGGCTGTATCTATTTAAACTTGCATTGTAATGCTTTCAGTTACTTTGTTTTGACATGAACGGCCAAAATTGATTTTCCTTTTGCAGAGATGTATATTAATGTGCTCTCGAGGCTTTCTACAAGCTTCAATGAAAGAATTCTAAATAGAAGAATTAACAGGGTTCACTAGAAGTTTAAAAGAGATGGGGGATTGCATGAGATGTGGAGGGAGTGCAGCAGGGAAAGTCTGCTCAGTAGGATTTTGTAGGGTTTGAAGATGACTGAGGAGACCAGCTGATGTCTCGAGGAGGGAGAAGTCAAAATGTGCAGGTGCCCATTTACTGAAAGGGTTTGTCAGTTTTCTCTCAGGTTCTACTCAGTTATTCACTCTCCCATGTGAAACTTGCCTCTCATGTCCTTCCAGCTCAAAGGGACCTGGAGAATGTGCTGGTTGCAGGTTGTTGTTTCCTGTAAATGGCTGTTACAGCCCCAAACCAAACCACAGGTGAAAATAAAATCCTGTGAGGACCATTCACCATAAAAGGACATCACTGAGCTGATGAAATCTTTCAGTTTTTCCATTATGAAATCTGAGTGGAATGGGAAGTGTGAGGAAACATTCTCTGCAGCAGCCAAGCAGTCACACAGGAAACAAACAATTCAATTGTTGTGTAATCAGAGCAGAGCTCAAAGAGCCAGGTAGTCCCAGCTGCACCCCAGGGCTCTTCTGCCATTCCTGGTCCTTCAGTAACTCCCCAGGTTGTGCACTGCAGGAGGAGCTGCTGCCCATGAATCTCCTTTTCCCCAGGGAGGTCTGATAGCCCCAGCCTGGCCCTGCAGAGCCCCTGTGTTTATTAGGAAGAGCCAGGCAGAGAAGGGCTTTTATCTTCCTCAAACATGTCTTCCCCTAGCAGAGGTTGTTTCTGAGTAAATATCTTATCTTTTGAGCTGTGTAAACTTTCTCTTACGAGGGAGAAGGCGATTTCTCCTTTTCCCCTTACACCACTGTTAATGGAAGTTGCAATCTATATTTATAAATTGACTCACAGTAGTTCCATAGCTTGCCTCTGACAGATACCCAGCTGTCTCCTCCAGTTGTGAGCTGAGAGAATTAGCAGTGTTCTTTCCTTTGGGAATGTTGTAATTGTGCAGATTTTTATACAAGTGATGTTCAAAACAAAAACACGTAATAATTCATATATTTTAGTAACACTGAGGAATGATCTGAGGACTCAGTGGTCTCATACTGTCAGAGGTATTGCTAAAGAGTAATTTTGCTAAAAGGAGAGGGGGGGAAAAAGCAAATTGAGACTCTTTTATGGCTTTATAATTCATGGTTGCTCACAGGGAGACAGGAGTTCATGTGTGGATAGATGTTCTTCATAAAAGCTACAAGAAAGAAGCCCATTAATGCAGGAAAATAAATAGGTGTCTCTGGGTTTATCCTGATAGTGTATAAAGTAAATAACTCCCATAAGCCTGATACCCTGACTTCTCCTGATAGGATAAACAACTGGGCCTGAGTCCTGTATTTAGACTCCAAACATAGCTTTGCTTTAATTGGAAAATAAATAGTGTGTGTCAGAGAAATAGTTGACTTCCATTTTGGCCACCCACATGGTGTGCAGCCTGCAGGAAAATCACCCATTCAAGTCTGACCTGTTTTATACTACTGTAAATACCAGATCTAAGCTGCCTGGCTCCATTGAGAATTATACAGGGGAAATACCTCAGTGAGAACAAAAAAGGGTTTGAGCTCTTTCCATCCCTCTCCAAGGGAAATTTGTCACAGGCTCACCTGTGTTATTTTTTTCAGGGAGGGGTTTTGTGTGGGGGAGTTCTGGGGAGTCACTGTGGAAAAGGGCAGAGTTTCCTACACCCAGAAATTTGAGTGATGGCCCAGGGTGAGAGGGAGGGTTACAATTAATGGCAATTTAGTGATACAAGAAGTGCCTTTGGAGAGAGATTGTTTACAAAGGGATGGAGTGACAGGACAAGGAGAAATGGTTTTAAACTGACAGAGATTGAGGTTGGATATTGGGAAGAAATTGATTCATGCTGAGAAGTCCAGGCACCAGTCAGGGGTTTCTGTTAACTGGGTTCTGACACACTGAGGGTGAGACTTTCCAGCACAGATCTTGCAGCTGAATTCTCAGTTACTGACAGAGAAGTGTAAATAGAATTTCACTTTACCTTGTGTCATAAGTTTTGGTGGTTTATTTTGGTTTTTATTATCCATAAGAGCATAAGCAGCTCCAAAAATAGCTTCATTTATTGGACAATAAGTCAACATATTGGACAGGATTTGTTCCTAGAACTCTGTTGGGTTGAAGGCATATCCTCCTAAATATTGTTTATTATGATCACAGCTTCCAGGACAGTAAAACACAAGTGGTAGAACTGAGATTTGCTGAATATTGGGGAATTTTAAAGGTGGTTGGCACAGAATGAAGAGAACACAGCCAGGGAACTTCCCTGCCCACAGTGACTTGTACTGATTCCCTTCATACACTCAGATTTATAGATCTGTGTGTGTGTGCACATCCTCACCATCTGATTTTCCAGCTACAACAAAGCATTGCAGTGGGCATGGCAATAGGGCCAGGGGTGTGAAGGGGATTCATCTGTGAAGGAGCAGCTTGTGTGTGTTAATCAAACCCAGCTGCACCAGCCACAAACACCTTGTTCCATGTCCAGGACCCTCCTGAATTCCCTCCTTCCTTTCCAATTCCATTCCAGTGCTGACACAGGGTTGATGTCCTTAGTGCAATCCCTGCATCAGGATCACCCAGAGCCAATTCTGGATGTTCCCAGGATGTGATTCCTCACTCACAGCCCCACCATGGAAATTCCATGTTTCCTTCACATTCTCTTCCTTTGGTGCCTGTTTTCAAGCAACCAGGTCTCAGTGTCTCCCTCTGAGGGGTTCCAAGGACTGTCCCTGCCCAGCCCCTCCAGTTTATCAGCCCATTTCCCTCATTGCTTCAGACGCTGGTGCTTTGCAGCCTTATTTGCAGTCCCTTGATACTTTTGTTTGCATTCTCTTGCCATTGATGTTTAATGAAGGAAGTGATATTATGGTATTGGGAAAACAGTGTTTCCCTCTACACAAACAGAATGAGGTCACTTTAGGTAAAAGAAAACCATCTTAATCACAGGAAGAAAATGTGTGTGAGAGATTTTAGACAGGGAAAGCCAGCCAGCCTTTTCAGCCTTCTCTAACTTAATAAATTAATAAACAGCTGTTTGGCTTTTCAGATTTTCTCAGCAGTAAGTGTTGTTAATCAATTTTTAATGGAGCAATTAAAAAGATATGAAAGCTGCTATCCAGCTTTCACCAGAATAATTGATTTGTGTACCACCTTAACTATCTCAACTCTTCTGCTTCAGCATAAGAGCTCCATGTAGATAATATGAATAGATCCGACAGAAGTCAGAGGAAAACACAGCCATGTTTACTTAAAAAGTCTTCCAAAATGTTCCTGGCAACCTAGTGGCTCAAAAATAAGGCCACTGTGTATTTTAGATGGCAGGCATTTATTCTGCCTGCATATTTATGAGGAATGCAAATAAAAACCCATCTGAAATATCTGGCACCTAGAGCTGCAAATAATGCTTTCATAACTCTAGTAAGAATAAGCAAAGCAAAGCAGAAATTATTTGTGCTTAAACATTAGATCTGCTGAACTTTTCAGTTGAAAAATTCAAGTCCATAACCATAAGAATTCCTAAATTTGGTGTGCTGTGCCCTGGAATTGAGGCTGGCATTGCAGAGCACCCCAAGCAGTGGTGCAGCCCCACAGTCCTGAGGGGTCTGGGGGTACATCCCAGGCTTGGGTGGGCAGGGGGAGAGAAGTTTTTATTAAATCTCCTCTTGGGTTTTAGTGGAAGTGCCAAAGTGAGGAGTCTGGTGTCTGGGTTGAGTTTCCTCCCTGAGGATGGGGTTGGTTATGCAGTCGGTGACTTAGATCAGAGTGTGCAGAACTTTCTCAGCTCCTCAAGATCCACCCAGAAAGGATTTACTGAGGGTTTGAGCTCCAAAGGAGGCCCAGGGTGCTTTGCTCTACTCCTGTGTCCATTCCCATGCCTGCAGCTTTGCTCACAGAGATACATTACAGGGGAAATGCTGCTGTTGAAACATCCTGCTCCTCATTTCCAGGTTATTGCGTTTTGTGATGTTGATGAAAAGAAAATAGCAAAAGGATTCTACACTTACGAGGAATCTGAGGTGAGTTTTAACCACTCTTGCGTTCTTTGTTGTGATCTAGAGGTGTCCTGGGGAATGTGATGAAGGAATTTGTCACTGATCTTGTATGTTGTGTAGCAGCTCATTTTGGTAAAGAGGCCATGACAGAAGATTGGAGGGCTGGGAATGGACACTGGAATGCAAACTGGAGCCAGGAGTGTCAGCTTCACACTCAGTGAAGTCACGTTAGAAAGATAAAAATACTTATTCTGAGAGGATTCTGATGATGGGGTAAAACTGTCTTCACTGACAGGTTTGTCTTCTAAATGGGGGTAAAATTTGGTTTATGGTGGATAATGAGAAGGGACCCTCAAAATTAAAAATTTTCAAGCAAGTTATCTTGTGAATCAAATTGCCCTGAGCTTGCCAGGGAGTGAGACTGAGGGAAAGGGGGACAGGAGGGCCCCTCCTCAGGTACAGCTTGTGCTTAGCCTGGAGCAGCTGTCCAGGTCTGGAATGGAAAGCACTGAGTGCTTTGAGCTGCAGGAAAGCAACTGGGAGTCAGCACTTGGGCCTGGAATACTGAGGACTCACTGCCTGGCCTCACAGTTCAGTGACACTGTGGGTATGATTGACACAGACCCTGGGCGTTTGTCTTCCTAAAACAAACCCATTTTCTCGAGTTGTAAAGTAGATTGTAGTGCAAGTGTTGTGAATCCTTAGAAAATCCTGCAGCTTGGATCCCTGGTGAAGTCCCAGTCGAGCATTAACCCTTTAGCTCCCAGCAGCAGGGAAAGCTCCTCCTCTGTCTCTGCTCTTGTGCCTGCCCTGATGCTGTCTGAGGGCATAGGAACTGATGCAGCTCACTAAAATGGCAAAAAACGAACAAAAAAAAGAACCTGATTTGTTGTGGGACAGGCTATTGAAGATACCTTGCCATCAGGTCAATGAGGGAATTGTTTGGGAAAGGGCTGGAATTAGAACTTGGAGGTGAGGAGGAAGCAGTGGAGTGGTGAGACCTGCTCCTCTCAGCAACAGAAAGCTCCAAATTCAGGTTTGGTGTCACTTCACACAGCTGCACTGAGATGTGACAGGCACTGAAACAGCGGCCAGAGAATGAGCAGGGTCTCTTTAGCATCATGGCTCAACATATCAACATATTTTTTCCCCCTTTTAGAGTTTAGCAGCTCCTAAAACTAAGCTAGCAAGTAACCTGAGTGCTTCTGTACCCCTTCCTGCTGCAGGAGAGACCAAAACCAAGAATTCCTGTGTGTCACTTCAGGGACGCGACTCCGCCCTTCGTGATCTGTGTGAAGCTGGTGAGTTCCACCTTTGGCTTCATCTGCAGGAGCAGCATTTGCTCCTTAGGAAAATGAGTTTCTATTTACTGGAAGTGGCTTTTCCCAGAAGCTTTTGCTGAACTGTTGAATGGCTTTTTTTGTCAAACCGATTGTGCAGGGTATTTTGGGATTAAAATCAGCAGTATTGGGTAAAATGAAGAATAAGAAAAGGGACAGGGTCTGTGAAGGAGCTGGATCTGTTGTACTTCCTTGCCCAATACCAATGAGCACATGCACTCAGCCTCCTTTGAGCCAAGTATTCTGCAGCCCCGTGTCTGGCAAAGGCTTTGCTTTTAAATCAGACCTTAAAAGCCATTTTGTTTGGCCCTGCCAGTTCTGAAGCATCTTCTGTATCTGACTCTGGTAGCTTATTTCAACTGGTTTAATTGCCCTGATAATATAATTAGAAGTTCTTCTGTTGTTAACCAGCAGTTCTTCTGGTGTTAAAACACAGGAGATTTAAAATTGTAGTGGTGAGTACCAATGAAAACCCCTCTGACAGCAACTAAAACCTGCAGCTCCACAAAACATTGTGAGGCTGTGCTGGGTCTCTCCAGAGATGGATCAGCTGCATCTCCTCTCCTGGTACAGCCTGCTTTAACTCCCAACCTCATGATCAGCTCTGGGCTCTGGCTCTGGGTTGTGAAGTCAGACTGAGAGTGCCTCGGGGCATTATCATGTACTGTTGGTTGATAAACTCTTGGATCAGCAAGTACTATTACAACTAATTTAATTTTTCATGTAACAGTGGGTGGAAGTCCCCAGACAAAACATCTGTGCAACCTGCTCTAAAGCACATTTAATCTGTGAAGCCCTTACAATGAGAACATTATACAACATCTTGTCTGCAAACTCTGCTCTCTGACTTCACTTGGGATTTCAGTCTATTTTTCCCCTCATGGCCACTGAGCATTTTCTTCTTGCTTTATTCTTTACCAATCTAAGTTCATCACCATTCTCTGAAGAAGGAAGTGTGTTTTAAGGGGCTTTATTGGCTTTTATTTTGCTGTTTGTGGTAGGGGATTATTTTTCCTTTTGAAACAGACAAAACCTGCATGTTTCTATGCAGCTCTAAGAGGGTGATTTTGGAGATTAGATGTGTTTATTGAGTGGGTTGTTTACAAGAAGTGACTCTGTTGGCCATGTACTTGGAGCAGCATTGGCTCATTTATTTTTTCAGGCAGTTCCTCCCCTGTGAGCCCTGGCATGGCTTTGGTACCAGGGCAAACCCTCCTGGAAGAAGCAGGCATCCTCTGATCTTTGCAGTTTGCATTTTATAATGGCTTCACAGACAGCTGGAGCTGCAATTCTGCTTTGTGTGTGTGAATTTTTGCTGAAGAGAATCAAAGTGTGGCTTTAGCTGGTCAGAGCAGCGTGGCCCTGCAGGGCCACTTCACCCAAGGGTTTGTGCTCCGTGTTTGCTCTCACTTGGAGGTAAAAACAAAATGCTCAGAAATGCAGCATTGTGCCCTGGCTTGGCTTAGATTCCAATGGCTGCAAATGAAAGAGATTTTTATTTTTCTGTCACAGCAATTCAACTAGTTTGATTGTATAAAGTTTTCAGAAAATTAGCGGTTAGGTCTCTTATTGTACAGCCTGCCTGGTTTTTCCTGTGCTCTGGGAATGAAAGATTAGTCTTAAACTCTCCCTCTTAATTTAGCATCTGTTCTCTTATGTTGTTTTTTAACCCCTCTATAAAGCAGGTTATTTTTTCCAACTCCTTCAATTCCAGTTTCAGTGGGATTCCATTTCTGTAACTTCCCATCCTGAACATTCACAGTTAAAACTTCACCCTTGCTCTTCTGGGCACCCAAACACAAGCAACCACTTTATCCCCCACCTGTGATATTGTCAGTGTTAATTTTTGGGGAGTTTTTTGGTGACATTCCTTAAGATCAGAAATTAAAGATTCCAGGAAGACCCCAGTGCTCAGGAATGCTGAAGTTGCCCTGTTTTCTTACTGACATCACTGAGGTTGCTCAAGGACCAAATGTACCCAGTTCCTGTCCTGATAACTTGACTGGGGCTCAAAAGGAAACACCTTTAACTCTGCAGAGTATTTCATCTGCTTGATGAAGGGCTTGTTTTACCAGACAACTTTATCAGTGCTCAAAATCCACCCAAACCAATTCTTTTGTCCAACTCACTTCCTTGGTCCATTTTCTGCCAATGTCTGAGCAGCAAACAAAAGAGCAGAGCTGGGCTGAGCAGCACAGCAGAGCTGAGGAGTTGTCTGACATCCCCCCCACGCTGATTTCAACACTAACTTTTCAACTTACCCTGAATTTTCCTGAGCCTTGGTTTATTTGTTTAGTTCTGCAAATGGGACTTCCTTCTGAGGCCTAAAGAATCAGCAACCAAAACCTGTTACAACCTGAAATGAGTTTGATCTCATTTTCTTCTTCTTCCCTCACAGGACTTGACAGGTGGAGCCTTTGAAACAAACCTGGACACGCTGAACCTGAAGGAAGGGATGGATTATTATCACTTTAACTAAACCCAGGTGAGGCACTGGACTGGAGCGTGCTGCTCTCTGTGTGTCTGGGGGCAGGACGACCAAATTCCTCAGGGGTTTAGAACTTTTCAGTCAGTTGTGCTTTGTTAATTTAATCTTTAGGCTGAGTAACCCCTCTGTAAGGGAGGTCACAGCTACACCAGGGTCATGCTGTGTGCTGAGTTTTACTGTTGCACATCACTCAGTTTGACTGGGAAATTGTGTTTCTAATTGAAAACACCCACCAAGCACAGGGCAACCAGAGCACTGCCACCACAGGGGAGCCTCAGAGCTGCCTCAGGCAAAGCCTGTGCAGAGAGTTTTGTGTCACACAAAATGCTGGGAGCCTTTCCCTGCTCCCAGAGAGCTGCTGGTGTTCCCCAGGGCTCTGCAGAGGGCAGGGCTGGTTCAGAGGGAGCATCCTCAGCTCTGGGGCTGTGTGTGGAGCCTGTGGCAGCCCCATTTCCACTGCACCTTCCCCTGCTGGAACACTCAGGCTGTGCCAGCACAGCTTGTGCTGTTCTTGCAGCAGGGACCTACAGGTGTAACTGTACAATCCCAAATCTCTCAAGAATGTTCTAGAAAGCTCCCTGTGAGTGGCAGTGTAGCAGCACAGGAGCTGTGGGTGAAGGAGCATTTCCTCCTGGGGTGTGCAGCACGTGGCCAATGTCAACTCTGATCAGTGGGAGTTCAGAACCATTTGATCCAGAGTCAGTGAAGAACCTGAGCTCCAGTAATCCCAGCTGCCAGTCCAGCTTGCAAGAATCCTTAAGAAGTATTGAATAATCTCATTTATAGTTACTTTCTTCAAAAACAAACAGAATCTGAGCCAGCCAGGTTGCAGCATTGGAAGTGAACACCTGCAGTTTGCAGCATTTACTTCATAGAGAAACTGGCTTGGTTTTAGCTTCTCTGCCTGAATTTTTCCTTCCTTTCAAATTTGTAGAGATGTGTCTATTCACACACACAGCCACTGTTCAAGTGTTGGGATAGTGGGATTTAATTACAGCCATAAAATCACAGTGTAATTACACTCTGATGTGGTCTGTGCATTTGACCTCCCCATCACATTGATCTCACTCAAGATCAATTTTGGAGCTATTTCATTTTGTAGGGGGTAAGAAATGAGCTGGATTCCTGGCAGCTGCTTGAAGAACTGACTCACCTTCAAAACTGAGTTTACCACAAAAACAATTTGTCTGAATTAGTTACAGAAAGAACTGTTATGAGAGAATTGGACAGCAGCTGAAGTGAAATCTGGGAGGTTTTGTTTGACATAGGAATGACAGACTGTTCCACAGGGACACTTAATGCTTGGGATGATTTCGGTATCACTGAGTGTTGCCATTCTCACCTCTGAAAAAGAAACCTTGCATAGACCAGAGCAGCAGGTCAGGTTTAATTCTTGGTGTGTGTACAAGCACAGGCTCCGTTCAGTCAGGGCAGTACAAACCCCTGACACCAAACCAGACAGGTCAGTGTGACACAGCAGGACAAGAACCTGCCAGACGGCAACATAAAAAACTGAAAACAAGGAATTTTGGTTGTGTTCCTGTGGCACATCTGTGCTATCAGACAGGCTCTGCCTCTCCTGTCCAGCAGTGCAGTGCTCAGCTCTGCTGAGATCCAGCACGTTGGGATGTCACAGCTCAGCCTCTTCCCATCCTGGCAGCACAGGAACCACGAGCTCCAGCACAGCCCAGCAGCCAGGGCCTGCTCCTCCTCATGCTGAGCTCTGCCAGAGAGAAAGGACAAGGACAAAGATTAAATTAACAAAGGACAGGTCACACGGAGCAGGCATCACTGTCCTGGCACTGTCCCAGCCATGGAACTAACTCACCTGAACAGAAAAGGAAATACAAAGCTGTAATATTTAATCCTTTTAACACCACAGTCTGAACTCCCCTCCAGCAAGTTCTATTTGTACAAAATTTAAGGAAGTAGAAAGTGTTGATTTCAGCTGAAGCCAACTTCATCCACCTTTTGATCCTGCCATGCTTGGCCTCCTCTCTGGCTTCTCCTACTTGTGCTGAGTGCTGGGCACTGCTGGGAGCAGCACTGGGGACATTCAAAACATTCAAAAGTGACAAAGCAGGTTTTATTTTCTATCTTCTCTAATTCTGGCTTGGAGACTGATTATGTTCTTCTGACTTTTCAAGAGCTGAATTGGTAATTTATTTTTTTTTTTTACTTCTTTCACTGTGATTTCCAGAGTTTTTGTTCGAGTGCCACTTACCTAAGTGAAAATATTTTTACTGTTGATTTCTTTCCTTTAACTGTTCAGCAGAAGGAACAAATTTGTAAATCTTTTTATAAATAATCTTATGCACTTAAAAGCTTGATTCTCTGAAACCATGTTGAGTGCCATTAGTCAAACTATTTTTTTGTAAAATATTTGCCATTTCATTAATGCATTCTGTTACTTTCAAAAAATGACACTGCTCTTCAAGCAGGCTGTCATTATTCAGGTCAATACTTGAGTTACTTGGCTATTTCCTTATTTTTCCCTGAGTAACATTAAAGGAAAAAGCAGCCAGGAAATGCCTTCTCTTCAGGGCTGAGTTACACTGAGTGTTTGCTTTTGTCCAAGGGTGCAGGAGGTAAAGCTCCAACCTGAGCACAAAACATCCAGATCCCACCTGTTCCAGCTCCACTGGAGAGATTCCTGGATGTGTATTTGGATATTTCTTATTATTTTGTTTATTCTAGAGACAGTTTTCTCCTAAAGTATCAGTCTTCTCTCAGCCTTCAATAATTAAGGATTAAAATAAGGAGCTTCTTGAGGTCAGAGAATTCATCTTGTAAGATCTCTCTTTTTTGAGCATAACCTTTCTATCACTTCATTAGAAAACCTTTAAAAGCAACACTCAGGTCAGTTTTTGTTCTAAAAACAACTCCTTGTCTGGGCAGGAGGTTCAAACTCTTGTTTTCCAGAATTACAAAAATGTTAGCTGAGGTTTCTTAAAATTGTACTAAAAGCAGATGGTAAAAACTGGAAAATGAGTGAAGAAACTGCCAGGAGGCAGCAGGAGGTCTTTGAAGGGTATTCATAGTGGCTTAAGTATGAGTCTTGAAAGAAAGATAAATATTTATATATTCACAGTAACATATTCCTTAAAACACTAAAAACCTCTTCTAGAACCCCTACCAAAGCAGAGAGTTCTGTAATTCTGAAATACTGAGTTGGGTGGGCACATCCAAACTGTCTAAAAATANCAGGGTAAGTGATCAGCATTATTTAAATATATATATATACACACACACACACACTTTATGGTTTTGTCTGCTATTCATCCACAGAGGCAGTGCTGCAATCCTGTGGTTTGCACAGCACCTCATGTCATCATCTTGCTGTTGAAATGGAGCAGTTCCTGTCTTTTCCCTTTCCCCAGGAAGGGCAGAGGAGCAGTGGCTGCACATCTGTGTCTGGAATGCGGCGCTGCCAGCCTGGAATGCTCTCTGGAATGAGGCTGGGAGGGCCTGAGGCTCCAACTCCAGCCACCCCACATGTTCTGCAGCTGGTTGGGAACATCCTCAGGGACACCTCCATGAACAAAGCACCCCTGGAGCACATTCCCACCTCACCTTGGCCACCAGCTGGGGTCTGGGCACTTTCAGGAGGTCACAGAGGCCGTTTCGTCTCTCCCTCACCACGGGCAGCTCTGCTTCCCTGCCGGAGCAAAGGTTGTTCCCAGTTAATTCAGATCCCTGAGTGATCCATCCCCCCCTGCAGCACAGTGAGTGTGGCCTTTCATGCACATTTCAAAGGGCAGGAGTTTCTGTTTTGTCACATTTGAGGACCAATGGAAATTTTTGTACCACCCTAAGTCAGATAAACCACAAATACACACCAGATCTGCCACAGGTAATCCGTGGCTAATAAAATGTCCAAGACTATTCTTTTATAGAGTTTTATATTAAAAACCCTCATTTATTTGTTCAACCCTTTTGATCAGAAGTTCATTTAATTTATTCTCTGCAGTTACTGGACTTGGAGAAGACTCTCCCATCACCTCTAAGGAAAGAGGCAAGTTAGAAATAGGAAAGGGCAAGTTGGAAATAACTTCAACCTTTTTTTCACACCTTGGACCCTTTGTCTTATTTACTACTGGAAGCTTTCCTGTGGCTAAACAAAGTGTATTATTTATAGACTAATTTGTTTAAACTCTGCATGACACAATTGTATGATAAAGTCTCTGGAGTCCCAACAAGGAAAATATGTGTATCACAGTAATTACCATAGTCCTTCAAATTCTCATTTGGCTTCCTGCTGCTAACACTTTGGGTAATTCAGATTTTAGACTGATTATTTTAGCACTGGGAGAGCTTGAGGAAAACAAGCAGCTCACTGTGACACTCAGCAACAACTTCAAATCTCTTTTTCTGTAAACAGCTCAGATCTACCAAGATAAAACAATTAAGTTTTGAGTAAATGAGCTCTTTGTCTTTCATCTCCGAGCAATGGGCACAGTGCAGCAGGGTACTCAGGGCTTGCTGCAAGCCAGAATAATCCAGGCACACCCTAAAAATGACAGGGTGAAAACAGAATATTCATTTTTCTGGAGTGTTTTTCTGGGGAAATGCTTTGCTTTGATGTAGGAACCCAGTTGTTGATGAGCAGAGCTGAAGTGCCACTGCTTTCCCTGTAGCACTGAGTGCTGGCCCTGGAACCATCCCTTGGTGACAGCACTCAGCTCAGCCTGCTGCAGTTGCACTGACCAAATTCCTTATGCAATTCCTGAGCAAGCCTGCTCTTAAATACAGATTTCCTACTGGAGCTCTGAGTCACACCCAACACAATCCTAAATTTCCATGTTCAGTTAAACAAGGAATTGTGACCACAGGCAGAAGTGCTGGTAACCACTCCTTCAAACCTGAGCCTCTTGTTCTAATTTTGCACTGGCAAATTCAGAAAAAGAACAGGAGCCACCCCTCCTAATGATAAACTCAGTTTTCTTTTGATGAATATAAAATTCTTCAAGCTTGAGCACAGAAATAAACAGGAAACTACATAAAAGTCAAAGTGTAACATACAGTCTGCAACTCTGTCACCCACCCTTAAAGTGTTTTTGTTCTTTGAGCTTGTCTGGGATAAATTTATTTCCATGAAATGTTAATGAAGACAAAAAGCCATTTAATATAATGACTAAATAAATGATATATTTTTCTATATTTGTCTGTTCTCTGTGACTGCTGTTTGGGGCAGCAGCCCCATGGCCCAGGTCTGTGACAAGGAAAAATGTTTAACAAGGCAGCAAAACTAATAAACTAATTATTATCTTCAAATCCTGTATTTTCTCAAATCTCCCAGGGATGCAACCTTTTATCAACCTGGCCAGGTAACGATAATGCCCAGAGCTGGAATTTGCAGAAAGGGGAAAATCCAGTGCCAAAATGCTGTTCCCTGCTCCTGTCACTGGAGGGAATGATTCCTTTGCTCTGACAGTAACTGGATCATGCTCATGAAGAACAGGACCCTCTTCCCTGCCCCTGGAAGAAGGTAACAGCACAGATAAGAGTAGGGGAAAAATGAATTATATTCTGTGGAGTAGTTGTTTAATTCATGCCATCCTATGCCTGGGAAACATTTAAACTGCCCCAATCCCAAATCTCTGCTTGAATACAACGCTTGTAGCATGTTGAGTAATTACATTTCATGGGAGATTTGAGCTGTTCTGCTAATTCTGTTGTTTTCCAGCTTGCAGAGATCCTTCCTTTCCCCAAATCCTGCCAGTGCTCATAAATGCCAAGAAACTGTCTGTACACTTGAAGTTTGACTGTTTGCACAGCCCAGTCTCTGGTTCATGGCAAACTTCCAAGATTTCCTCCCTTTTTATGTTGTTAGGAAAATATGGGTGTTTTACTTTATCTAATGGTGATTTTATCCATCCTCCTGCCAGTGGGCAGGATCCCGGAGAGTTCTTTAGAGCAGAGGAATTCCTTGCAGCAGTGCTTTCATGGCCTGGAGGCAATAAAGAGCTGAACCTACCTATCCCTTCCTACAGCTTCCTCCCCCTCAAAGGCACTTTCAGCTTTCAGAGGCGCTGGATTTGTGAGCTCCAGGGCACAGGGGCAGCCCTGCACTCACCAGTTGGTGTCACTGAGGATGGCCATGGCCTGCTCCATGACGGCTGGGTCCACCACGTCACTGTAGGTGAGCAGCATCTCGTACACTTGGCTGGCCGTGGTCTTGCGGATCTGCAGGAGGGGCAGGGTCAGCAATGCCAGAGCACAGCAGAGCCACAGGGGCTGCTGAGCTGCAGGGGACACACAGAGATCATCCAGCCCAGAGCCACAGGGGCTGCTGAGCTGCAGGGGACACACAGAGATCATCCAGCCCAGCTCCTGGCCCTGCACAGCACCAAACCCATGAGTCACAGCCTGGGCATCCCTGGGAGTGGTGGCCAAAGCAGCCTTGGTGCTGTGCCCGTTCCCTGGGGAGCCTGGGCAGTGCCCAGCACCCTCTGAGGGAAGAACCTTTCCCTGAAATCCAACACAAACCTTCCCTGAAACAACCTCAGGCCCTTCCCCAAGTCCTGTCACCACAGAGCAGAGATCAGTGTCTGCCCCTCCTCTTCCTCTCGTGAGGAAGTTGCAGCTGCAATGAGCTCTCCCCTCAGTCTCCTCCAGCTGAACACACCAAGTGTCCTCAGCTGCTCCCTCCCATGGCTTCCCCTCAAGGCCCTTCCCCATCCTGGTGGCCTCTTTTGGATGATCTGATCCACAGGGAAGAGCCCAGAGCTGTTACTGCTGCTGGTCCCTCCCACTGGCTGCTGCCATGTTATGGTGGACACTGAGTCCACTCCTGCCCCTGACAGGGATTCCCTGCAGGAAGGGACCTCATGTCTGCACCACAGGGAATTCCATCCCAGCACCTCAGGGAATTCCATCCCAGCACCTCAGGGAATTGCTGCCCCTACACTGAGTGCAGTATTTCCCATTTGGAAGGCCACACCTCTGTCCCTCACAGGGCAGGAATTCAAACATGTGAGATTGGCCCAACTGGAAAGGGCCCAACTTTGCCGAAGGAAGGCAAAGGAATGACAGGGTTATTTCTGGACACAAATCAAAGAAACACATTTGTGATGTAAAAAACCCCAATAAACCACAGAAGTGAAATGATCTCTCTCCATTTCTCACATTGTGTCCCTCCTGCAAAGAATTCCTCATGGAACAAGTGCACACAACATGGAAGTGGAATAGAAACCCGATGTACCAAACTTTTCAGGGTCAGGTTTGTGCAAGGAAAAAAACTTAACCCCAAGCCTTCCTAAGTCAACACAGCTTTTAAAGGACTAAAATAACACCATCACACATATGATCTCTTGTACATTCTCAGATTTTTGTGTCCTGTTATAGGAAAAATGTAAAAAGTCTGCTAAACCTTCCTGCACTGCACAAGCTTTTGTCACACCTGACAAAACCTGTTTATTTTTCTTGAACCAGTCCTACTCCAGTGTTGCTACTCAGAAATGTCACAGAACTGAGAGTAACTTATCTGGATGGAGCTTTCAGCACTAAAGGGTGAACAGATCTTCCCAGAAACAAATGGCTGAGGCAGCTGCATTGCTCCCAGTTTAACCAGTAAGAACAGGAGGTGGAAGGGCAGCATGTGTGGCACAGCCAGTACATGGCAGGCAGCCAGCAGCCTGCGTCAGGGGGCAGCCCTGCAGACAGCAGATCCTTCAGCAGATCCTTGAGAAATAAAGCCTGTTCTATACATCAATACCTGCTAAAGACAATGCTGCTTGAATACACTTTGAATCATTTTTCATTTGTAAAGTATTGCAAAGAATGGAGTTGATAATGTGCAATGTACTTACTATAGGAAAGGGATGGCAAAGGAGGAGAAACAACTGGAAGAAAACTTTCTCTCTCATGTCTCCTTGAAATTGAATCAGGCCACAAAATCTAGAAAATATCAGAAAAAAATCAGGTCTTGTGTTAGAAGTGCACAAGTACGTTTTGAGGACTAGGATGAAGATGGACATTGGGGAAAAGGTGGGGAGGGGAGGCTGTGCTCTGTACAAAGAAAAAGCAAATGATTCCCTTTAAGCACCTTTAGGACCATAAAAATACTAAAACTTGTTCAACTTTATCATATCATATTTCACTTCAACCATGCAGAACTATGGGACTCTCACAACCTTCAATCACATGAATCTGTGTGTATTTTCCATTGAAATTCCACACGAACCAGACCTAACTGTTACATCTGGCAAGTTAAATACCCTTCACTTTCCAGGAGAAAAATTGATTTCATGAACTCACACTCCTATGCTGGAGCGAAGCTTCCGGATGTCTTTGGACCTTTTGATCTCTTCTTTACAGAGGGTGAACAACTTCACTGGGAAAGGATGGCTGAAAATGGGAAAGAAAAAAAAGATAAGCAGTAGGTTTCAGCAGAATTTCAAAGACATCTGATGATTGCTAGGATGCCAAACTAACATTCCAAGGCAAGGCAAGACACTGCAGGATGGTTTGTGTTTCCCCCCAGCAGCTCAGGAGAGTTTGGCCACCTCATTCCTGGAGCTTTTGGTTTTTAACAAGAGAGGGAAGAGATTATTATTAATTGTTTACACTGCTGTTATCTATGTGCTGAGGAGTGAGCTCCTTTTAGCCAAACAGGTTCAGTCCATGCAGGATAAATGGCTTGCCATGGTTTGTGTTTAAACAGTGTGAAATGATCAGAAATACATTATCCTATAGCCAAATAACAGCCTGTGTAACATCGTGGTCATTCCCTAAGGTCTCCAACCAAACTTTACATAAAAGGGGATGAATGTTGTTCTTAACTACTCCACCATTTCACAGCCCAAATTCCTTCAGTGATTCCAGACAACGTAATTAAACACAGGGCTCACAGTTCTATTACGTGTACAGGCCATGAAGCCATCTTTAAATATATTTAGCAAATTCTTTTCTTTTTCCACACAGTCTGGGAAACGTGATTCTCACAGCTCTTTCCCAGACACTCGTACAAACACAAGTACTGTTAGTTATTCCAAGGATCTATCAAAGAGAAGGAAAGAGGGTCTGATGCTTTTATTTCAGTTCAAATTATTTAATCTTTTACTTGCCACACTCAAGGCTGAAGTGCCATAGATGCAAAAGAAACTATTTCATATTTGTCTGGTGAGCACAATAACTTCTAGGCTGCGTATTTTGGAAACCTCACTGCATTGTGTATGGAAAGCAGAAAGCAAAAATAGTACCATTCATTTTCTGCAACCACAATTCAAAGCTGTGGATAAAAACTACTGAAGAAAGCTGGGTACTGTCATCTGTTGAAGGGCAGAACATTTAAAATAAGATGTTTATAGGAGTGCCAAGATGTTTTGTTAAGGTAATGTGCCTTGCTCTGTGGAGTTTTCCAGACAAGAGTCAGTGGTTTTTAATGACTTTTAAAAAATTTGTAACAAAATCCTGGCATGTACTGGCAAACAGTGACCTGTTAAAAAAGCCTGAACACCAAACCATGGTAAAACTGAGGTAAAGAATTCTACACATGGTGGGAACAACAGAAATCTCCACCAATGAGTCTGTGTGTGTCTATGGCATGGATTTGTCTGGCTGGGTGAGGGAAGAGCTCTCTGGATGTTGAGGTATGTTTTCTCTTACCTTGGTGGAATTTCTCCTCCTCACACCCCAATTACACGAAGAGCCAGCTAATTACAACCCCTGCAGTGCATGCCTGGCTCAGCACAGGCCAGGCAATGCAGTGAATTAGGTGAGATTTAAACTGGTTCAACAACAGGGACATCGCTGAGAAGGGGAGCAACAAAGAGACCAATTGGAACATCTGGAATAAATTTAAAACATGGAACCTCATGAGCAGCATTTTGTGTTTAAAACAGATGCACTTTCCTTTCTGTTGGTTGCCAATTCCACATTTGCAATAACCAAACCTAACCTATGTGTGATCTCAAATGACTCAAATAGCTTGGCCTCTGTACAGGAAATTGAGAAAATTCCTTCTCCTGTGTGGGCACTGTGCCAGCATCAGCACTGGGGAAAAGGGCTCAGCCTGAAGTTCTCTTTGCATTCTGTGAACTGGGCACACGTGGCACTGCCAGAGGTGTCACCTCCAGGTGAGCTGGGTCTCAGCAGTGCCACTGGCATTGCAGGCTGGAGCTGCCACCAGCCACTGCCAGCTCTCTGCTGCATGGCTGGTCATGCAGGAGCAGTAAAATTGCTTAAAAAAACAACCCAGGGAGCATGGATACATGGAAATTATCAGTCAGACATTAATGGGGGCACAGACTTTCTTAAAGCATTGCAAGATCACCAGACAAAACCAGAGGGAATACATGGGTGCTTCTGTTGGGTGTGTAAACTACAAACACGTAAGAGAGAGAAATGTCACTTCCTACCCCAGAGAGCACTAAATCCTGAATTGTCATTGTTCTGTTTACATGGCACTGAGTATTAGACCCATCTTACCACATTTCCAAAATCACCAGGGCTCTGGGCATCCCTCACCCACTGCAGCAGCTGTGACCAGTGACACTCCAGTGCCAGCTTTGCCGGTGGCCTCAGTTCACTCTCCTTTGTCCTGCCTGTCCTTAAGGGTCCCAGCAGCAGCAGGGAGCTGCTCTGGGCTTTAAGAGCAGCCTCTGAGGGGCTCAGAGCAGCCCAGTCTGTGCTGCTGTATTTGTGAGCTCTGCTCTGAGGTGTGCCTGCTGCCTCCAGCAGTGCCCAGCCCACAGACACTCCCTGCCCTGCCACAGGAGCAGCTCCACAAACTGCTCTGGGATGGAATCAGGAGGGTTTGGGCTGTGTGAGCACAGAGCTGAGGGCTCTGCTGCCCTGTTTGGTGATGCTGCAGCACCAACAACACTTCAGCCCAGCACCCACCTGCCCTGCTGCCAGGAGAAATCCACTTCCCTCCCTTCCCCTCCTAGTTTGGCACAACTTGTGATGCTGAGGAAACCCCTCAAGCTGAGAGGGAGAAGGGCACTTTTCACCCAGAGCAGTTCTCCATTCATCCTGCAGTGATACAAAGCACTCCTGACAGCACCAGGGAGGGGGAACCTCTCCTGCTGGACAAGCAGGTTTATGTCACCTTGGGACAGGTAGGAAATAACAGCCTGGAACGTTCCTAACAGCTCTTCTTTTCCCTAAGCCAAGCACAACAGAGCAGCCATTTCTGAAAGCCCTTTGATGACCCTGGGGACACTAAAGCTGGTTCATTCCCAAGCCCACAGGACAGGTATTTACCCCACACTCCCCATCCCTGCTGGCCAGTTCCACACGAGGTCAATGCACCTCCCTTGAGCACCCAAACCACCACAGTGGAGCAGGAGCAGCCAGGGCTCAGCTGTCCTTCTGCAGAGATCACACACCAGCCTCACAGAGCTTCCCCAAAACTGACATTCAGCTGCAAAACCACACCAGAAACGTTCAGCTTTACATTCTAAACTGGAGGACCTGTGAAAAGGCAGGAAAATGCCTGGTGGGTTCCACCTGTGCAAGGCAGGAGTGACACCCTGTGGCAACTGGTTTTAACTGGAGCACTCACAAGGGTCAAACTGATCCTGCTGCTAATCCTGGTTAAATTAAGCACTGTTGGATATTACCCATTCCGGACTGAGGATGTTTTATTAGAAAACAAATGTGTGGGAGAGCTCACAGTTTCCATTTCAAACTACAAAATGCATTTGCAAACACTTTTTTACAATGCAACAGTTGCCTATCTGGAGCTGGTTTGGTTATAATCCTGATGCCAGGCACCCTATATGCCAATTCCCTGGCAAAAACTCCATTCAGCCCAATATGGTAAAAAAAATAATGAGGGAAGGAAATGAAAGGGGAGCTGAACATCCCAAGGAAAAATACAAGCATGTATCTCATGTACCTCAGCTGGTATTTCAGGCACACTCTACACAAAACCTCCTGACACTGCAGGCACATGTGGCCTCTCCATGGCACCAAGCAGTGCCTCCATTTTCCCACCCACCCTGAGATCTTACACATTTTTATGGAGGCTGCTCTGGAAAGGCAGTAAATGGTTCCATTCCAGAGGCCAGACCCAAAGTCAGACTTTTCTGTTCAAAAAGGGAGTAGGTGGCATCCAACAGCAGGGCCAGGCAGGCCCTGGAGGCAGGATCAGTGGATCCATCCCTAACTACACCCAAAGGACTTCCCAGAGCAACCAAATGCAAACATTGCATGGAATGGAATTGTGGGCTCACCTACCATGTGCTGACCCACACACAGAGCATGGCAGAGCCCTGGGTACTCACCTGGCTCCCTGTGAAGTACCCACAGAAACTCACCCATGGTCAGCTCTGCACCAGGAGGCACCTCCATTCCCCAAATCTGACACATGTAGGAACTAAACTCTCCATCTTTTAACTGTCTCCCAACTCCCTCCTGCTCTGCCCTTCCTGGGCTCTGTATGGTAACAAGTTCTGCACTCCAGGCCAGCATTTCACTCCTTTGACATGAGCATGATCCACTTGGTTGCTTCATTATTCATTTTCCTTTTTTGGTTTCATCATCAAACTGGAGGTAAATACAACTGGATTAACTTCAAAATGTTTTCCCTCCCATAATAGACCTGGATTTTATTTCAGGACTTTTACACAAAGCATCACAATGGCACCACAGGGCTGAGGCTGAGTCACTCACACAGCAAAGGCATTGCTGCCACCACTTGGTTTCTGTTCAGTGACCTGGGAGACAAGACTTGGACTGGAATTTCCACCCCTAATCTCTCACCTTCCCCAGCAGGGGTGACTGGAACCTGTGTGGAAGCCCCAGATCACTGGCATGATTACCAAACTGAACAAGCAATATTCACTCCATCTGTCTTTGACTCACTTTAATTCCCATTAGAATAGGGACTGCCAAATGCAATTTAAAAATATTATCTAAAACCACACTTCAAGACAAGAGTGGGTTCAATCAAAACTTTCAGAATGAGGGAAGGCTTTTCAGATTTATCTGCTGTGAGCGATTCTTGAATCAACAAGTTCCTGATCCAGGATCTGTGCTTGCAGGATCTGTGCTGCACAAATCTGTAAATACCTGCAGATGTGCCAAGATGGTGCCTGGGAGAGCTTGTGGAATACATTTTAATATTACTGAAATTAAAATCATTCTTCTCTGAAACATCTGCAAAACCCCATGATTTCACACTGGAATATCTCACCCACGTTTATCCCTTCCTAAACTGAACACTTTCCACAAGAGCTCAGGGTGGAAGAGCTGGGACATGCCTTTTTGATTATTCTCATTAGAATCTTCATTAGCATCTTTGGAGATATTCCCATTAAGCAGAGCAGCGGGACTGGGGGAGCCACAACTTGTGGGCACAGAGGGTTCTGCAGCACCCCACAGGGACACTGCCAGTGCTCAAGGCTCCCAGGACAGCAAGGAATGTGCTCCAGCCAGCAGGGATTTAGGAAGCTGGAAAATGAAAGAATGGATCTGATACTGGTCCAAGAATGCCAGGTGAAACATGCAGATTGCACTTGATTAATGTCCTGCCTGTCAGACAATGAACAATTAACAAATTTCTACACGGACTCGAGAGTCAAGGATTTTATCCAGACCCTTTCAAGGCTGTTTGTCCCACTTCAGGAAAGTTAAATCATTCCAATATAGACTCACTTGGAGCCCTGTGCACCCCCAGAGCAACACCCAGCAGCAGCCAGGGCAAGACTGAAGAGCCCTGTGTTCACAGTGGGAAATGAACCCAAGAGACTTCCAGGAACTTACTTCTCTTGCTCAGTGAACATATCAAAACAGCCATTGGCCAGCAACTGGTCCAGCATTGTCAGGAGAGGTACAGACACCCTGAGGAAAGAAAATGATTCAACAAGGTAAATCCACTTCTTGGCATGCAGATAGATACTATTTTTAATCAGAAGCAAAGAAAGAAACTTCCTACGTAGCTACACATAGGCAAATGAGAACTCTGATTTACACAGTACCTCGTGTGTGTTGGCTGAATGGGGACATCCCCTCCCAGCCAAAAGGAAAAAACCTAATTAACAACACGCCTGCTTTACATTTGCAGGGTTCTAAAAACACAACTGACAGTATTAGAAAATATTAATCCATTTTCTAGAATATAAACAATGCATTCCACAGACTGTATCAGAAGTTACAGCACCAAATGAACCAGCACATGCCACTTGGAATAACCAAGGCCATGTTTGCAACACTTGAGACAAGAAACAAAATAAAAATACAATAGTGACAGAACAAGGGGGAACGGCTTCAAACTAAAGAGAGTAGGTTTAGATGGGATATTGGGAAGAAATTCTTCCCTAGGAGGGTGGGGAGGCCCTAGCACAGGGTGCCCAGAGCAGCTGTGGCTTCCCCATCCCTGGAAGTGTCCAAAACCACATTGGATGGGGCTTGGAGCAGCCTGGGATGGTGGAAGGTGTCCCTGCACATGGCAGGGGACTGGAATGGGATGAGCTCTGAGTCCTCTCCAGCCCAACCCATTCTATGAGTTAAACACTTGAATATGCAAAATATTTTGCCAGCACTCCTTGTTTATATATTTTACCACAGGTCCTGCTGTACAAAACAGCTCCTAAAATGGAATGCATGTGCCTTGGACATGCACTAGATGTGTCACACATCTGACTTCCAAAAGCTGCTAAAGGGAAAAAAGCCAAGGAAAACCATTACCGGTCATTCCGCAGGTTGTCCTCAAAGACCTTGAGCAGCGTCTCACAAAAACCCTCCAAAGCACTGGGGTCAGTCTGGATTTTCTTCATGTAGTCAAACAGGCTCTGGGCAGAGTATCTGAGCTGCAACACAAGGAACCTCTGTGAAGGTTCTGGCTTCCTTTCCTCCTTACCAAGGTCAGGATTAATACAGGGGAAACGTCAGTTTTGTGTTCAGACTCGGTGTTTACTATTTATCTATTTACAGACTCACGAGCAGTGAGCTCTAACTAGCAAGTTAGAGAAATGAGGTAAAATGGACACCTCTAACTCTTTCCAAGGTTATTTAAGTGCTAATTACCCAATAAAGAGGTGACACCCATATTATTTATATTTCTGACCCAATGATGATCACCCAAGGCCTGCAATGGGACCTTTTTCACCCAATTACAGAAAACCACCCAAACCCATGAAGAAGAAGGTGAAGAAGAAGGACTTAGACAATGCCCAAAGCCCTCCATCTTGATTCACATGTATTACTATATACTAAAATTTTAAATCTAAGTTTTTCACCCTGTGAGATCACACAATACTATTCAAACTACACAGCCACAACCCCAGTGCCATCATCCAATTTCAGGAGCCTGTTCCACGGCCTCAGGTCAAATGTGGTGCTTGCTTGAGGGTCACTGCCTTTTAGCACAGGAATCTTGAAATTTTCAGCCTCCAGGGTTCCAACAAACCTCCAGTGAAGGCCATGGAAAGGCCACTGGCACACACAAACAGGGGCTCCAGGACTGTCCTGGCCCTCCCAGCTGAGCACAGCTGCCCTGGGATCACTCCTCCAGCAGCAGAAATCAGTAACAATACCAACAGGACCATGGCTGTTTTACCTGCACTAAAACTCATTTTCAAGGAAAGGTGTTTTGGTTTTATTTTCCTTTTTAAGTTTGCCACTGCAGGACAAAAGGCCACATTAAAGAGTCGTTGTTTTCTTTTTCTCAAAATAAAACATCCTCAAACCACTGTGATTATCCTGCTTCACTTCAGATAATAATACTGTTATGACTCTGCAGGAGCACACCAGGACTTCACCAAGCAGTATTTATTAAACAGTTGATGGAACTGAACCATGCAGGCAAGCCACACAAACCACCAGCAAAATCAGGTTAAAAATGACACACAACTCAGAAAGAAACACTGACTGTGGGTTTAACTGCATTAAGCTGATCAGGCAGCTCTGTGAGATGGCAGAGGAGGGGTCAGTGCTCTGCTCAAGGCTCAGCTGGACACAGTCCATGGGCTCACACTGGCCATCAACCATCACAGGCTGCAGCATCACTCAGCTCCCCACAGTTTAGATGGATATTGGGAGGAAATTCCTCCCTGTGAGGGTGGGCAGGCCCTGGCACAGGGTGCCCAGAGAAGCTGTGGCTGCCCCTGAAACCTTGGAAGTGTCCAAGGCCAGGCTGGATGGGGCTTGGAGCAGCCTGGGATAGTGGAAGGTGTCCCTGCCCATGGAGGGGGTGAAACAGGATGAGTTTCAAGGTCCCTTCCAGCCCAAACCATTCCCTGATTCCACAATCTCCAGGAGTCCTTGTGCTTGCCAGGCCAGCTGCTCCCTCAGGGACCTGCTGTGGGAGGGGAGCAGGCACAGCCTCTCTGGGAATCCCCTTTTCCTCACAGGCCTGACCATTTCATCAAGAAAAGAAAATAAAATATTGGGTGAGGATGAGAAACATCACAAGTGTCTTCCCAAACGCAAATGAGAGGAATCTCTATTTAAACATTTTATCTACCAAAGCTCATATCAGTAACATTTATGGGTGCATCAGTATCCAAGAACAAGAAACATTTTAGCCTTGGCTCAAAACTCTCAACTATTTTCCCAAAGCTTTAGCCTGCAAAGAGCAAGCCCAGCAACCCTGGGAAGAAGCAGAGTGTGCAACATTAAGACTTTGTTCTGTACTGAAACATCCCGGGCAATGCAGGAGCACAAATATGTCTTTACAAAGGTCAAGCAGTTTAGAGAAATCATTCAGTTATTCTGAGTTTCAGAATGACAGCCAAATCTCAGTGAAATCTGCACAAGGCAGCTACACTGAACTGAACCCAGTGTGGTTGTTTCACACTCCAAAAGCAGCACTGGTGTGTGTCCCAGTGTGCCCAGTATAAACTGGGCCCTGACACTGAAAGGTCTTCACAGGATGTTCAACTGTAAGAGAGATTTCCTGAAAATTCAAAACCTGCCTAATTATTATATGCTACCCCTTTAAAACAATCTGTGCATTGAAGACTAGCATAAACATAGAAGAAATATTTTGTCTTAACACCTTCCAAGTGCAGAGATCAACACCAAGCAGAAGAAATCCCATCTCAGAAAAAAAAAATCTCAGGTGGTGTCATTTTCTCTCCTGTTCCTTTTGCTCCTAAACTACCTCAGAGACCTCACACCACTTTTTTTTTTTTTTTGGAGGAAGCTGAACGACTCACTGCTTTCTCTGCAGATCCAAATGACTTGAAAAGGCAAGAAAGGGCATGAAAGTAAAGGGCAACAAGCACAGCTCCAGGTGGGGTGTGTCAAAACAAGGCAGAGCAGCAGGATATCAGAAACACTGGAGAATGAGGACAGCACAAGGAATTAAACAATACAAAAGTACAGGTGTGGATAATCCATCATGTAACTGCTTGGGAGATTGAAAAATGAGGCATTTTCCCAATACTGGCAGAAACTCCAGCGTAACAACATGACATGAGGAGGTTAAATCCTTCTTTCCTCCTCAGGTGAACTCCTTTTGTCCCAGCCTCAGTATCTGAGCTGTAATCTTAACTGCTCCTGAGTATTTCCAGAGAACAACATTTCCAAATGTCTTCCTCATCTCTGCAGAACACAAATTCACACTACATCAAACGTGGGACATTTACCTTTCCCTGGGGTGCCACAAGGACTGGTAAAGGAAATCAGGAAGTTAATGGGCTGCAACTGGGACAACCTTGGATACAAATTTAAGAGAAGGCCTGAGAATGACCTTGTTGTTATGAAACAGCAAAACCAGGGTCTGCCAAGGCACGACTCCCCCAGAACTGAAGGCAAGAGCAGATCCTGCAGCAGGAGATGCAGAGTGCAGAGAACAGTGTTCAAAGGCACCCTCACCTGATGGCAGAATTCAAGTACTGAAATTTGAACCTCCTGAACCTGGGCACAAGGATGGGAAGTGCAGCTCCAGCAAGCACAGAGGCACCTGGAGCTCTGGGCAGGTGCCTGGTGTGATTTCCACATAAACCTTCCTGACTCTGTTCCCAGTCAGCTTTGCAAAACAGGTTATTTTCAGCTTATTTAGAGTTCGAAAACCAGTTTTGAGGCAACAGGTGGGACTGATATGGTCAAAAAGAATGAGCTTGGGCATCCAGTTTGTAACAGAGCATCTGTTACATCCAAAATCTCAGCTACCCATCAGTGAATAAGACACCTGATCCACATCCACGGGCTCTGGTTTGTACTTTGCAGCAGTGACACCTTACATAAAGCAAAAATATAATTCACACTATTTTTTTCTGTAAGAAAAGAATTGCCTGGAATTATTCTCAAGTGTATTTTGCTCAAGAACTCTCAACCAAAAAAAGAGGATTTGGGTTCTGTTTCTTCCACCAAATATAGATTGATTTGCATACAATTGTCCCAGTAACCAGATGTTTTAGAATATCGTCTACTAACCTGCCAATACTTTTGTTTGTGAGATCTAAGACAGTAACACAGCTCTGGTACTGTCTGGGAGGAACTTGACGAATTCACACCATGTTGTCAGAATATGTTGTTGTTTTTTTTTTTTAAAGGCTTTACTTACAATTTCTATACCATTTTAAACTGCAATTTTCACTCTATAGTGGGGAGGGGGAATCACGGGACATTCTGTTCTTCAACAAAATTTTGAATGTGATGTAGTTCAACAATAATGAAATTATATCAAAATTATATCCTGACCCCTGCCACTGCAGGGTTTGTGCACTGGAGAAAGACCAGCATTGTACATCTGAACTCCACACACTGAGGGGTTTTATGCAGCCATAAGAAATATGCATCACTGTGGGCCAGATGTATAATTAGAAGATTCTTTTACACAGAGAAAGTGCCCTTTGAACCATGGTGATGAAGCAGAGTGCCAAACCCCACAGGGAATGACATCTTCTGTTTTCCCAGATTATTTCCAATGCTTGAGCTACAATTCTTCCAGCAGCCCCACTGCCACCACAACACTTCAGAGACCCCACACGGCTCAGTCCAGAAAATCTCTTTAAAAAGCCAAACAAAGAGCTACTCTTGCTAAATATATTGCAGAGCAATTTTAGCTGCAGCCAAACTGCCACTGACCACGGAATTACAAGAAAGCTTTTCTCCTGTTAACTCCTTGAGATGGCTAAAAGACAAACTGACATTTGAACTCAGATTATCTTGCAGTATATACAAGAATCTTCTTTCTGATTTCCACGTCCATGTGTGTATGTGCACAGATGTTTTTGAAGTGAGAGAGGGAAGAGAGTCACAAGAACACACACATTACTGCAAGAACACATATTCCAATAATCCTTTTCCTCCATCCCAGATTTTAAAAAGCTGTTTCTTTCATATGGATTTAATAGGATTGTCCTTAAAATTTTCTATCAATCTTTTAAATCAGTCTCTGGGTATTGAGCAAAGAATGCAACAGGCTTTGACAGAGTAGTTTGAATACCAGTCATTGTATAACACTTCAATTCTAATTTCTGTATCACATTTTAGATATTAAAAGTAATTTACCACACACACAATCCCAAGTGTAAGTGCCCTCCCTTGCCTTTCTAGCTGACTCAAGAGAGAATTAGGTCATCTTCTTCCTAAATCCCTCAAGAATATTTTAGCCAGAACAAGCCTTTAGTGTTAAAGAAAACTGGAGGATCACAGAAAAGTTAACATTTCACAATCACAGTCTGAGAACACTGCAGAAGGTTTCCCTCGACACACTGGCAGATGGTAAAAAGTGCAGGGAGCTGCATGTAACTGAACTGTTCCAACTTTTCACAACTAAATGCAACCAGGACTTAAAAAAAAAAATAAAATTAAAAGATTGAATAAGAATTTTCCTCTGACCCCAGCTAGCAGCCAGAATGTCTGTTTCTCCAAAACTTTCCTCCTTTTTATACTTAAGACAAATAACTTTGGTTTTGATGGAGCCTCCTATAATTAACTGTGTTTGACTGAAAGCTGAATTTCATGTGCATGTTTGCTATTAAAGAAATCTGTTAGGAGTTACATAGTCTATCTGATAATTACTGTCACAAACCAACACACACATGTTTTCAAAGTTTTAAAATAGCCATTTTCATCTAATTAGTTGCCATTTTAGAAACATTAAAATGCTCAGAATTGGTTTAAATATAAGAGAGTGCACAGACACAGAATACTCTGCTCCATCAGACCCAAAGGCTCACAGACATCTCTGGATCCCACGAGCACCAGACCAAAAAACATCACTGTGACTGACAAGGGGAAGCCATGGGAGACAAGCTCCAGGTGATTTTAACTCCTTTCTGTGACCCAGCAGGAGCTGTTCCCCCTCCACAAAAGCTCTGTTCCCCAGCATTTTTCACTTTTCTACCAGTTTTCTTAATTTGAGATGGAAATCTTAATTAGAAACACTCTTAACCACTGTTGGGGTGCTGACTCACAGCCTCCTCCTCCTCATGTTACAGGACCACTGGGATTTAAAGACTTAGCTGACAGTCCAAAATATTCTGTTACTGGTCTGATATTTCTCTGTGGTTTCATACTGAACCATGTCCTTACCCCTAAAATTGTCTTCTTGTATTTTACATCTTTGGCTACAACAAATCAAAAAACTTTATAAGCCAAATATCTGGAAACCAAGGATTCTGAAACTACCCATGCAAGCTGTAATATAAGGACAGAAGGATACACTAAAATTATAAGGAAGTGGGGGGAAAATTTGGCAGCATTGCAGACTGCCAAAGCCAGTGATAAAGAGATTGTTCATGCCAGAAGAATGAAATAAGGATTGTAAAGCTCAGAGGATTGAGACAGACATTTGAATGATATTTCTTGGTAATGGAACTTCTGACATCTCACTGGTATCTTAGTAGAAAATGTATCAAAAATAATTAAAGAAAGAAACCTGTGCAACTGTTATAGACAATTAACAGTTAATACAAATGAAGTGGCTTTCAGCTCATTTAAGAAGAGCAATCCCCCTGCACTCTGATCCCATCTGGGCCAGTCAGCACAGGGCTGGGATTTGTGGGGATGGAACTCTCAGTTCCTGCCAGGCCAGGAGAGGAGGAACAAAGTGCCCTCACTCCTTGTTCCCAGCTCAGCAAGTCAGGGTAAAGATCCTTTTCCCATGAAAGCCTTCAGGAAGCCCATGAGGTTTAGAAGCAGAGTGATGCTCTCACCGTGGTCTCAGTGAGTCCCCCCACAGACACAGAGAGCCCCAGCAGCACGTGGTACTGGTAGGCTGGCAGCCCCAGGAGCTGAGTGATCCGAGGGAAAGCCTCCGACGCCGCGTTCCAGTTCAGCGTCTCCTTCTCCCACCTGAAAGGGAAAGGAAAAGGATCATCTTGTGTGGGTGCACTGTTCTGCTTCTCCCCCCATTGCTCTTCCACACCAGTGAAGAAGGTCTCTGGATTACCAAAATATCAAAGCAAATGTTGGTCTTTGAGTATATGGGGAAAATCAAAGCTTCAGCCATGGCCAGTAAAGTGAAGGGATTTTCAAATCCTTGTTCTGATCCAGGTAAGGTAAGAACTGCAGTTTCCCTTCCCCAGGCACTTTTGCCTACATTCAGAAAACAAAGTTTCTTCCTGCAGTTTCATTCTATGTTCTCTCCCACCAGCAGCTACTCAACAGCTGATCCAAGGACAGAGCTGTCCCAGAAAGGCCAACACACCCTGCCAGCACTGATGGTGCTGCTGATCAGCCTCACAGCCAGAGCACCTGCAGCCACAGCAGGCTGAGGCTCTCCCAAACACAGAGCTGGGTGTTCCTCACTCCCATCAGGTGCCATAATCACCACTCAGGAATGAGTTGCTCTCACTCTTGCTTTAACTAGAAAGTCCATCTTGGAAAACTATTGCAACTAGAGCTTGGTTAAAACAATACAATTCATGAAAAACTATCATAATGATCAATGTTTCCCAGTTGAGGAAAAAAGTATGTTCATGCATATTGATAGGACAATTCAATGAAATCCTGACAAACACCACCAAATATTCCTCCAGATGGATATTGGGCATTTGGGCACAAAAATGACATCAGGTTGCTTGGTTTAGGTGTAACTGTGTGCATTTATCTTCTACTTTCATTGGTTTAGGATATTTTTCAATACCTTACCTTGGAAATATCCTCTCTAGCTCTTCTCGATGCGGGATGTGTGGAACTGGAGGATGGTCAAAGTGCAGAAGAGTCAGGAACACAGATCCTGCATGAGCTCGGAATTTATCTATTTTTTCAGCTGACTGTTGAGCCAGCCAGCACATAATCTGCTTGCAGCTATAAAGAAGAAAACAATTAATCAGAAAATTTAAGCAGTAGAATGCATATTTAGATTTAAATAGTTTCCAATAAATGAATAAAAATGATCCTGCTAGGAAAGTATTCTGGTTTAACTCTTCAGAATGAACACAAAAGTGATTTAAGACATCCACGTGGTGACAGAACTTTGAGGGTTTATCTTCCACAGATCAATCAATCAAAAACCAGCACGACATTAATGTTACTGAGTATTTTATCCACTTTTTACATATACTGCCCCACATTTCATCCAAAAAGATAACAAAGTGCTTTATGGCTTGGCTGAACTGCTACATTTCAGATGGAAATAGAGCAGAACTTGGAGAAAAGCACATTTTGAAGTAGAAAACTGCACATGTAGCAGAGGATAAGGTCTCTCCTATAGCTCACATATCCCAAATAAATCACGTCTTCAATTCTGGCTAGTTTTTAACAATATCCTATTTTGTTTATGTTCACAACTAAACTTTCAGCTACAGTCCTGTGTCCCACAAGGCCCTTTACCTTTCAGAAAGGGATCCTAATGATAGTAAAACCAGCTAAAATTCCTTCATTCCTACACCAAGGCCTAGAATATTTAGCAAATGTGATCCAGCTGCCAGGAATGCTTTTCTCAGTTCCATGTGGACAATCTGTGTATAAACAGATGAAGGGGAGGAAGCCCCTGAAAATGGGCACTAGTGAGCAGTGTATTCTTAGAGAATCCAGTGCTTTCCTTCCAGGTGTCCTTCAACACTTGAGTTTTTGTTAATTAAAACCCAAACCATCTCTATGTTCACCTAACCATTGGCACACTCTGTCTACAAACCAGTACCACTATCAAGAAAGTCTTGCTGCAGCTCAAGCTGTGTTTTAAAAATGGAAGTAATTATTAAATCTTCTATTATTACGAGTACCATATCATGAAATTAAAAATCAGGAACTCAGTGTAAACTATTTTTATTTCCTTACTAATAATTCTGCAAAGAAACTAATCCAAACTCATGCTCAGATTTGGTCACATTCCAAATTAATGATGTGATGCTCTGGGTAAGAAGGCAGGTTTGCTTTCTATTTCAGGGAACACTGCTGGGAAAAACCAGAGAGGTGGAAGGTTTAGCCCAAATCCCACAGCTGTGCTGCATTTCCAAGGTGGGATAGCCACCTAGATTCTCTCAATAAGGTTTTCCTTTCCTCTTTCCTTTTTTCCCTTTCCCTTCTCCTTTCCCCTTTCCTTTCCTTTTTTCTTTTCCTTTTTTCCCTTTCCTTTTTCCTTTCCCNTTTTTTCATTTCCTTTTTTCCCTTTCATTCCTTTTTCCCTTCCTTTTTTTCCCTTCCTTTGCTTTCCAAACCAGACGCAACACCCTCCACATCCGCGTGGGCTTGACACACTTCTGTCAAAGCCCCGTCCCACCCAGGAAAGGAGTGAGCCCAGAGTGTCCAAGCAGTGAGAGCATTCCTGCAGGGCCTGGCTGCAGCTCTGGGAGCTCAGGCACAGCAGCAGCCCAGTACATACACGTTGGCATGAATCAGCTCTGCCTCCTTCTGCACCAGCAGCAGCGTCACTTCCATCAAGCTGGTCATGGCAGCTTCACGCACCCTGCGAGACACAGACAGATCAGAGGAGCTCCAGCAGCGTTTATTGCAATAAACACATCAGCCAGGTGAAGACACCAGTGAAAAATTCACCATAACAACAGCAATGAGCTCTGAGAGCAGTCCCCACATTTTGGGAGGACAAGGACTCCCCCAGTCCCATTCTGTGAACCAAAGCCCACATTGCACCGAGGGTCCAACAGTCACCCCTGCCTCAGCAGCCTGGTTTGGATTCCAGCCAGATGTCAGCAGGCTGATTCTTTATTTTAAGAAGGTCAAAGCTGATAATGATTAGTAATATTTCGTGTGCAAGTAGAGGTATTTAAACCGAAGTGCTCTGTCTGCTTCAAATTATTTTCTGAAAAGGCCAACCCACATTTTGAGAGTCAGATATTGAACATTGCTAAGACTGCAACATTTTTGTAAATTTTGAAGCTTAATATTCCCAGCATTAAAAACAAGTTGTGACTCAAGAGTAGCTTAAATCTCTATCCTAAACAATAATTAATTTAATTAAATGTTTGACAAAAGTAACACTAAGTTGTGCTTGAAGTGAGTCTTATGTAGATAATGATCTGCTCCCTTCAAAATGTCTAAATACAATTAAAAAAAATAATTATAATTTCAATTTAAAAAATAACCAGTCTGCTTGTTTTAAACCACGTCTTGTCAATCCATGAGTTTTTAAAAGTGGTTCCTTCCTTAAGACAAGGGCAATATCTCAGTGGGTTACATAACCCAGCATGTTCACTACAGCAGTAACTCAGAGTAATGTCATCCTTTCCCTTTTTAAAAAAAGGAAAAAATATAAATATTTGAAAAGGCCCACCAGCCTTCTATGAAAAGAAATACTCGTCTTTCTGATTTCCAGCTTGAAAACAGTTGCAGGTGCAATCTAAAACTGGGTGGGACATTTGTTATAATGGTAAAAAAGGTAAATTACATCATTTTTTCCAAAGCAGCTTAAAACAAGTCTGGCAGTCTTTCATCAAGGTTATGTTTTACTAGTTTTTTGTAACATATCTGACTTAGATATTCATGTCTAACACCTGTAGACAGATCAGACATGTCCCAGCAAACAATCTGTCAAAAGAAAGGTGAAGTTTGCATATGCAGAGTCAAGTTGGTGAAACTTTCCCACAACTCTTTTAAAGAAAGACAAAAATTGCACAAAAAAGACAAGACCTCTCCAGAGAAACTGCATTTCTCTCCATATCTTTCCATCTTATTCCCTGGTTTAGAAGAAACAGAATGAGAAAGCACTGATATTTGAGAGGCCACAAAAGCCTTCAGCAGCCAAGAGTTGGCCATGAGAAAGGATCCCCCTTCCCCCTCTGATTTACATATTTCTTGACTTCATTGTGGCTGGAATTGCCCAAAGCAGCTCAAAAAAAAAGTATCTGGTGCTCAAAGCACATTTGAATTTTAATAGATGCTGGGAATTTAATTTCCTCAGGATTTCTTTGAAAGTTCCACTGTGTTTGGTTTTGTTTTGAAATGAAGACACAGACAAAGGATAAACAACAGTTGTGGGGAACTGCAGTGGGAGCTCTCAGATGTGGAAGTTGAATACCTAATTACACTTAGCCAGGTCCTCATCTTCTTCAGTATCTCAGCTGGCTTTGAAAACACCAAGCTCAGTCAGTATCTCTTCCTTTTCTCTGCCTCCCCACCCTGTAATATTGCTCTTGCATTTTCTGTCATCTACACCCAGCCCTGCCTTGTGTTAGAGGCACATCCACCTCCCTCCTGCTTCTCTATCAGCAGGGAAAGCCAAGCTCCTTCCTCGTGCAAACTGGAATGACCTGCTCCTGAGCCTCACTAGTTTGCATCCTTGTTTCCTCTTCTAAGGAAATGTCAAACACCTCCTGATCTCTGATTTCTTGCCCTGTGTTGCTATTTCCTTGTTGTATGACAATTTTACCTGCTGAGAAGCCGGATACCACTACAGAAAACAGGGAAATTCCAAACACACAAACCTCAGCTAAGGCTGAGAGCTGTCTGGATTATTTGTGCCATGAGCTTTTCCAATATGTTTGTAAATATAATTAAGTTATTGCAGCCCAGGCTGGAACTGCTGAGATGTGACACTCACAGAGCACAACCAGCAAGGTCTGGCTGTGGTTTGACTGTTCCTTGCCCACGATCACTGGCAAGGAACAGTCCAGCATGGGGCACATTTTAAAAAAAGCCCAAACACTGCTTTTCTCCCTACACAAGACAAGAGGTGGTTACAGGCTGTGCTGCAGCACCTCCCATCCCATTGGGTTATTACAAATATACTTCACAGCACCTGCCCTGTCCAAGCCTAACCAGGAATCCTGCAAGGAGAATGGCAGTGTAATTAATTTTTTTTCCTGTTTTAAAGCAAAACTGAAGCTACCAAATGAAACAATGACAATGAAGTTATAAGACTGAGTAGGACAGAGTTCTAAACAGGACATAACAAATCTGAGCCTGACCAGAAAGTTGCCAGGTTGGGCAGCACGTGTCAGCATCACCTGGGCTTGGCCAGGGACAGGCACAGCCACTCTCCTGTTCATCCACCACTGCTGAAAACATCCTTCAAGGGAAAAGGCAATGACTGTCTACAGCTTTTATTTCATACAAACACTCTGCACAGATATGACTGACACCATCCACTCCAACACTCCACATGACTCAGTGCTGTTGGACAAAAATGTCTTCAATAAGCTGGGGAAATAACAAACTGTTTTCAAGCAGCAGAATTATTTCTTACCAGTACTTTTCAGGCATTTGTCCCTTCCTGCCTGGAATGTAAGAAAAGCAGAGGCAGATACTAAACCTGAACTATCAATAGCTTGTTAATTTAAAATCCTGAACACACATCTCTGTACCCTGAGATATTCCATGCAGCTGCCAGGCAGGTCAAATATATGTATTTTACCACTTCATTAGCATACCCCACAAACAGTATCACCCACAGGTTAAACAAGGCTGATTCTTCATATCTAAAAGCAACATGTATCTGCACACTTTCAAATGAAAATGATGGATTCAGACAATAAAATTAAGCGGCCTTTTCAAACCCAGCCTTTGCCTCAAACTGGCAACGAATAAAAGACAATTAAAATTACTCTATCACATTCATTTACAGAGTTCATGGCTTCTCTACACTGACTGTTACTGCTCTGAGGCTTCTACACAGCATCAAAAGTATTTTAAATCTGCAGATACTGGACTTGTTCCTGAATTAGGATAATTTAATGCTTTTTATTAACAGGTACTACTTCAGGCTGGGCATATTTTGCTCACAAATATGTGCAGAAAAGTACCCTGACAGGAGTAAGTTTGGTTTGTAAGATCCATATTTCTATGCTGTGTAATTCCACAGGACAGCATGAATAACATGAACTCTTCATGATGTCTCCCACCCAAAGCTGGCAGGAGCTTCCAAACGGTAAGTGCTGGCACATCCTCAGTTAGAGCTTCTTTGGAAATGAAACACAAACCCAAAGGACACGAGCCTTTACAATCATGAATTTTGAAATTGCCTTTCCAGATCACAGTTCCTGAAGGAATACAGAGCATTCAGAGGATTGCAGTGTTACACACTGAATCTTCTTTGTACATGGGGGACCTTGAAGACTGAGGAATACCATGAAAATAAGACTGCTATAGACTAAATATTACCAAGATCTTATTAATCTTATTAAGTTTACCAAACTTATTAATCCACCTACGCCACAGATTCCTATAGATTTATGATTTATTCTTACAGTCTCATATCTGAAATCATTGAAACCCTAAACTTACAAAAGATTCAGTGATGCTGCAGCACAACTGAGTTTTTATTTCTCTCAGCAGCTGCTCCCTCTCCTGGCAAAAAATCTCCACAACAGGAATACGCAGCAGGAGAGATCAGGCAGGACCAAGTGTGGTGTTTCAAATAAAGAGAAGTTTTATGTTTTAAATCCCTGTTTTGGAACTGAATACATTCCTGGTATTCACTAAAAGGAACTAATGTCACCCACAGAACCAGAAAAAGGCTTAACTTGGGTTTTGAATGTATCAGTCTCCATCTTCCCAATGTCTGAGGAAGGACAACCAAAACTTGTCAGCCTCGCCGTTCCCTTCCTACTTCTCCTTCCTGCTGTGCATTCTTAATTCCTACCCAGGCTCAAACCTCCAAAGGCTTGGAGCTCTAGTTTCTAAGAGGTTTTGAAAACCCATCAGGTTTTCATTAGACACCAAAGGTGGCCCTGGATTTCAGCCCCACCTTACCATCCTCCAACATCCCCCCGGCTGTCGGTGGTGTAGTCGGTGACTCCGGTGAGCAGCGTGGCATAAATCTGATCAACGTTCTCCCTGCACACATATTCCTGCTGGGATCCATCTCCCTTCACACCCACTGTCTGGCAAACCCTTCAAAAAGAAAAGGAGGAAAAGAAGGGATGGAAGGCGAGATCAAGCTTTGCTATGTTGTTTAATAAAATTCCCAGCACCTTTAACATCCGCTGCAGATGGAACGAGGAATATTTCTGTGCTGTGTTTGGCCTGAGGATTTCTGAGCAGTGTTTGGGTTCAAAGGAACACTGGCAAAGCTAAGATCACAGCAGGGAAGTAGCTGCTTTCACATCTGTAACACTGCAAAAAGGAACATGCTTCAATATCTGTCAGTCTCTGAACCCTCCTTTAAGTAAAGCCAGGAAAAAGAGCAAAGGGCCAACACAACAAATATTGAACTGGATATTAAACTTCTTTACCTTCTTTATGTGAGGTTTTTAGCAGTGTAACAGTTTAAGAGCATCAAATATTAATGCATACTATTAACTGTACTGTGACATTCAACATAGAAAATATTCCTTTAAATAAAAGGCACAATTCCTTTAAATCAATTCAATTTTTTTAAGATTGTGGAGAAAACATATACTCTTCCTCCTCAGTAAAGCTCATTAAATTGCAGCCCATGAGAAAGGCAAATATTAAAATATTCTCTAGGTACTCAGTTAATTGATAAAAACCTGACAGCACCACCAGAGCTGTAGTCCATAGTCAGCTGTGTGCTAATCCTCTGAATCAAAAATAAATTGAGTACTGGATATGCAGTCAAGATGTGTGTGTGTGGCAGTGGAACTGAGTTCAAGAGTCATGCTCCCAACAGAATGAACAGGAGAAAGCTTCTACAGAAAGATTTAACATTAACAAAAAAGCAGGGATGAGAAACCTACTTTGCAATTGCTATTAAGGCATCTCTCCTGGATTCAGCAAAGCTCACATCTTCAGGGGAAATTACTGTAACTTTTTTTAGACCTTCCAAAACCTGAAAAAACACAAAGATTAAGATATATAAATCCAAAGCATTTTTTACTATGCTAAATTTAGATCTCACAGTAAAATGAGTTCAACCCTGTACAAAAGCACAGGTTGGATTCTCCAAAACTGGCCTGCACATCTCTCCCTTCCCTTGGACAAATGTCCCAAAGCAAAGGGATAATTCAACCTCTGGCTTTTTCATTAACACTACTAAACATTAATTAACAGAAACTATAGCAAGCTCAACTTGTGATGGTTTTCTGTACATTAGCATTCAAACCCCTTTGACAAAGACCTTTAATTATGATCATTATTATTTATTTGATTACGGTCACAGGTTTCACTCAAAATGCCTTGTGCCCTCTTCTCATTACAATGATCCTGTTTTCTCACCTGTTGGAGCCTGCCCTTCAGCAGAAATCTTGGAAGGGCCCCAAGAGCTCGTGAAAAGCCACAACGAATCATTTCCTCTGAATTTTGTAGTTCTGAAACGTACTGTGTCACCAGCTCATCTGGAAAAAATACAATTGCAGAGTCAAAAGCAACCACCACATCGTTAGAGTTTCAGATGTGGCTAAGGAAAAACATAAAGGAAAGATCCCCTAAACGAAGCAGCTGGAAATTTTGTCATTTGTTAAATTAAAATCCAGAATACCTTTATTTTCTACAGGAAAAGGATAAAAATTTTAAGATGTCCACTTTTACAGGAATGAATTCATATTTTCTGTCTAAAACTCTCTGTATTTAGACTAAGCCTACTATTTCAGAGCGAGAAAACACAAACTTCTTAATTTTAAAGAGTTATCAAGTTTTAGACATCCAAATAATAAGGATAAGCAGAAATTTCTGGGTAAGCAAGTTCTTTTTCTATTTACAGGTCACCATTTTTTATCACTGCATAAATGCTCTGTGTTAGGCAGGAGATCCCCAGGTTTGTGAAGGTCAGTTATTTTAAGTTTTCCCTCAAAAAACTCCTGATTGGAGTTCTGTTTAAGCACACATACAGATCATACCTAAACACTGAGATAATTTCAGGTCATTTTTCGTAGAGAGACATAAATGAAGGTGGGTGTTTTGGAGTAGAAAGCTCAAGAGGAAATTCCCCCTTTGGCTCTGTGTGTTGGCACAGGACCCAGCAGGGACAGCGGCCCTACAAACAGCAGAAGAGTCAAAAGGCACAACAATAAACTCAGCTGGGCATGGAAAAAGGAGCCTCACCAAACATGTAAAGTGGTAACAAGGAGAAAATGAGGATGTATGAAAAAATAAGAAAAGGAAAAGTCAGGAACAGGTTCACATTTCTGCTGCAGTCTTTATCTCAGACTTACAGACAACACTGCCCCATTTTTCACACTAAACTCTCCTGTAAATTGCAGAGAAAACCAAAGTACTCCAGAAAAGCCTCTCCAAGACAGCTGCAATAAACACAGCTCTGGTTCTGACAAGAGCAAGGTGGTCTTATCGATCCCTTTGCTGGAGAGACACTTTTTAATCCTGAAAGTAAAAGAACCAGAGATCCTGGCAAGATTACATAATTGTGCCACTGCTTACTGTAATCTAAGGGTGAAATGGTTGAGCAATATTTGCTAGAGGAAGAAAGAAGAGTTGCCATAAGAAACTCCCCATTCATCGTAATTCCTGACTGTTTCTTTCAAACCCCAGTGCTGTGGACAGGCCCCAACTTGTCCCTCCCATCAGGGACTCACCTCCCTGGCCAGAGGTGAGCAATACCTGCAGATAAGCACATCTATTATTCCAAACTTTCCAAACCACCGGGGTGTAAAGAGTCCTGAGGCCATAGGAAGATGCAGTGTTTGCTGTGACAGCAGGAAGATCTTAAACAGCGAGGCTGTGACAGTCTCCACTTGGAGTGATGGAAATTTCAGATTGACATTTTGGCCAAATGACACAGCAACGAGCAAACAAGCAGCTCTTTGCTTATAACCACTCAGTAATTATGGTGGAAAGTGTAATGCAAATGTTAATATTCTTCTAAGAGCCTTCAGCTTCATAAACCAACAGGGCCTATGAAGTGTCTACAATATTAATTCCACACAACCCACCCTGAAAGGATATTAAAAGAGAAAGTCAGCAAAACTAAACCAAAACACATTAAGACAGGAAAAGAAAAAAAAACAAAGAGAAGGTCAAAACAAACAGAGGCAAAAGTAGTGATTCAATAAAACTGCAGCCTCATAACGACAGATTGAGAATGTCAAATTGCTAAAGCACCTTTGATTGGTGTTTCTATTTTAATCATCAAGCAACAGTGAAACGCTGGTTAAATTTCACCAAAAGTCTTTTTTTTTTTCCCCCTAATCTTCTTGATCATGTCCAGACCTGTTTCAACTGATTTATCTAAGGCACCTGCACTGTCCTGAATGTCTCCTGCACTGCAGCTTCCACACATACCCACATCCATCACACACTGTGGGATGACTTTTGCTACTGGATTTCAATCCTACAACAGACAGGCATGAAATGTATAAGTTTTATCGGTATAGATATAAAATACACTTTTTTGTTGTTTTTTAAAAGATGTTTGCACGTGCAATGACACTTCTGCTATCATGTGTGGAGCAGGGTCCAGTTCAGTTAAGGCCAAATAAAAGGGTACTCAACGTGGAGCTGACCAGAGAGTTTTCTAGGACAGAAAAATTATCAATTCAAAATTCTACTTCAGAAAGTCCAGTGAGAAATTTTGTCTGTATCTACGAATTTGACCTAATCGTGTCCCTAGACCACTCAAGGCCACGTTTCCATGGTCCCTTCAAGCACAAGCCAGACGAAAAGTTAACCTAAAATCCAGGAAAAAACAATGAGCCTTCAGAAGGGTCTAAATGAGTAAAACAACAACAGCTGCAGCCTGGACTTCCAGCAGATCCCTTCTCCTTCCTGACTTGGGCACCTACCTGAGTTCTCCTGGTCACTTTTTACACAAACTTGAAACTTCCATCCTTACATAAAACTTGACCTGTCACCTTTTCACTCATTTTTAGCTTGTTTGTTTGGACTCAGCACTGCCTCCTCCTGCCCAGCACATTCTGGTTTTACCATTTCCAGGGGCTGTGGGGATTTTATCTGCCTTGGTACCACATCACATCTTCCCATGCTGCCCACAAAGAATCTGGCAGCCAGGGCTAAACTCCAGGGAGGAAAGAGTCATTTTGGGGTTTGTTTGGGGAGGTTTTTTTTGACAAAAACATAAAAATTTAGCACTATATAAAGTATTTTAAAAGCAGGACAGGCTGCTTTTATAATTCAGCCCTAATGTCTTTGGGGCATGGACTGCATGTAAATACATACGTGATCAATATCAAGTTCATTTTGGGAACAACTTTAAGACAAATAAATAGTAAGGTATTTTGTTACCTGATTCAATAATGGCAAACAATAGAAATAGAAATCAGTATTTCATTAAGTATATGCAAATTCACTGTCATATGTAGAAAAACAATAATATAAATGTTGTTATTCTTAAATTATTTATCTGTACAATCCAGCAAATAATCTCTGATGGACATGATACAATCTGATCCTTGAAACCAAGACAGGTACAAGAAAAGCAGTATAAAAAAAGATGCTGATTCATACGCCCCTAAGAGAAGTTTAAGCCTCCTCCTGTACTGCTGATCTAAACACAAACACATGGACTTCCACATGCACATTTACCAGAACTCTGGCTGTCCTTTTCTATCCTTTTCTTATCCCTTAGCAATCCTCCTGTAAATCAGCCATGATCTCTGGCAGAGTTTATCAAAATAAGATTCCCTTTGTTAACATTTAGGATTTTAGAAACATGTAATCTTTGTTTCTTTTTTTTTTTACAGTATGGAATAGAAAAGCAACATAAATTTGCTGTGTATTCATCATGGTGGTACCTTCTATTCACCTCCACTCTAAGGCCAGCAAAACCCTGGAGACATGTCCTACACTTCCACTTGTCATTTTTCAGACAACTTTCAGCTGTCAGTTATCTTTTCCTGAAGAATTTTAAGTTCCTTTCAAACCAGTGATGCCCCTCCCCATTCTGTGCAATCCCTCCCAAGTGCAAGTTTGGTCCAGCCCAGCCTTCTGTGCCTCTATGTTAAACATGAATCATTACCCTGCAGAGCTGGATCAGCTTCTCCCCTCTCGTTGATGTAAAATTCATTGCACAGAGCAGCCAGGGCAGACACTGCAGACTCCTGCAACAAAGGCACACAAATACATTTGCTCACCTCAAAAGTTCTTAGGATTTTTAAGGACAAAGAAAGCGGATTTAAAAAAAAAAACCCAAAAACTCCTTTCTGATACTGGCATTTCCTTTGTTATTTCTTCCCAATACCAGTTTAGTAAGGAAACTTATGTAAAGAAAAAACAGATTTTAATTTTATTCCTTCAGTATGACCAGTGAGCTAAATTAGCATTGAAGACAATAACAGTAACGTATGAAATGTATTTTCAGCTCAGATGAAAGACCTCCAGGATGACACAGCATTACAAAACACACAAGTCATTATTTCAGCTTCCATGTACTGATCCCAGATTGACAAGAAACAAACCCTATTTCCCCAGGGAGCTACAGAGAGGAAACACAGAATGGATTTGTGAGGAAACACATGGATTGAAGGTTATAGACAAAAAAAGCCCAAACATCCAGGATCACAGGCCTTGTGTCCTGATCCTAACTGGTTTAGAAAAGCCTCAATGGTTGTGTTTTATACCTGAGCCTCCTCATTTTTAGACCAGTTTCAGTTACTCCTACAGAACACAAAATAACTCAGCTGCTATTTCAGAAAGCACATAATAGTTCTTCTCATAGAATTTATGGCTGAATGATACTTTTTAGCTGATAATATAATGTTACCCAAAATTATAATAAATTTGAAAGCACACAAAAGCCATGCATTGTTCACTTCATGTTAATAGGAACAATACTTACTAACACTCATGTTCTCCAGGTACAAGAAATCTCAAATGTAACACAGAAATCCTGCCCAGCTGATTCATTCTGCCCTCAAGGACACCTCAGACAAGTTCTCTATGCAAAATCAAGGACTTGAAAGAGACACCAGCACTCACCTAAAGAATATTCTGACTACCACAGGTATTATAGTAACAAAATTTGCAGAATTATCAACTGCTGTAGATCAGGGACCTTTAAAGGCCAAATTATTCAACCTCTGCCATGGGCAGGGATGGCTGGGACCAGACCAGATTACTCAGATATTTCACTTTCTAAATTAAATATTGTTCACCTTAAATGTATGAAGTTAAACTGGAAGAGAATACTGAATGTCAGAAAAGAAAAGATTACTTTTCAACATCTTAAGTATTGCCCTTAAAAATATTTCCCTCTAAAATAGAAACAGAAGTGAGAATTGTCATTTACTAAATATACTTTGCTCAGCTTTAACTGATGTTGACCAAACAAGCCAAAATTCTCTACAGCCTATAATTAATTCTTCTAAGCTTTTGCTTTAGAAGTTCCAGTTATAAGACATACCAGCACTTTGAATAAATTGTTAACGCCAAAAGAATATCCTAAGAATTCAAATTTCTTTCTTTAATTTCCTTCAGTGATTTGGATACACTCCAGTCTCCTCTGTGTCCCAAGAACAACTTTAAAAGATGAGCTGTGAGGTACCTGAAATGTCTTTTTATCTTATTACTAAAACCTAACACAATGAACACAGGATGGGAAATTCAGATTGTCTGTAAGATCCAGCAGGGCAGACAGAAATTGCCTTTATAATTCAGCTGAGCCTTTAAGAGCACGGGATCAAACTGCCATGGGATTTCTTGGGAAAATTAAGGCAAATAACTGGAGGTGATGTAAATAAAACAGCATGAGACATATCTATCAATGCATTTAATATTCAGAATCTGAGCAGTCTGAAGAAAAAGGATTTGCAGCAGAGTTTAATGGAAAATTTAAATCCCTTGTCCTGAGTAACTCACACCAATGCTCACAGAGCTACCAAACACTCTCTGAACGTGTGCACATCATCCAGAGCAGTTTGAATTCTCACAAGAGTTCTCTGTACACCAAAACAGGAGCAAAACACCCCCTAAATGTAAGCACAGAGCCACCAGGGAGTAGCTTCCAGCACCATCAGGGACTCCTCACCCCACCCAGAGGGACAGACAAAAACAATCTTTGGGATAACTGCTCAAGTATTGATCAGAAAGGCCCACTGGAATCTTGAGGAATTCAAAATATACTTTTTTAAATACCCCTTCTCACACATCTAAGAAACAAGCATTCAAGAACCAGTAAGATCATTGATAATCCATCAAAGGAAAGTAATCCATCAAAAAAAAAAAATCTAATTCTGTATTTAATGTGACCACATGAAGAAGGAAAATTATTGTACCTTTATATGCTGTCGTGCACCACTGGAAACCAGAGTGAGATGTCTTAGACTGTCATTTATTAACCACTGCCAACCACCTGGAACAGCAAGGAACATAAAGAGCTTTAACTTTTCTTACTTTCTGAACTTCAACATTCTCCATTTAATTTTCCCATAGATCAGCAGTTATACAGATCAACCCGTGTCCTTGGTTTTCCAAGCCAAACAAGGCTGTGACTGTCAGTCCATGGATTTCCATGTCCACAGTGAACACCCACAGGCTGGTGATGCTGAGTACTGCACACTCTATTTATTGGCCAGTTAACAGCTAAAACCCAAATCTTCAAATTGCATCAGCATCTGCTGCAGTATTTGTCTATCTTTTTGGTATTTTTTAATGTGTTAGGCCGCCCAAGCCCATTAATTTTGCTTCTTTGAAAAGCACAATTTGTTAATAATTTAGTTTAATGAAGTTACTACAGTCATGGAAGGTGATTTAAAAAAGGACGTACCAATGATTGGATCTCCTCTAAATGGCATTTTTGATAGCGACAACTTTTCAATTAAAGTGCAGACTGTAAGAAAATAAATTTGATAACAAGGTAAATACCCTCCCAGAAAAAAGAAATTGTAACAATTTTGAAGAGACAATCACAAGAAGTTACATTAGCATTAATTTTAAATTGAAGTATATTTGCAAACAGATGTTCAAAATAAGGGAAATTAAAAAGTGAAAGGAAATTGCATTTGTACAAAAATCACTAGGATGCAGTAACTGTCCTCTGACATGAGTTAGTCCCACCATTCAAGCAAACCCCTTGTTTGGTGGGATGTTTTGTCCCTCTGCCATTCAAGGTGTGCATGTACATATCAGCCACTTTTTCTCTACAATACAGTCTGGAAATGGCAGTGCAGCATCAGTGACAGTAAGCTGAGACAAGGATAATACTACAGCCACTAAAAACTATTCAAATAGATATGACAGGTTCTCCTACTTCTTATTCACATTGTTTGTGAACCTCCAAGGAGTGGCATTTGTTCACTGCACAGAGCTGGGAGCTATGAAACTGGATGCAGCTTGATTTCCTTTGATACTTGGAATACATGAGGACGTTCTTTTCATAATAAAGTCCTCATTATTTCTATATATGAACTTACAGGCCTACTTTGAGAATTGTATTTTTTTTAAATGTTTTGAGGCTTTTTTGGGGAATGCAGATTAACACAGTAAACACTGCAATTTTTCTGTGCAACAGATTGACTGTATTGCTCAAATGAAAACTCAGCACTTGGGGAATACCATGATCTTTCACCTCCTGGGGTTCAGATCAAATAAATGAGTTTGGTGTAGCTCCATCTCACTGTCTGGCTGCTTTAGAGCTGGTGGAGAGAAGTAAGGTCAGAACAAGGTGCTATATAAAGTAATTTTTTCCACCATTTTTTCCTCTCCTCCCACAACTTGATTTTTAACTCTTCCTCTGGGCTCTGTACACAGCTCATCATCTTAATTTATAATCAACTTCCTGGGCTCCAAATCTACTCTTGAACTCACTCCTCACTATGGCAATGCCACACAAAATCCTCTCAATACTGTGTGTCAGCTTCTCTGTGCTAATATTTATTCACAGACGAGGTTAAAGTGCAATGTGACTAAACCCAAGTCTCTTGGGGTTCCTCCTTAGTTCTCTGCACTTCTTTCTGCTCTGTTGTGGTTGAGACCATCATCTTCATTAGACATGCAGGCAATTTGTGGAACATTTTCAATTCTTCTCTTATTCCACCTACACAGTTGTATCATGCCAAAATACTGCCATTTCTACTTCTCCAAACCCATGAAACGTTCAGCTGCTTAAAAGCTAAAACATGTCACAAAACCCCTATTCCTTCAGCTGGCATTTTCATTCAGCTGTAATCTCACTCCAATCCCCTTGCTCTTCCTCCTCAGTACTGAAGCTCTTTTACCCACGAGGTCTGGCTGCCTTCAGATCTTCCAAGCTGGAATCTGCTCTGCAGCACTTCCTTCATTCATCTCACAAGCAGGAAACCAAGTCGGCATCATTTCCTCATCCACCCAGCCCTCATCTTCCTGCAACACCCTTCCTTTTTACAGCATGTAACAATCTTCAAAATCCATCTTTTCCACGATGCCACGCTCCCCATAGACTGTTGTTTATATGGTCTTCATGCTTCACTGCTGCACACACACGTGTTATGATAAAATCATTATTTCCACCATGGCTTCTGTCTAGAAGTGCAGATTATATCTCTTCTGGAGAGGAATTTGAGTAAATCACTGAAAGAAGACAGTTCAACCCTGAAAAAACTTCACTGCGTGCAACAACAGGAGGCCACAGTGTGCCACAGAGCCCAGAAGCATCTCCAGCTCTCACACAGTTATTCCAAGTGCATTGGTACCCCATGTCCTGGTGCATCCATCTGCTGACTGGCCTCCAAAGTTTGGTTTGTTTAAATTACTGTGCAGGCTTCACTTATACATTCAGCACAACATATGCAAAACAAACTGGAAACACGTAAACAGCCAAATTCCTCAGGGCACCTCTGGTGCTGTCCCACCCCAGCTGTGGTACTCACCAGCTGGTCTCATCAGTTCTCCTCCTAAACCCCTGCAAAACAGAAACAGCCTTCAGAGAACAACCCACCACAGGCACCCTGAGTGTATATTGTCCATAGTGAGGCAAAAAGCACCTCCAAACCACTTCAGAATGAAAGCAGAGCACAAAATACCTCAGTTTTGTATCTGATCAACTCTGCTTCCTTTTAAATCAACCTTTCTTGACTTCAGAGTAATTAACACAAACCTCTCCTGAATATTACGCTTTCTTCTTGCAAAAATGGACTCCCAGTCTGCCTAATCTTTAATGTAAACAATGAAAACACGGTCAAGTTCACTCTGCTTTTCTTTTCACTTGCTTCAGAAACATTCCAAACCCATGAGACTGGCCAAGGACTTTCCAGTCACACACTCTCTACCAGCTTCTGATTTCCACAAGTGAAAAGGAACTACATACAATTCTTTAATAAAACCATCATCTTGGCAAAACTAAATAGAAGCTTCCCTTCCCAGTTCCCATTTTCACGTATGTTAACTGGTTTCCTCTCGTGGTGAAATTTATCACCCTTCTCCTTTCCTGCTGAAGCCCCCTCCCAGGTGATTTTGTGTTTATCACCACAAGAAACACATCAGAAAAGGGAAAGAAACAAATGGCTCAAGTTACTTCAGATACTCCTGAGGTAAAGGTGTGCTCCTCAAGGATGGTTTCAGCAGCTCAGACCTCAGCCCAGTTCCTCTGTCTGAACATGAGCTTGGCCAGTAACAGCACCAGGAGAAGAGAATCTGAACTGGGCAGAAAGTGGGGAGAGGGAAAAGCATCCTGGAAATGGCAGGGCTTGATTCCATTCTTTGGCTTCTCCTGGCTGTGGGCAGAGACTTCTCCTCACCGCACTGAGCACTGTCTGCTGCTTGTCTGGATCCCCATCCCCAAGGCAATGCCTGAGGCCTTTCTCTCAGTGTCACCCTCTGCGGCTTCACTGTTCCATTTTGTGAACCTTTGACCTCCCCTTCCTTTGGATATTTCCTCCCTTGACTCTTTATTGTCTCCCTTCACTTCTGCTGGAATATTCCCTCCCTGAGGTGTGTCAAACCCTAAATCACCTGTTTGCATGTCCATGCTCTGGCAGAAACTCCCAGCAAGGGGAGCAACAAAGACTTGTTTGCTTGTTGTTTTTTGTTTATTTTAAACATTTTCTTCCCTCCTCTCCTCCTCCCTTTCCACAATAAAATTAATAGTTGTGCTCAGAAGGCCAGCTCAGCATCCTAACAACTCTTACAACTTTGCTCTCCGATTTATCCCTTTGTATGAGCTTCAAAAGTCTGAACATTTTAAACACATTTTTCCATTCCACACAAGGAGGTCCCCTCTGTAATATATCCTGGATTTCTGACTGCCCAACAATTTCATTGGTGTTCCAGGTAACACAGAGATGCCAACTTCACAATATTCTCATTTGTCATACGTCGGCACTTCCTTTAATTGAGAAACTTCTGCTTTCCACAATCAATATATATTAGGCTTAATTTAATAATCCCCAGCTCAGTTTATCATTGCAGGAAGCACGTACAGATTCTACACCCTCGTGCTGATAAGGTCTGTGTATTGTCTACCCCACCTCCCTGTCATGCTGTCTGCTCTCCAGCTTCTAAGAAATTTAAATCAAAAAACAAAAAAAGTGAAGTAAGGAGTTGAGACAGCAGCAAAACCAGCGACTGATGTGGCAAGCCTTGCTTCCTCTTCCACACTTCTTTTCCCCTTTATTTTGCCTTCATCCATTCCTTGCCTTTTGTCTGTTGTCTTACTGCAAATGAGTATAAAATAACCACCTTGCAAATGTGTTTGGTGTGCAGCAGTCTGCTGATGCAGGGATTCAGATATGGACTGTTCTGTTCCAACTACAAAGCAAGAACTGACTCACAAAGGCTGCTCTTCCCATTTCCTTGCCCTGCCAAGAAGGAAGCCAGGCCACTTCAAGCTGTGCTGATGGTAATAATTTGAGTGCTATCCCTTCCTCTGGCGTTTCACCAACTCCATTTAATTCCAGAGTTTGGAGCCTCTCTGAGGATTGCTGTCCCCATGCAAGAATGCAGAAAGGTGACAGGGATTTGCATAGCAACTCCTCCACGTGGCACCAACTGCAATCCAACCCCTCTTGAGTGGCACCATGACCTGTGTGTGCTCCTCTGCAGAGATTCCTGAGTTGGTTCTTGCCCAGTCACACTCTATGTCCACCAATATAGTTAATTTCCCCCCCCTTTTCACAGCTGATGCATATTTCACTTTTAAGAACCAAGAATTCTACCACAGTCCAAGATCCTTCCTCAGCCAGGGCTTGGTTTGTCAAGCACGATGCACATCTTTCTATTGACTTTATCTCACTCCACAGTATTTCAGTAAATTAAAAAGATACAGATCTACCTAATTCAGAGATTCTGAATTTTGCTGTACAGTCAGTATTCCTTCTTTTTTATTCAAAAGACACATCCACAAGTTGCATCACATTATTAGATGTACCTGTTTCAAGCTTTAATTATTAATTCAATTTGCAAATTGACTGATGCAGTGCCCAGCTTCCACGAGCTCCTAAGCATTCCTTCATGTGTGCTGTTCCACAGCAATCCTTCTCTCCTAGAAACATCCTGGGATGAGTCACAATTTATGTGTGGAAAATAAAATATATAATCCCTTGCAGAATTAACATTACTGACCTAAGAATGACAGCATTTATTTTATAATTACATTGGCCTGAATCAGGAGCAGTGACAGTGCTGTTCTCAGGGCATAAAGAAGTTCAAAGTACTTTTGTGGATTTATTTTTTTAAATTATTTTAAGCCTGCTGTTTTTCTGTGAGAAAGCCAGAATTCCTCTTTAAGATAATAAAAATAACAGTAACTGAAGCTGTTTAGAAAAGTGTCTGCGTTTTCACAGATATTCCAATCTGAAGGTAAAATACTGGAATAGCTGAAGAGAATCAGTTGTAAATACTGGATTTATGGAAAGCTGAGAACATGTATTTCACCTCCATAAAACAGCAACCAAGCATTTTCCTTGGGAACTCTTTGTCCCAAACAGAACTGAGGTGTCTTTAAAGGTCCAGGTTGCACATTCCCTGGGTTTGGAGGTACAGAATGGCTTTATCAGAGGGTACAAAAGGGGGAAAGAGAAACTCCTGAGCACAGCTGAATAAATTAACAAAGCTTTCCTGGCCAACCCTTCCAGATACACAGAACAAACCAAACTAACATGAGAAACATCAAGTTTTAGGCTACTGTAAATTCGTATGTCACGTTGTCTTCTAACATTAGAATGCTACAGGTGCAATGCTGGCTCCATGAAAGTAAAAGCTTTCTCAGTGACTTCAGTTTGCAGCAGATGAATTTCACCTTCTAACACCTCAGAGGACAGTGCAGCATGATCTCACAGAGCCACCCAGCTCCTGGATGCACAAAACCATTTAAACTTGGAAGAATTGCTAGGATGAGCTTTGTTGCAAAGCTGGAATTCTTTGCTGATTAAGCTCATATACCTAAAAATCTCTTTTAGGCACATGAATGCCAAGAAACACGTTTGCCCTGAAACCATCAAGATTAGTTACAACCTTAAAGGGCTTTGAAACGAGACGAGTTTCTCTTTTGCCCAGCACCTGTCAACACCTGCGGGCTCCCTCACTCTGCTGGAAAAGCCGAAACTGGGAAGGTGCTGCTTCAACTGACACTGGCTGTTGCTCCAAGCTCCTAAATCTGCTGGGCTGCCACAGCTGACGTGCTCCACAGCCAGGCAGTGTCTGCAGAGGCTGCAGGGATGAGCTCATGGCAAGGCTGGGGGTGCAGCACGTCGCAGGCACCGCGCTGCCCGGCGTGGGAGTCGCTGACGAACGTCCCGACACAGCCAGCTGGGATGGAAGCCTCAAGGGCCAAGAAACACAAGCTCTGCTGAAATACAAAGTGCACTGCAACCACCTGCAGGCAGCCCAGCACTTCCAGATCCGTTCCTGATCTTCTGGGCATTCAAGCCTGTGGTATCAAGACTCAGAAAAATATTCTGAACATCTGCTCAGCTGAATAGTCACTCAAGAGCCTCAGAGCAGATGAGGCAGTTTTGGAGAATCTTAACACAACTACTATTAAAATACTATTTTGTTGAAGACTTCGCATATTATTGAATCACAGAATTATTTAGGTTGGAAAAGACCTTTAAGATCACTGAGTCCAGCTACTGCCAGGACCAACCTAACTCTTTTAACACGTCTTTTAAACATGTTAAAACCTTTTAAACTAAACCCTTTTTAACACATCTTTTAAATCTAGGTTTTCACAGACAGTAAAAACCAGGGATGGCCACTGCACCACTTCCCTGGGTAGCCTGTGCGAGAGCTTCACAAACCTTTCAGTGAAGTATTTTTTTCCAACATCAACTTAAACCTTCCCTGGTGGAACTTAGGGCCATTTCCTCCTTCTAATCACTTGTTACTTGAGAGAGAGAGTATTGAGAATGAGTCCAAGGTCTCAGATGCACAAACAAACAGCAACTAACCATGCTGGTGCAGTGGAAGCAGAATGGAAATCAGGCTGACTACTGACTCTGTGTTTAAACCAGCAGAGTGCCTTCCTAACTCAGGCAACACAGCTGAAGGCAACAGATGCCACAAGTTTTCATCTTAGGTTTTTATGTATAAAAGTGCCATTTAAAACAAATAAAATACAGCACAATTTTTGGAACTTTATAACCTGTACAGTCCCTAAACAGACACAGGAGGCAGATGTTCTACAGGGCACGGTTTGCATATTCCTTGGTGTAACCCCCACACAGAAACCCAGAAACTGCTGCACAACCCACAGCTGGAAGTGCACATGCAAATGGCTCAAACCAACCAGCTCCTCCAGACAAACCAGTGCATCAGATGTGTCAGGATCAAGGCTGATGGCAGGAAGTGCACACTGATGTGCCTGGACTTGCAGGCTCCTTTGTACTATGGTAAACCCAGAAAGGACTTCTGCAGCAGGACAGAAAAATACTTGTGTTTTTTTAAAAAAATGGTAACACGGTAGAAGACGGGATTTTTTACAATTAGCATAAATAAATTTGGATGCTTCAAGCGTATTCCAAACTGAGAGTGACTGCAGTATAACTCAAAACACTGTGGGCTGTGTAAAGGATAATTCAGGCCCACTTTTCAAAATCAGGTTAAAGACGGTGCAAGAACTGCTAGACAAAGTAGGATGGTAGAGCAGCTTGATGCATGTCTACACTACTGCACTTTGGCTTTCTCTTGTTTGACTCGAGGTCTTTATGGATTCAACAGAATCAGACAATCAAGAAATTCATGACCCATTTTCCAGCTCAAAATCTGTAAATTGCAGCTTTGTAAAAAAAATATTTTAAAACCTCAAAATCCAGCATTTCTGCTCTTTACTTCCTTTTCCCTCTCTCAGAGGGCAAAAAACACCCTGAACAGCTTGATCAAAGCAGTCCTTGACAAGGCTGTTTAGTGGCCAGAAGTGAAAGCAAAATATCTAATAAACAGTTGAGACATGTGGCCAGATGCTTTGTTAATAGTCTAAAAACTTGAAACACACACAAAAAAAAAACCCGAACAGGTTTTCAACATTCCTCCAAGATGTTGTTAACACTGAAAATTCCCGGTAGCAATTTCTCAAATGGAAATCTTTGGAATATTATATGCAATAATTACTCATCATGAAACGAGTTTGGCTTGTTTCACTAAATGCTTGCCCAGCAACACTCAAATTGTTGGTTTGTTTTTATAACCCAGTTTATTTTTCTTGTCCCATTTTCAAATCTTTTATGCATACTGGTATTTTACAATATGGATTAGGGCAGACATCTCTGTCTCAGCTAAGTATGAGAGCAAACAGCAGTGAATCAATCGTGCTTGGAGTTGAATTAAAACTCTTATCATGAACAAAAACATTTCTGTAGGCATCTTATAAATACCATTAAGTGGAAGAAGTGCACATTATGACAAAAACAAATTACACCCAAGCTCCACCCTGACATTAAAGAATTTATGGAAGCCAAGAGAGCCACCCACAGAGACATGAATATACAGTATCAGCACTAAGCCCATCTGCCAGCCCAGGCTCACTCAGGGCTGGAAGTGTCACATTTCTCTGGATGAGCCCTCGAGAAGTAAATTTTATCATTTCTTCAGAAAGTTTCATGATTAAAACAAAACTTGCATAAAAATTCTTCAACCTGCAATTAATAATTACATAAAAAACTAGTTCAGGTTTACTGTTTTCAGGTAAGGCATGTGTGAAGAAGTGAACTAAAAATGAACCAAAAAATGTCATTTAAAGCAGGAAAAAGCCTCACTTGCATATACAGTTATTAGGGAATACAAGTCATGATTTGATTTCCTTAAATTCAGAAGTAAACTCTGAAGTCACACACCAATTTTAATTCACATTTACTTAACAGTTCCTTAAGCAATATCCCTTAATTTCCTGGAAGCTCCAACAAATAGGAAATGAAAAACAACTTAGTGAAAACTCATTTACATTTTCTTTGTCGCAAGAGTTGAAAAATTGCCCTGAACCTTTTGCAATGCTCCTGTCCTGCCTGTCACAGCATGGAGAAAGGAACTGTGGGGAAGGGAAGGGAAGGGAAGGGAAGG
>VZDJ01000216.1:4316850-4336072 GCA_008694505.1 Cyanoderma ruficeps | reverse complement strand
AAGCAACACATATTAATATTAATTGACTTTGTTTGACCCAAGTGTTTTCAGTTTTCCCCCTCACATGCAATGCCATATACTGTGAGCTGTGCAAAACATTAGTTAATTTAGAAAATTAAATTCAAAGGGAAAACCTCTTTAAAACAACTTCTCTATATCCATTTGAACTTTATTTAAAAAAAAATCAATTTAACACATTCATAAAGTACTAATTTCCTGAATTCCAAACTCAAGCTGCTCCTGCAAATACCCTGGAAGCCAGTTTGGCTTTTTAAAACAGATTTGCTTTCCACCATTGGCCTTTTCAGAATGATGATAGACTGCATTGTCTGACCACTGAAAATAACTTTGGAAGCCACAGATTGAACAGAAAAAAAAAACTTAAACAAAGGCTTAAATGTGACTGAAAAATCTTACTTCATTCTTAATGAAACAGCAAGCCATCGTAAAAAATCAGAGATTATCACAGTAGTAAAAGCCCAAAGCCCCAGATTATTTAGAATTAAGAGTTTATGCAACTGCATCTTAACAATTTACAGGCCACTGTAAGTGCAGAGATGTGCTGACCAGGCTTTCAGGCATTTCAACATGAGAAAGTTAAAGCAGGACAAAGGTGCTTTTTCAACCTGTGGCAGCAGCTCTGAGCTGTGCCCAGAATTAACCAGGCACCTGTGGATTTTGGTGGGTGAATGGTGAAGCCTGAGAGCACATCAGAGCTGGCACTGAAGGTCCCACAGATCCTGCAGGAACCAGCAGGAGCCTGAATGCTGGAGAATTGTCTGTGCCATGCTGGGGAAAAAACCCCAACAACATGGGATGACTGAAAATGAAAGCGACAAATTGAGCAAAATTATATCCATGGAAATATCTGGAAGTGCTCTGAGCAGGACAAGGCTTCATTTAGCATAAGCAGAGATACAGACAATGCATTAATTGAAATGCAGAATGTGACTTTTGAGGTCTATAAACAGGAAATTATGGATGTAGGGACAAGGAATGGGCTCACTGGATCACAGTTATCCCAAGGCCAGTCAGGAGCATGAAGGGGAAGCAAAAACAGAAGGAAAGGGAACCAAACAACCCCTTGAGGCATTTCAGAAATGTAATTTCCAGCATCAGAGCTGGGCTCCAGCAAGAGGCAGAAGAGCCCTCAGTGTCACTGTGTAAGACACAGGGTCCAGGACACCCAGTTGTCACAGGGCCTGGGGGTGTCCAAACCACTCTTTGTGACAAGGTTTGCTCTTGGCACAGCTGGAGAACAGCTGCTTTCATTGCAAATCTTTGTTAAAAATCATGCAGCATTCCAGGTCAAAAACAGGTTTATGGCTACAAACCTCTTGGTGAATTTGCTTGAGCCCCTCCAATGATTTTTCACTGAAATAGTACGTTACAGATCTGTAAAATATACAAAATTTTTAATATAGATTTCCTCATCATGCTGTCATTTTTTTCCCATAACATCATTATACTTTCAAACAGAAAACCAATCATTTGATTTTCAAATTATACTCCACAGAAATATGCAATATTTATTTTTAAATAGTTCAGCAACCATAACAACAGAAATTCTTTCCTTATCATACAGAAAACTATTCCAAAATGCTTATAAAAAATTCAGTGTCGCTTCTTAATAACATTGTAACTGCCAATACTCTGATAACCCTTCTCAGCTCAGTTGTATTTTTAGACTTCAACACTTCTGTGATTTTTCCATCTATTCCAAGTACTTCCTACTACGAAAAATGATCTGTCTGTTTTTCTTGGGCTTGAACACAAATTCTCGTGATGGACATTGCTGGCAAATGTATGTGTAAATATACAGATATACTTTTATATATGCCTGGACCAGCATTTATCAGCATTAAACCAGGCTTCACTCAATGAGCTGCTTGAAGAGATTTTTCTCCAACACTGAGGAGGTTTTTCTCCAACCCTGAAGACCAAAGACTGTCCCTACCCAGGAAGACAGCACACTTATAGGGAAAGAGGAATTAATCTGTATTTAATTGATCATGTTCAATCCTCCAAGTAAGGCAGCAAATGATCTCTTTCCTGATTAGGAATTTAAGACTGAAGTCTTAAATCACTGACTAAAAGGTGAAGGTTTAGCATCACTCTTAAAAACAAACAAAAATTCAATGGAAACGCAGTTCAGCGAGATGAAGATTGCCATAATTATACTCGGGAAGCTTTTAATAGACCAGACATGAAAGGAAAATTTATAGTCTAGATAATCTTGCATTAATACCTATTATTCTCTTGTGCCAGTTTACACAGAGCATGGGTGATCTCAGCACAGGCAAGGATTGCCCCATGGCGTGTGTGCAGATCTGAGCCCACTGATAAAGGCAGAAGTCTTGGCAGAACTGAAAGAGATTAAATAATTTTTAATTTTTTTTTAAACAAAGCATATTGACAGATCACAGTTCTAAATGGAATTTTGCCTGCCCAGAAATGACAGTGGGAAAGCACTTCTGTAAAGTCATGTATCCTGGTGACTTTGTGAGAAACAAGTTTTAATGAAGTAAATTCTGACCAACCACACTGAGCTATTTTATACTCCCAACCCCTTTCCCTGGCTGGAGTAAATGAAATAACATTGTTACTGGGCACTGAGCTGGCTGAGCAGTCAGGGGAGTGGGGCTTGCACTGCCATGGAATTTTATTTCCTGGACCACAACAGGGGTCTGCCACTGCAGGTTCTCAGGGGTTGGGCACAGCCTTCAGGCACATGAAAAATCTGCCAGTGCAGCCTCAGCATCTGCAAGGGGCTCAGCAAAGGACCCTGGGCTCATGCTGGGAAACATCTGATTACACACACAGAGTCAGAGAGGAATTCTCCTGCAAATGTCAGGCTGGACAGGACAAAACAGATCCCCCACCCCTGACAACATCAAAGCCTTCTCAGCAAGAGCTGGGAATTTGAGGGGAGCTGCTGGAGTTGTTCCCACACAACTGCACCCATTTATTCACCTCAAGAAGCAGCAGAGTCCAGTGCAGCCAGCTATCTAAGGCCCACAGCCCAGATAAAAACCAAGCTGACAGTAATTTAACAATTTTTGCATGCAACCTGAAAATGGGGAAAGCCATCAGGGTGAATACACTGTATTATGTGGCAGGGGTATCTTTATGTTTATTAAATAGATTGATTAGATCTTTGTAGGTTTGTCCTGCCTAAGCTCAGCCTGGCTGAGCAGAGCTCAGCTGGTACCTACCCACGTTTGCCATGTATTCAGGGGCCTGGGGAGTGATGTTATGCAGAGCTTTGGTTGCCAGTTCTCGAATAACACTGTAAGAAAGCAGTTCTGAGGGTTAGCCATTCAGTAGAACTAATGTGTTAAAAAAATAATGAGGAAGGGACTCCTGCCCCAAATCAAAACCTGGGCAAATATTCAAAATTACAGAACTCTCTGTCCATCCTATCCTTCCCCCTTGTAAAAAGCCAACAGAAGCAGAGAGCAGCCATGCAGCCAGCCTGAAGCCAGCTTTCAGTGAAGTGAAAAGAGCTCAGAGAGACAAGAAAAAACACCAGGGGCTGGTGGAACCTGAGGGCTCGTTCCGTGCACTGGCAGGGACAGGGCAGTAAACTGTGATTATTTCTCATGATGCAAACTATGATCAGCACTGATAGAATCTCACTGCTGTGATACGTACACATTTCAACCTTTGTGAACACTGAATGTGAGTAAGCACCATCTCTATGCATGAAATCTGCCTTAATTAGGATAATTGTATGGTGACAGTGTTTACCCCTCACATACACTATATACACCATATAAATGGGTTTTATTAATCTATTAACAGATTGAGGTCATGGCCAAAAGACAAAATTCATAAATCTGTTGAAATGACAATCTGCTTGGGAGGTACAGATGATATCACCTACTACTTGCCCAGTTCCCTTCAGTCAAATGCTGCTGCAAACCCAGGTGTGAGTAAAATTTACAAAAATAATCTACAAAAGCCTAATATGCAGAGCAGTCGATTCCTGGATATTAATAATTAGATTTTATGAACTTACCTATCCCAGTGGTTAATCTTCATGTTAATTAAATGATCAATCATTGGTTGCGTATACTCAGGAAAGCCAGCAATATACACACTGAAAAAAGAAAAAAATGCAGATGTAGGTTAGAAATATAGTCCAGAGACAGAGAACCAATATCTCTGTACATTTTGGCACAGCCTGATTCAAAGGTTTCAATCCTCTGGTTTTAAGCCAACCAAAAAATTATTGAAATGTGCCTTCTCCTAAGTGAGATGCAGCTGAATGACAGGATGGGAAATATTCTGAATTACTGAAAAAACTTCAAATCACTTCTGTAAAACTTTCAGATTGTTTCTAAAACCTGCTCTACATACAACAAGCTTGAAGTTCAATCCCATTGTTACATTCCAGAAAATCCAGATCTGTACATGAACTTGAATAATTATTTCAGATTGGAGGAACACATCATCACTGATATCAACTACAAGACAGAGGAAAAATGAGTTACAGGAATGTGTTACATCCTCATAGATATAATGGTCCAAAATGGAAAAAGGGTTTTCAATTTGTCCTTTTTAAAAATCAAACATGCAGAGAGTCAATTGTGACAAAAGCTGTGAAAGCTGCAGAGTTCAGCTGTGAGATGGAAGGGAACATCAGCACTAATTATCTAAGGAGCCTGCATTACCTAACTCACAGCCACACTTGCCTTCCAATCTTCACAAGCATCAACTATGGAAAGCCAAGGTCAACACAAGTGAAGTGAAATGTTTTTTCACTACATCTGATGAGTGTTACATCACCTTGGGAAGCCCAACAATCAGCAGGACATGTTTGTGTCAGAAGGGCACAAAGGGACTCAATTAAAGGACCTTAATTTCACCTTTTCATATCTTTTGAGTGATTAATTTTGCAGCTGTAATGGTGTTCACTAATATATCTGTGTGCAATCAGAAGCAAACAAAGAGAAAAACCAACTACTGCCACATGTTCCCATCCTGATATCTATGGAATTCATCAGAGAGGGAATCCTTAAATCCACAGCCCAGACCTCAGTTACTTGAACCAACACTGGACACAGAAGCACAATGTACTGAGCCCTAGAGAAGGATTTGACAGTTGGTTCAAATTGTTGTTGATGCCAGCAGAGAAAGGATAGAATTCCCATCTCTAGCTCCTTTCCCTGTTCTGCAGGAACACACAATAACAGACACATTTCCCCTCCCATGTTTGAGCCCTCCTCTCTTCTTTGTAGCTGCTTTTTTGAGTCCCAGTTTTAGCACCCACCATTCTTGCCAACCGTTTTAATTGAACTTCCTTGCCCAGCTAAAAATCAATCTCTTGGGTCACAGGTGTATCTAAATCCCACTTAAAGTTTTAGTTTATGACTATCTTCTGTGCCCTACTGAGAATTTAATGCAAGAAGCCTTGCATACAAGTCTGTACTTCCTGATGAGGGTGCTGGTTAGATTTTTGTACCCCACTCAGGTTAAGAAGTTTTTCCTTAACTCTGATTGTACCAAGCTCAGAACTCCCGGAATGACATAATCTCTTTTCTGCCAGTTCATATAAAATAGGTTTACTTGACCTTCCACCCTCAGAAATGTGATATTTGAGCTGAATCCTCCAAATACCCTCTGCAAAACAGGCACCCAGTGTGAAAAACCTGCATTAAAATATTTAGATTTGAAAGGTTCTAAACTATTCGTATATATACACACATGAATATTTGTAAATATACATGATACTGCCCCTTTACTGGAACATTACCATCATTTATGAACAACATTCAACTGTAGAAATTGACACCTTTTTTTAAAAAAGCTTTTTCTTTTTTTCTTTTTTCTTTTTCTTAGTTTTTATTGCCCAACATTATCATGGTACCTGTTTTCTGAGTAGTCAAATATATATCTGGGTGCCTTTTCCTTTAATGTTACTTGGGAAATAATAAGGAAATAGCCAAGTAACTGAAGTATTGACCTGAATAATGACAGCCTGCTTGAAGAGCAGTGTCATTTTTGGAAAGTAATAGAATGAATGAATGGCAAATACTTTACAAAAAACTAGTTTGATTAATGGCACTGAACATGGTTTCACATAACCAAGCTTCTAAGTGCATAAGGCTGTTTATAAAAAGATTCACTAATTTATTCCTCCAGCTGAACAATTTAAAGAAAGAAATCAACAGTAAAAATACTTTCACTTAGGTAAGTGGCACTCAAACAAAAACTCTGGAAAATCACAGTCAAAGAAGTTAAAAAAAAAAATAATTAAATTACCAATTCAGCTCTCGGATAGTCAGAAAAACATAATCAGTCTCCCAGCCAGAATTACAGAAGATAGAAAATAAAACCTGCTTTGTCACTTTTGAATGTTTTCAATTTTCTAATAGTACAAAAATCCAGAGTTTCAGAGATCACATGGATGCCATACACATGGATCTTGAGCAGCGTGGAAATAACCAAGCTCCTGCATTTCCCCATCTCCCGTGGGTGGGAGCTCTGGGGAAGGCTGTGGGAGGAGGGTGGGAACCCCAGAAGGGCTGACAGTCGGTAAAAGGTGAAGGGATGAACAGACTGAGATGATTCTGCACAAAAGGGACAAGACAGAGGTGGACAGATCAATAAAAAATACTCAAGGTGACTACAGAGGGTTCCAGTCTGGATAATCTCAAAAAACTCTCAGTGGACGTCACAAAGTTGGCAGTGGAACATGAACCATCATGTATCTGTCTGCTGTTTCTGTTCCCCAAGGACATCACCTGCTCAAGCCTTTCTGACCTGCTGGGCTCTGAGCAGCCCCACGGGGCAATTTCCTGCCCTGTCTCCAATGGGGCTGAATCACCCCGTGAGTGCTGCTGTGCTGCCCTCCCCACCCTGCCCCTGCACACAGGCTGGACTCCAGGCCAGACTCTGTCTGAGACAACTCAAGCCACAACCAGCCCTTGCTCTTCGTCATTTCCTCGTGAGGAAATGCAATATTCTGTTCCTTCTGGCCATCCACTTTGGCTCCAAACTCCCCTGTTTTCAGCACCTCTGTGTTTCCAGAGCTGACTCTGTACTCCAGGACAAGCCCCCGGTTTATAACCACACCACCCCAGTCTGGGTATTTCCCATCTGCTCTTTGCAGACTGTACTGCAGAGATCGGTCGGGTTGTTCAACCATGTAATGGTTTCATGTTCACCAATTTTGTTTTCTTTTTCCCTACTGTGAGATAGGATTAGGAGAAAAGCAAAGCAGGCTCAAACAGTATAAAGATAGATTTATTAACACACACTAAAAGAAGAATGAGAATCACTCCATTTACTCTCTAACTAAAACCCAAGCTGTGCTAACCCATGACAATACATTACTGCACACTGTGGCCAGCTTTCCACTGAGCTAACACAGGCACTCGAGTTAAAGGTCTATGCACAGACCACAAATTCGACAACTTGGGCAAACTGTTTTTTTAAAACGGGTATGACTTGATTTTTTCACCCATGTCAGAGTCTGCCATCATACCAGCCTCTCCTTTGACTACAACTTCCCAAACCTCCTCATCTTTTCCAGCCTTGTGCAGCTTAAACAGTTTTGTGACACCTCTTGGCTGCTTCCTCCTCATAGTCAAGGAAATCCTGGCCATGATTTCACTCTGTCTCACACATGATAATCAGTTCAGTGCAAAAACAAACCCACAATTTTGATTTACTTAAAACCATCAGTATTAAACAATGTTCAGTAAGGTGAGGCAACCAGACAGGTTATTTCATTAGGTACAAGAGGTTCCTCACATTTAGGAAAACTAATGGTTGGAAACTTACCTTATAGTCAAGTAACAGTTAACTCTGTTTCCAACAGCAAAATAATCAGCTGCAGTGAGAATGTCGATGCCATGGGGGAAAGTGCCCTACAAACAAAATATTATTTTAAAATGTGTAATACATTCCAAATAGGCAACACGATTGAAAACAAATCTCCTGCTACTCTCCCAAGCACCGAAAAAATAAAATTTAATTTATAGTAAAATTATTTGTGCTAGAGACATAAAGGACATTGAATATATAAACAGCAAAATACCTCACTCTGTTTGTGAGTCAATGATAAACAGCCCAAGTAAATGGCAGCAGGCAATAACCTATGCAACAGCTCCCTTCACACCTCCCAGTCATACCAAAATATATATTTGGTTAATGCATGACTATGTATATACCCAAAAGATGATTCCTCTAGAAGGATTTAGATAAACATGTTTCCAGTTCATGTGAAGGCACAAGGCGAGTTTAATGAAATATAAAATTAGAGATTTAGGCACCAAGAAGTGCATCACGTGTAGAATACACAGGAGTTTCTACTTACACTTGTATTTTATGACTCATTAATGAACTAAAAAATGGGGTTGGTTTGTTTTTAAAAGGAACACTGGTTCCCAGCAAAGCCTGAAACACTGAATCCTACTGAAGGATCCCACTTCCACCTCTTCTCAAAACAGTCTGTTCCCAGAAGATAGACCATCTTTCTAAGTATGAGATTTGCACTTAGAAACCTGCATTTCTGTATGCAAGCAACACAATTCAGATATTCAGAATTTTTTTGACTCTGGCTGGTTTAGCAGAGCATCAGCAGAGGCAGCACAGCACCCATGAGCCACGATGGAGAACACATGGAAAAGAGCCAGCTGAGACTGGCTCCACTCACTTCCAAAAGGGACACTCAGAGGGTATTAAAACAATGAGGCTGCCTGGAAGGACAGGTTTGGGATGTGATGCAGGTTTGTTTACAGCTCGCTCATCCCTTCCACATTAGGATCCAGCCATGCAAAACTACTGGGGAGTATCTCTCCATCTGAGCCTGAATCACTGAAGCAGTTTATCCTGGAAGCAGTGGAAGCTGCCAGCTGCTGCCAAGCAGAATTCCAGTGCTCCCAAAAAAACAAGGCTGAAATCTGACTGGTCTAAGGAGAGACAGAGTATTTATGGTTTATCCAAGCCTGCAAGTCTTAGTAACTCAAAGGTAAAATGAATGCTCTGTCCAAAAGCCTCATGAAACCCTGATTAGGGGGCAAAAAGGTACATGAGAAACACCTCAGTATGATGTAAGGCCAAAGAGCAAGACATACAATGGAAGATATAAAAATGCACACTACATAAGGAAAATCTCAGCCAAACAATTTGAATTCTAGCTGCCAGCTGGACCTTGCTATTTGTTTCCCAGCTGTGAGTGTGCCAGTTTGATGCCATCTCACAGAGGGCACGGTGCCACCAAGCCTGTGGGTCAGACAGCATCATTCCTGATTCAGGAACAGAGGTCATAGCCAGTGAGAGTCAGGCTTTACAGGAACAGCCAACAGCTTCTGTTCCCTCAGAACACTTCACACTTCTCCAGTATAGAAGTTGGTATTATTAGAAGCATGTGCATTTCTCATGATTCATGCTCAAAAAAATTCTTCAGATTTTTCAAAGCTTCCATTTACACACAGTGTAAGTGGCATTGTCACAAACAGCTTCTTCTGTGGCCATCAGCAAGCTCTGGATTTGGGACATGTGGAGCTGAAGGAGGCAGCAACCAGGGAACAGGTGAGGGCAACCTTTTTCTCCAGTTATTAGTATCTCCACCTCAGGTAGAGAATATGTTTTAGCTCCTTCCAGTTCAGAGAAAGGGTGTCTCTTTCAACACACTGCTCCAGAGGGTGGACCTACTCATTAAGTAACCATTTTCCTAAGCGCCAATGGTTCAGCAAGTAAAACTTCTGACCTTCTGCAGGAACCAACTGGGGGCTGACAGTCCCTCCATGCCAGAAAAATTCACTGTTTCACTGCTGATGCACCAACACAGAGCCTGAAATCATCATCATGTGATGACACATTCGGGTTGTGGGTCAAAGCAGAGTCTGTAAGGAACCTTTCTGGCTGTAAACTACTATGGACTGTACTCCTCAGATTAAGAAATAAATAAATTTTAAAAATAGAATTTTTGTTACATGAAAGCTCTTCTAAACCTGCAGCACCCAGTAGCCCTCTCTGCCCTGGAGCTAAGCCAAGCTAAGGTGTTATTTACTTTGTTCAGCACCTCACACTGGAATCAGGCTGGGCTGCTGTGGGATGCACAACCTCTCCAGGGCAGGAACTGCAGACCCAGGAAGAGTCACCCTGGCTTCTGTTCATCACAGACCCAGCTGGGTCAGGTCACCAAAAATCCCTACTCTCTTCTTCCTAGTCCTCTTGCACCCTTTCTCTGCTATTAACTTACTTCTGTCTAGAAATACACACTGGACATGAACAGATGGTTTAACAGCCGAAGTTCTAAAGGAATAATATTCAGGCTAAGAACACAGAGATTTTCAGGAATGTTGTCACCTGACAGCATTTTAACAAAGATCCCCTAAAGAGCAGCTTATTGATAACAAAATTGCTTTAACTACACTCACATGCCCTGCTCTGTTCACAGGAATACACTGACTGAACCATTCCTTCCCACACTCTCTCTCTCTCTCTTAGTTGTATATTCAGCTTTATTAATTCCCGGTGAGAAACCAGTAAATCCAAGGCTTTTCCTTACTTGCTTCTCCTCCAAGCCTGGAAAGCAAAGTTGTCTTGAAGATTTTAATTACTTAAATGTTGCTACATTACATAGGAACCTACCACAATACCTTTTACTAAAGGACTTGGGTACCTCCAAAACTACCAGCTTTCTCAAAATATCTAGGTGGTACAAGAGACAAAGCCAAAAACTGAGTTGAAGACTCTTGAGCCTTGTTTACTGTGGAACCATCAACTACAGCAATGATTGCACAGCCCCCTTCACTTGTTCTGCTTCTATTAAAAACTAGAAAATCAATGAAACAAAAAAAACCCCCAAAGCATGCACTTTTCCTGCTTTAAAATCACTGTAGTTTCCAGGGTGTACAATGACCAGCTCAAAAGCTGGTTTTGCTTTTCTGAAGGACTGAAAATTACCAACAAGCTCATTTTCTTCCCAAACTGGAATACTAAAATAAAACTCATACCTCAGAAAAATATTCCACAAGAGCTCGCTGCCCATAATGAAAACAATTATTTTGTGACATTCTTTCACTCAATTTTTCCAAAGCCACGGTGTCTAATTTTGATTTTAGGCACTCCATGCTTACAGTAACCTCTGAGGCACAAATGAATGAAGATGCAGGGAAGTCACCATACCTGTCTCCCAACATTCTCCTGGAAGGCAGCCTGAGGAACAGAGAACAAACACACCAAAACGAGTCAGGTTTGCTTTTTGATAAACACCAGATGATGAACTCAAAACACACAACAATATAAATGACCCATGGCTTTTCTGTTTTAAATAAAGTAAACTTTGTCAGTAGAACAAGCCCGCGGGGCTTTTCTGTTTCTGCTGTTCCCGGAGCCGTGCGTTGCACGGCAGCAGTTTGAGAATTCAGGTTTGTTCAACTCGTCACACCCACACAAGTGCTTTGGGAGTAGTGACACGAGGCTTGGCCCTGGGATGGAAAGTCAATGCCTGTAGACAACAGCAACAACTCACTCCTGTCTGACTTCAACATCGTTTGCTACGAGTGGGCAAAGTTTAATTCTTTGTTGGTGAAAACTTCAGGCAAAAACCATTGAGACTGCAATACTTATCTGCAGTGTGTGAGTCTGAAAGCACACTGAAACACTGGGCTTGTAAAATTTGGAGGCAAAATTCATGTATTTTTTGTGTTCTCCACTAAATAAACTCAAAATCTTGCAAAAATACAATGAAAACAACCATAATCTGTCTACTTTTGTATGGCATACAGAAGAGAACCTACTTAATTCCCTACTTGAATTTTCTCTCTCACACAAAAAAGCCTATTATTTGTATCCCTTTAAAGGCCATAAAATCCTAAGCACTAATAAAAGCTTCTGTAAATTTTAACTCTTAAGAAAGAGAAGATCATTGTTATCAGGACGCTTCTGCACAGAACTGCCACTCTCTCTGCACACAGAGCTTTCTAGTGATGGACAACACTTTCAATGGACAGGGGGGAAGTTTCTCATGTTTACTGAAATGCCAGAAGAATTTGAACTGCCAGAGCTTCTGTATTTCCTCCACAAGCCCAGCAGCCCTGTGGTAATCCACCTGTGACAACAACAGGTTGAGCTGGCTCCATGAAGATCACACTGTGCAGGTGGAGCAAGGGCTGACGCCAGCCGGGATGGAGCCGGAGCCTCCCGGAGCGTTCCCGAGGTGCTGCTGCCTGTTCAGGCTCCTGCTGCCTGTTCAGGCTCCTGCCTGCAGCCCCTGCTCACCTGCCCGGGCAGGTCCAGCTGCTGCTGGCAGCACAGGGCACAGAGCACAGCCTGGGAGCCCACCCCTGCCAGCAGTGCCCCTGGGCAGCACATCCAGCCGGGATGGAGCAGGAGCTGGGGCTGCAGCGGTGCCCGGGGCTGCAGCAGTGCCCTGGGGCTGCAGCGGTGCCCTGGGGCTGCTCTTTGCTGGATGCTGCAGCCCAGCTGCTGACACGGATCTTTTCCCCTCCTCTCCTCACTCCCAGTCACTCTGAAGCATTCATTTCTTTCTACTTCCAGCTTGAGGTCCTGTTTTATGCTACCCTCAATGTCTTACTGCAGGCATAGGCTGCACTTCATGCCATGCACCCTCTGGAGATCAATCAGATCTCATTAACCTGCAGCCAGTTATTTGTGCAGCTCTGAGGTCCCCCTTGGTGAAAAGAAGGCAATTAGCTGATAAACTTTTAGCCCATTCCATTAAAAAAGGCATATTTGGGATGCAGAATGTATTTTCTGGTAACTCTGGTGTATCCAGAATCCTCTTCTAATGAGGTAAGTGGTAGACTGGGCAGTGCTGGGTTAGTAGCTGGACTTGATCTTAAAGGTCTTTTCTCACATAGATAATTCTATATTCTATGCTGCTGAGACTCTTTTTTACTCAGCACAGGCACATTTCAGTGAGGATGGCTTTCTCTGTCATACCCAAGGGATTTCAGTCTAACCACTGCATTACAATGCCATTTAAAAATGTGCTGCTCAGACAAGTCCCTAAATGATACAAAATTCGTAAAGCCTCAAAAGTCCTAAAGGATGCCAAATTCCTAAGAGATGCCAAATACTCTAAGTGTTTTTTTGAGAGTAATTTTTCATTTTTTATACAATCCCCTTCTGGAGATGGAAAAACTGGATACAAAGACACTAATTTAAAGATTCCATGAAATCAGAACTAAGGTGACTAACTAGTCTGGCAACCTGAACACTCTCCCACAAAACCTGAAAAAAATATTACAACATTCTCTAAAAATATTTCGCTTAAAATTAAGTACTTTAAACACTATCAGCCAAACAAGAGGAAAAAAAAAACCCTCTCTTTGAGATGTCAGAGCTGAATAGAGAGCAATTCAGCATCACTTATTCATCTGATTATTCCTTATACTGATTATTCATGAAAGATTTGCACAGGCCAGCCCAGAATGCTTGTGGAGCTTCAAAAGCAGAGTCTGGTTCTATTCTCTCTAACCTCAGGGTTCAAAATGTCTCTATCCACCATTTTATTTTATTGGTGCTCTGCATTATAATATATTACATATTGTAAGAGATGGCAAACCTAGTAAAACCTGTTGTATATTAAAATATGTGTTTAACTGTAATAATGATTGGAAATATTTAGCACTCCCAGGTATTTTTCTTCAAAATTGTAATAATGGCTGGTAAACACTAAATATTTCTTTGCCTTTCTAAAATAAAAGTCTTTAGTAATTTCGTAAATGTCCATCAAACACATATTCCAAATTTTGACCAGCTCTGAATTAGAAAGTACCAGTGAAAGAATTAATGAGAATGGAATTAGCTGTCTTGCAGACAGCTCAGGAGCCTGGGCTACAGCAGAAGAGGAAAGTGAGGAGAAAAGTGCTGGGTTTTGGAATTACAAATACAGATACCCAGGCTGCACTAAGCTCTCGGCTTTAGTCTGGCTGGTTTAGCACACAGCTCGTGGTCAAACTACCAGCTGAAGTGTAGAAACACGCTGCTGATCACACAGGACAACTGAACCAAGCCACCAAAGGCAAGCAGCACACTTGTAGTGGCAACTGTGTTACAAAGATTTCTCCTTGGTGTCTACACAAACCCTGATTCTGAGGACAATTCCAAGGGATCACACAAATAATTCACTTATCACCAACTGTGCTCCCTACTGTTTTTTGCAGAAATTCCCCTAAGGAATTGATTTGAATAAAGGGACTTAAATTAGCCATGAATAGCCAATTCGACAGTTTCTAAAATGTAGGAGTTGAAGTCTGGAGGAAGTGGCATTCCTGATATTCATGAGCTGTACAGTATGGGAAGAGTTCTAGCACTACTCAGCAATCTGCAGCATCTTGGCTTGCTCTGGTCTGAGCACCTTCAGGAGCTCTGGTGGGTTGCTCAAGCACTGACTCACTTCCCCAGCAATTACGCTGCAGCTTCATTCAGCAGCTTCAGCTCCAGCACAGGTGTGGCTACAAAAAGTCAGGATGCTATCCAGGTATCCCTGAGAAACCCTCCTGTGTTACAAACACATCAGCTTGCAAAATTTCAGTCCAAAACTCAGACAGACCTGGTAATGTGCATATTGCAAAGACTGTCTTTTTTTTTTCTTTTTTTAACACATTCACGGTGATGTTTTTTGTCAGGAACAGAGACATCTGGTTCTTTGGCAGACACTCACTCTTTGGTCTTGGTTTGAGTTCATACAGTTACAGGGTGGAGTTTTTTATATTTGCATAAGATAATTTGGTTTATCTGTTAAAAGATACAATTCATACTATTTTTTTAAAGAAAGCAAGTTCAATATCTACATCACATAGACTTGAATTCTCATAGATGTCTATTGTTTCTCTTCAAATTCTGTAACAATAGCAATCTGTAATTCTCCATCATTTCTCTTCTCTTAAGAATACTCCTCTCAACAGCATAAATATTTTCTACAAAACGTTTCCACAGAATATACTTTGGTGTCAGTTCTATTCACTGCCTAACAGTATCTGACTAATGGATCTGTCACTTTTTTAAAAATTCCTAATCCCATAGAAAGAGTTTTACATAACAAATAAAAACACGTTTGAAGGAGAGAGATCATTCTAGAAATTTCCAGCTTACCATGATTAAAGAGTAACGTGATTAAAAATGCACAATCGGGAAAGTGTAACCTCACAAAACTCCCTGGTTTGGAGACTTGCAAAAGAGCCAATATCTGTGTATTATGTAGGACCCTTTTGTCTGTGATCTCGTGACTAAAAACGCTAAATAATTATTTCTTAGATACTTTATCTTGATCATCATGACAACGACACAGCAGACTGTTAACTGTGCCCATAAATCAAGATGTACATCTGTGGACTATACAATTTAACATCTAAATTCACACAATACATCTAAGGACTTAAAGAAACACTTTTTCTGTTCCCAACATAATATTTTGCTTCTCTACTGTACTTTTATGTAAAGCCTACAAATTATTGAATGAAAACAAACAAAAAATAACAGACATGGAAGCTGGAATGTGGTAACTTACAGAGGCAGCTCTTCTGCAATTAACATCACGGTCAAATACTGCAGCAATAACCAATGCACTAAGAAAACAAAACATTGAGCATTAGTACCAAATACATGAAAAGAAATGTGCAATGCCATCATTTCAACATTCAGCCCTCTAAGCAGAACAGGCAGCATGTCCTCTGAGGAGCTTATTATTTAGAAATACAAGCCTGAACTAAAATCTGAGTTGAAGTAACCTTGTGCTTTCTCGTTTCTTTAGTTTGCTGTGGACTTCCCACAGCACAACAGCCATCCCACTGTATTAAAGGAATTTATTGAATACACAAACACATTTGTAAACACAAAAATTTTTAAAACACGTTTTACTGCTCAGAAAAGTTTTCTCTTTTAAATGGAGCAGGGGTTTAAAACCTGGACACAATCGTGTCTAATGTGAGACTCGGTGCAATTTTAAATTAAAACTTGAAAACACAGTTTCTCAATAGCCAAATGCACAGCAAGTCCTGTGTAAGGCTTAAACACCACACAAAGTGAAGCAATGGAAACCTGCAGTTATCTCCACGAGAACAGTCACATCCTGTAAGGCACAAAAATTAAACAATATGCAAATCCTGAAAAAAAAACTGCAAAGCAGTTTTTTAGCGTGACCTGTAGAGACAGAAGGATGGTTATACGAAACAATTTCTTCATGCATGAAGTCTGGTGACCCTGCACAGGATAATTCTTCTGCCTCAAAAGAACTGCTGTTCAAAGATGTGCTACACAACACAGGAGAGAGAACATATCCCAGGCTGCAGCTTTAGAAATCCACCTCCAGCATTCAATTAACTTCAGCAACAAATAAACATCACTTCAGGAGAATCATTTAAGCAGAAAATTATTCCTTTCAAACCCTGAAACTCTTCATTACATGATTTATTGACTCCAGGCAAAACCGGAAATAAATACTGGCTGAAAAGTAAATTCAAGATAGCTTTGCTTCAGCATAAGGATATTAATTACACTGATAATATCAAACTTCCCTGGGTAGTGGCTATCAGTTCCCTACAGTGATGAATACTGTGTTGTTCCAGTTCTCTGAAATGCACAGTCAGCTTGGCCTCTGTAATTTCAGTTTATCTCCATTAGGGAAAACAGGAGACAGAAAGCCAGAATGAAATGAAAACAAACCCCAACAAAGTGTTCTAAAGACAGTTGAAGCTTTCTTATTGCTACCAGCAGGAGCAATATCCCTCTCTGCCACAAAGACAAGAGGAAAGAGGAGGTGATCCAAACAACAGAGCCTGGAAGAGCAAATGCTCAGGAAACCTTCCATCAGGAAGCAGCACACATGGCTCACTGTTGAAAATCTGCTGGGTCAGATACACACTCTTCGTACCACGCTTCCTAATTCTCTGACACACAGAGAGACTTAAAGACTATTTTAATAGGACACTTAAGAATTATATAGTTTTAATGATATGACTAGCTCCCATAAATGCTTTAATTAGAGAACTTTCAAGACTAAAGGAATTGGGAGGAAAATCATCCTTGAAACCAAAAAGAAGCAAATTTCTGCCTGACATTTCTGGTTATGCAGATTAGAAGCTAGAACAGGAATTTGTCTGTTATGCAGTATTTCAATATTGGTCTTTTCTGAAGAGGAGGAAAAAAAACAACCACAAAAAACCCCAAGAAGCTCAGAATCCTGAGTGCTGCCCTCACTGCATCAAACAAGAGCTCATCTTATAATCACATTGTACTTTTCCATTTTTTCTTACTCTTCTGTTACCTTAAGACAAAGCTGTGTAAGTAAAGCCACCTTAAGGCAAAGCCATGTAAGTAAAGCCAGCAAAGCAAGATATTGCCTGTGATGCCACCCGAGTCACTCAGTGCTGCAACCAAACACTGTGTGAAGCAAAATAAAAACCCCAGGAATTCTACCATTGCCCTGTTATATTCCTAAATCACACTGCAGTCACTGTTTCATGTTAAGCCTTTTAATGAAGTATTCTAACTTATGAAACTCCACAAATACTTTTTTTCAGGCTAATTCCCACTTGGAAGCGCAGGCACATCCTCTGCAAGGCTGAGCTTACTATGGAGGGTGGAAACGCCTCTAAGGTGTCTTCACCTGTCAGCTTTGTCGTGGGAGTTTATGTGATACTGCACCAGGATTTCCTAACATAAAGAAACCGTTTATGTCAAGCCAAGTGGGATATTTTTTTAAGCTACTCAAAGGATCATGTCTTGACTTGCCCCGAGTGCACCACACCTGCTCGCTGCCAGGCGGAGCAGAGGATGGCTTTGCACCCTCCAATCCCTGTGGAACACCTTTCCTGGCTCCCTTGCACCCTCCAATCCCTATGGAACACCTTTCCTGGCTCCCTTGCACCCTCCAATCCCTGTGGAACACCTTTCCTAGCTCCCTTGCACCCTCCAGTCCCTGTGGAACACCTTTCCTGGCTCCTTTGCACCCTTCAGTCCCTGTGGAACACTTTTCCTGGCTCCTTTGCACCCTCCAGTCCCTGTGGAACACCTTTCCTGGCTCCTGGAGGGATATGGAGCCTGCACACACTACAGCAGTTAAGTGCACAATAAACACAGACTTTAAAAAGTAAATTGCAATTTTATCAGTCAACTAATAATTCTCCCTTTCCTCATTATCCCTTCCTGGCTCCCCCAAGGACTCACCTAACCGACTTCAGGGAAAGTTAGAAGGACTCAAAGTCCCCAGCCCATGTGGATCTCAATCCCTTCCTGACAAGGTGGAAAGAACAGGAGGCAGAGTCAGGCCAGGTGAGAGATATCAGCACACAGAAATAAGCACAAACACCCGTTGCCCTCAGCTTACAAGCACCAGGTGTACCAGGCAATAAACCTGAATTCCTTTACCACCTGCAGCAGGTGCTTCCAGTCTCCACTAACCACAAGCAGCTGATCCTACTGCTATCCCCTGGGAAACTGCTACTATCAATTCCAGTTTGCCTCCCTGAAGCTGTGGAGGAGAAAAATAAACTCTCAAACCTCTTGCCTATTTGGTACAAAACCAAAATTTCCTTCCTGAGCCTTCAAAAGGGTGAATTGGTAACAGGACAGCAAACTCCCCTCCCTGCTTGTACTTTAGGAAAGGGAAAGGCACAATAACCACAAGCAAAGTGGGTTTGAACAATCCAAGCAAGCTAAGAAAAGGAGATGAGACCAGTCAGACTCGGGTCTGTTGAGCACTGCTGCTGCAAACAGCCCCTTCTGCACCTCTCCTGTCATGTCAGTGCCCTCCTGGGAGGGTTATACAGGGAGCTGGGTGATGAAAACACATCTAGACTCAGAGTTTTTTTTTATTTTTGACACCAGAGCAGTTCCCCTGTTCACTTTTATCCCATGGAGCTGTGTTACACCACTGCAGGAGCCACACGGGAAGGAGCAAGCACGGGGGCCTGCTCCAGCCACACTGCACATGACTCACATTTAATTCCCCCTGTTTACCTAGGAGAAGGTCTGAGGAAAAGGAGAAATGCTGTGATCATTCCCCTTTCCACTGCTTTTGCAGTCCCTCTAACCCTGCTCACACAGAGCTCTCACATATCCTCTTGGCCACCCACCCTCCTACACTGTTCAGTGGGTTATTCCAATCCAAAAATTTGAAGTAAAATGGTGAAAGTGTAAGAAATGCACATGTGGAAAAAAGCAATGAGAAAAATGGTTAGAACAGGAGTTACAAATCCTGTGAAAAGAGAAGGGAAGGGAAGGGAAGGGAAGGGAA
>VZDJ01000216.1:4162663-4316792 GCA_008694505.1 Cyanoderma ruficeps | reverse complement strand
AAGGAAAAAGGAAAAGGGAAGGGAAAAGGAAAAGGGAAAAGGAAAAGGGAAAAGAGAAAAGGTCTGTGATATCCTGCAGGAGGTCACTTTACCCAAGTGCCTTCAGCACCCAGCTCTCCTCTGCAGGTACATAACAGCAGAAAGCCATTCTCCGTATTTCATCACAGTACAGGACATAGCTCAAAGCAATGTTTCAGATTTCCTCAGTTCTGCAGGACAATCCTGCCCTGGAGCAAGCTCCATCATCCACCCTGAGCCACACCTGCCCGTTCCCCCGCTCCCAAAGCCAGGCAGCACGCTGGGGAAGCCAAGGCTGCCCGCCCTCGTGCCCTGCACCCACAGCGTGAGCCCGTGCCCTGCTGCACGGAGACAGATCCCAACAGATCCCAACTGATCCCAGCTCCTAACTCCCCACACCAGCCATAGGAACCTGCACCCTGCACAGCTCCACACAGTTCAGATAGCCAGCAACCATTTAATCACTCTAATTGTATTACAGAGTGCAAGAATGTTTTCCTTTTTATTTCTTGTTTAGGTTTTAAACAAAACAGTTCAGCTCCTTACTGTGCACCTGCCACTTCACAGACAGCAACTTCCACACCCAAGGGGGCAGGAATCAAATTACCCACATTTCCAAGTCATTAAATTCTGTTTCACTTTCCTCATAGGTAAGCTTAAAAAGTGAGGCTGCATGTAGAGACTGGGAGAGAAAGAAAGCTCAGTCAAGTAGTGTTTTTATAATGATATGCTTGAACAGCAACTTCAGTGTCTGCAGCTCAAGAAAGAGCAACACTGTCCTGCAAAAGAAGTGAAGTTTCATCTACATTGCCAAGAATTTTCTTTCTGTGGTCTTGTAGTTTGACTAGATGAGGCAAGGTTTTAGAAACCAGTTTAACTAGACTTTAACAAACCATTAAGCAGATGTGAGCAAGTGTATCTTGTTGAAATATGGATTGGGAAAAAAAAACTGACATGGAAAAAAACAAGCAAGTGCTATTAGAAATACTCTTGGGCATGTATTTCCAGTAAGTGTTCTCTATATATATATATTTATTTTTTTTTTTGTTTCATCTTAAAAGAGTGGCAAGGTCAGGAAGGAGCAGGGCTGATCTATGATCTACAGCAATCTAAGTTTGCAACTACAATATTCTGCCAATTTCATCACTGAAGAGAACATTATAAAAAAAAAGGGAAGAATCAGCTGACAGTGAATATGAAGAGAAGGATTTATTTTCAAGCACTGTCACAAATTTTACTTTAAAAAAGTCTGACTTCATGCACTTTAAAGTGATTTTTCACTGGTCCAAAGTGAAATATTTATGTTCTTTGACTACAGAAAACACAATGTCTTTCAAGTACATGATGCTACAAGAAAAGGAAAAAAGAATCTCCCACAAGTCGCCCTCTGCTTTAATGTGTAACTGCTGGTAAGGGGATGTAGGGCAGGATGCAGTTTATGTATTTTGGTACCTAAGTGGGTCCCATGTGCTTCCAGCAGCTGAACACTGAGTGCAGGATAAACCTCATGCCATTCCCAGCACTGAGCAAAGCCAGCAGTGCAGGACTGCAATCACTCAGCACAATTTTGGAAGGTGTTTACTATTTTTCTCTAATAGTGTGTATTCTTATCCAGGCAGATGTTTTTGCTGTGTAATTCAGCTCACAATGGATATTATGCACTTTGTTTCAAGATGCTGAGTGCTGCATTTTTTAAGGGTAGCAACAATTTGCTTGTGGCTAGAAGTATGACTCTTCTTTAAGTAAAACAGTGACACACCTAAGGCTAGATTTAAAAAAAAGCCGTGTGTAATTATGGGCTTGCTGACACAATAGGTGAAACTGTGTGTCATACTTTATTTGAAGTGTTTTTTTCACCATTGCTCTCTGGAGTGGCAATTCTACCTTTGAGAGTTGATTTAGCAAAGGAATGGCCACTATAACGACAAGGATTTTTAAGTAAAGCCTTGTAGAGCATTAATACTTGCTAAAAAACCTTGCAGCTTTGTTGGAAAACTAAGATATTACAAAGCACAACACCTTACAGCTGTTCATTAGCAATTTTCAGCTTCCAGTCTGTGTTTCTCTCCATCCCACCAATTTATTCCCAACAACCGAAGTTGTCATAGGTGGCACAGCCACAGTGCTCATTGATTTTATTACCACAGACAGAGGGATCCCAAATATTGTCATTTAACACTTTCCTGAAAAGAAAATAATTTCTTTTCAGAAGAGGCTGGGAGTGGAAGGACACAAGCTTCTTCAGAAACACAACCTCCTGGTATAAATATCCGTTCCAGAGGTCCCACTTACAGCTTTGTGACCATAAAACTAAATACCACAAACCCTGAAAAACCACAAGGGTAAACCTGCATCAAGCCCATGGAGACCAACACTGCAGTATGGCAGGGGGAAAGGAGTAAATGAAATATGAAATATATTGCTCAAAGCATCATGAGCAGAAGAAAAGTTCTGCTAAACAGAGCAGAATTCTGATAAAGGGAAGGCTTGAACAGTCAATTGGGCTTTCTTAAGTTTCTACAAGCAACAAGCTTGCCTGACCTTAAAAGAAACCTTTAAAGCTTTTCAACTCAGAGAATGGAAGCAGAAGTTTTATTTTCATCAAGCTGCTGACCAAATCTAGAAATATTACCAGGTTTGAACCAGACTTCAGGACAAGTCTGGCCATACCAAGACTAAAGATTTGCTGGCAGTGAGAATATAAATGTAACTCTGCAGAGCTGTTACCACCCTGCCAGAGCCACTTGTTACCACTCTGGTCAGGAGTGACAGCCTGCCTTCACTGCTGCCATTAGTGCTGCTTAGATTAAAAACAAGAGTACAAGATTGTACCCACAGGATTATTTCACTGTGCAAATACATCGGGTACCCTCAGTTAAGAATTTCATACTACATATATTTTACTATGAACTCAGCTAGAAATGAATTAGGTATGAGCCTTCAAAATAAAATATCACATTAATAACTTACTGTGGCAAATGTCACTGTTGCTAGCATGCCAAAGTGAAGCAGGGCTATCCTGGAGTTTCACATTCTCTTTCCAAAAGTTATCCCAAAACATTAATTATCCCAAAACAAAAAATTAAGAAAAAAAATCCTGTTGATCAGGCAGGATATGAAATTATCTAAAATCCTACATCCCTTTTCCAAAGGTTACTTTTCCACCTTCTGTCTCTTCTAAACCAGGATGATACCATTGCATAATGGCCCAGTGACAGTCACTTCTGCAGGACATGGCACTCTCCAGGTGCCATCAATTTGGATGGCATCACATCCTAGCACAGCTTGGAGTTACCAGACTCCTCTCCTTTACAATCCATGCCAGTGCAAATGAAACACCATCAAAACACCCTGAAACACTTTGGGAGAGAAACAAGGCTAAAATGCCTCAGCATTTCTTGTCTGCTCACTCTGGAAAAAAACGGAAGAAAATGGTGCTTGGGCTTAAGAAGTTGGACAGCAGGTTCTGCGACAGGAGGGTTTGATCAAGGTCTCAAAAAACACCAGGAGCAAGTAGCACAGGACAGAGACCTGCTGGGTGACCCTGCATTGAAGGAGCAGCACTGAAAAGTGAAGCTACAGGGATGAAAAACAGTAGAGACAAGTCAGGACACTGTGTCCAGGAATAAAAATGGATTAATTTACAGATTGTCTCAAGGAATTTTAAAAAGTGTTTTTAAAGACAAAAGAAACAGTCATACATTCTTTGGGAACCTGCTGAGCTCAGTAGGTAGCCCAGTGTTGGCAAAATAGGCTTTTTGGATGAGATTGAAATAGTTCTGTCAGCAATCTAGAAGCAAGGAAGTCCTTAAAAATTAAAGCCGATATCCAGAACCACAGATCATTGTAGAGTCCAAACTGCTTTCTATTGTTTTGAAAAATAAAATACTAAATGCCCACTGATCCAAACCCTTCTGATGTAGACAAAGCTGCCTGAGTTGCTGCTGTCAGTGGCTGTACTAAAAATGTGCCAAGAAACTGTTACAAGCCACCTTTGTGTTCACAGTGCAAGTCACACGTTAAGAAAGCCTGAAATGTCAGCCAGTGTGTGGCCAACAAAAGGACCAAACAATAAAGAGAGAATCCCACAGCCAAGGAGGAGGGAGAACACGAGACAAAAGAAAAAAGGTAAAACCAGTTTCTATCTGCAAAAATATCAACAGTATTAAGTGAAAAGTTGCAGCAACTTCTAGTCCACCACTGCAGTGGCACAGATTTGGAAACCTCTCAAAGATTTTACTTTTGAAAGTCTTTTGAAACAGAAACCACAGATTGAAAAAGAACTACACCAGGCACTTCCATTCAGTGCTAAGTGAGATCCTGGACTCTGGTCTGCTCTATAAAATTACAAGGTATCAAAAGAGGAAAAGTATTTGTTAACTTTAACTCAAACATCTTCTTAGTAATAATAAAACTCCCACTATTTAAACATGCTGTGTTACGAAGAATTCAGTATTGCCATGTAAGGTTCTCACCCCTTTCAAAAACTGGAAGTGGTTTTATTTTTTATTCAGAATAATCTGTGAATTGGAACACTTCAGAAGGAAAATTACAATTCGTACAGAAGTAGAGCTGAGGTGTACCTTATTCTTTTAGACTTAACCTACTCAATTTGCAAGCTGTAAGCTGGTCAATAAAAATATGCTTTATTCTTTGCACAACACCCATCTGACAAAATCCCAGAAATCTTGGATTGTTAGGAACAAGACACACCTGAAAAAGTAAGGAACCTCTTCCTTAAGTTTTCTCCAAATATTTCCAGCCCTTTATGAGTCCATAAAGCAACTCCTCCATTTTAGAATGGTTTGTTATTTCTACCTCTACTGAACTAAGGTTCCAAATCTCTCTCTTAAACTTGTCTTCTTAAAACTCCCTGAGTTGATGTCACTGAGCTCCCCACAGAGAAGGTGGATCAAGCAGACAAAACACGAGACACCCTGCCAGAGGCTCCACTGATTTCTCTCATGCATCTTACAGTGAGTTTCTTTGGATTTTCGTTTGAAAAACAGGTGAACAGAGGGAAGTGAAGTCATCACACAACAAGGAAATACTTAGATATTTCAGTTTATGTCACCGCCATCGCACTCAGACGCAATTCTTCACTTTTAAGCTATTCAGCATATATGTTAGCAAACTTTTATGCTTTAACAGATGCAAAAAATGACCTGTATGAGTTTCCTGGTGCCCCAGCTCACCTGGAGATGTGGCTGATGAAGGGGATGAGCTCGGAGGGCTCGTAGGCGCGGGCGAAGGCCCAGCACACGTAGCAGGCCGCGTCCCTGACGTTGGAGCCCACGCTGCAGGCCCCCCGCTTCTCGTCGTACGTCAGCGCCTTCAGCATCACAGGAACCACTGGGACAGCAAAAAAAACCACACAAAGCAATAATTAGGACTTTCAAGATCATCTTATTCCACCTCCCACCATGGGCAGGGACAGTTTCCACTATCCCAGGCTGCTCCAAGCCCCATCCAGCCTGGCCTTGGACACTTCCAGGGATCCAGGGGCAGCCACAGCTGCTCTGGGCACCCTGTGTCAGAGCCTGCCCAGCCTCACAAAGAAGAATTTCTTCCTGATATCTGACCTAAACCTACTCTCTTTTAGTTTAAATCCATTCCCCCTTGTCCAGTCGCTACATGCAGGAGTCAGTAACATTTTTTTACAAATAAAAGAGCTTCCAAAACCTGTAATGATAATTCTTTTACACCGTTCTAGAAACACACAACCACGGTTCAAAAATATGAATGCAGGGCTCCCCAGAGGGCCTTAATTTGGTGTCTGCACATCCAGATAGCAAATCTGAATACATCTCTCTCTAGATGGCACAACTGTATTGAATGAATAATGTCTGCAGAAACAACAGCCTCAAAAAACCCAAAAAGAACAGGTTTTCCCTTGGTTTTCTTTCTTGTATGAAATTTATCAAATGCATCATTTTTTCCTTAGAAAATACTTGTCACAAGGTGATCCCATTAACAAGAAATGGGATCACTGAGCTGTATTTCATTAGCAATCTGTGCCTGGATATCCTTGAGTGGATATAATCACAAAATAATTAAAACTTCCATGTGCTGTTCATCACTGTGTACTGCTGCTTTAAACAAAAAGATAGATATCATGACTGGAGAAGTGAAGTGTTAAGAGGCTATTTAAATACATTTTAAGCTGCTAAAGAAAATCAAGCAGTAGATACAGGGATCGGTGAGATTTGGCTAATAGGAGCATAAACACTACAAGAGAGAAAGCACAATTCCCATTCTGGAGCAACAATACAGCAGAGATGGATGGATTGCTGGACATTTCCCAGTTCCTAAGAAACTGCAATGAAAGTATTTAAAAATGCTGCATAGCTTGTTTTGAAAATTGCTGCATCAACTGATGAGAAAAATGGAATTTGCTGGTTCTACAGGAACACTCAAGCAGGCGCCACAGGCAATTTTGCAAAGCTGCAGCACATTTCCCTCAGTGCAAGTGACCACTCCAGCTCCTTCTGACAGCTGTGGGCACACTCCCACCTCTGTGCAGGGAAGGAAAAGGGGGAAGGAGGCCCCTCCAGTTGCTTCTCACATTTGGATTGTCTCTGTGAAAGAAAAAAAAGTATTTTTGCAATTTAATGTCCCAAATGCTGGGCACAGCACCAAAGAATTTGTCAGGGACAGTGGTGATGCTCCAGGGTCTGCTGGCCAGGGCAACTCGAGCTCTCACACCTCTCTGAGCCCTTTTCCTACATCTGGGACTCACACCACTGCTCTGTGTGACTGCAAAGTCTGGAGACACAGAAAAGGAAAGAATCAACAGTGGGCACTGGGGAGGTGGGAATAACAGGGGAAACAAGGTGAAGTGTGCAGCACCACTAATCAGAAACACAAAAACAACAAAGGATATACTGATCTAGGGGGCATCTGGTAAAGTTTTGTGCTATCACTGGTTGAATATTTACTGGTGAACTGTAATGGGAAATGCTGAATAAAAACTGCTCCTGACCCAAGTGTGTGTGTGTGTGTGTGTGTGTTTTCAAAAAAGCGGGTCCAGCATTACATTTCTTGTTGGTTTTTAAGAGTTATAAAAACCCAACGGAAACACTACCCAAAATTCCAGGTTTAACTTCATTTCTTGCTCTGGAGTTCTTCTAACACCATGTCAAATCCTAACCTACAATCACTTTACCCAAAAAATCACAGATTTGAAAAACCAAAAACCTTAAGAAAGAAATCTTCCAAAAGAAACTTATTTTAGTTTGGTAGGGCGGAGACAAAATTCTTTGATTTTTGAAATTCTGAACTTGCCTTTTTTATCGAAAAGTGGGAGGGTGGAAGATGCAGCAAGGAGAAGATCTGAACTGATCCTTAACTTTACAGGTTTAACTTTCAAAGTTTAGCTTTCATTTTACAAGTTCCCATTTCTTTCGCAGATCTACCATTTTCTTTAAAAAGTGTCCCACCAAAACCAGAGGATAAATAGCGCTCACTCTCAAGGGGATTATTAAAACAAAATCCACCTGTGCAGGTCTGTGAATGCTCAAGAGAACAGTCACCTTTACCTGTAGCCTGAAGGTATCAATAAGCACCTGCTTCACCCCACCCTGCCATGCCCAAGAGCGTCACTGCAGTTGCAGCACAGCCCTGTGCTCAAGCCTTGGAAAATAAAGAAACAACTTCTGGCATTACAAACAACAGGGTTGGCTTGTTTTTTGGTTTGTTTTTTTTCTCATACTGGAGACGGGTTGCAGAGATATTCTGCTTTTTAAACACAGATTTTACACAGTCGGATGCTCAGCACAGGTGAGAGACAATAAAAGTCTGGTGGAGGAGCTTCTGGAAGACATTGGATACTGAAGGGTTCAATGTATTTAAATGAAAGATCCTTTACATTATTCCTTTAAAAACATACTTTACACCAAGCTCGACTATAACCTGTGCTGTCCAGTCTTTTGTCACTTTAATCCACACAGTATTTTTTTTAAATTTAGTGCAATGTTTATCATATAAAATGCACAAATACAGCAGTTAAAAAAAACAACAAAAACCTGTTCCTCAGCCCTAGGCCTTGTCTCCACAAGAAAACTGCAGAATCTCAAATCGACCTTATTTAATTTAAAACAGATTTTCATTGGATCTGGGGTTAAATAAGAATTGTATAAATTTAGTTTCATACTAAAATATATGACTTAAAACTGATTGAGTCAATGTTATCTTAGACAAGCATTATGTTTTTATAGGGACTGTTTAGGCAGAGAAGCTGTTTCAATCCATAAAAAGTATCTTCCAAAACTTTCTATTTTAGAATTATATAAGAAAAAGTACTAAAAAGTGGACATTTGCTATTCCTGAAGGGTGCACTGTGCACAGTGTCACAGCAGGAGCAGCTACAAACACTACAATTAATGAATAATGAAGCTTAAACTTAGTTATATATTCCACACAAAGAGTAGCAATTTTGTTCTTCGAATTCTTCTTCAATGAAAACCAACTCAGTGCAGAAGTGAAGGTTCAGCCTCTTTGTGAACCTCAGGCTTAAAAAATCTGGTGGAGACATCTGCAGTGTGTTGTTTCCTAAAAACACAACTCTGGCTCCCTGATGTACAGAAAATCAGAGATCACTCACTCCTACACGACACCCTGGCCTCTGGAAAGAGGCAGTTCCTAATTGGAACTTCGTTAGGGCTCTTGTACTGATATTTACTGGATCAACACAGATGCAAACACCAGAAAGTTCAGGTTTGGCCCATTACCAGAAATAAGTACCTTGTTCAAAATTCTGCCAAACATCTCTGAATTATTCTCATTTTCTAGATAAGTTGTTGACTCCAGAACCTGCTCTTAAAGGGCTCTTTCATGGAGAGGATGAAGCCTCCAGTGGGGATCAGGAAATGTGTGTGCTGTTTTGGCTGTGGAAAGTTCTCTGTGTTCCTGTGAGATGCTCCGACACCACATCCCCAAGGGCAAGTGCCTGAAAACCGCCCACGGGTGACCTCTCCTCTGCCATTCCTGCCCCCAGGGCTGACCTCATTAGGAGTCTGCCAGGGAAGGAGGAAGAGCAGCACAGCTCCTGCAGGCCCAGAAGGGATGTGAGGAGTGAGAAGTCTCTGAAGCTGCTGTAAGCTCCTGGTGGCCCCCAGCACTGAGCCCACACACAGCTGGGCAGAGGCAGCTCCACAAACCCAGAGCAGCACTCGGTGCCCTGTGACTGTGAAGGGCTGTGTCTGCCTGGCTGCAACCTCCCTCCAGTCTCTCACTACGTAATGAATTAAAGGAGTCTTTAATTATCTGGTCACGTGGTGGTTTTTCCATGGAGCTATCTCAGCCAGCCCACAGGACAGACCTGCTCCAGCGATGAATCACGGCAGGGCAGCAGAGGAGGTTGTTGTCTGCCTGGCTGCTGAGGGTGGAAAGCATGGAATGCAAAGGTTGCCTGCCAGACTGACAGAAGGGGGTGGTGGTTAAGCTGGATGTTGCCCCACAGACTGTTTGAGACCAGTCATGGTTCTTCAGCACAGTGTTTAGGAGCTGGACACTGCCAGGTCCCTCTGCCATGGGCCAAAGGCAGCCTTGCACCAGTGCCCTGGCGCTGACAGGAGTGTGGGCTCTAGAGGGTGGCCAAGCAGGAAGCAGACAAATCTGGATTCCAGCCACTCCATCCCAACATCCTTACATAACACAGCCCTAAAAGCTCCAAGCCCCCTGCCTGGCTTGCACTCAGAGCAGCAGCTGACCCAGGACAGATCTGAAACACAGAGCACTCCGTGTTCTGGGGACTCTCCTACCCACTCACACCCAAGGCCAGACCAGAGACCTTCACACAGGTGTACAGCTGACAGAGCTCTGCCTCTGTCTGAATCAACAGCAAACTGCAGTTAAAGACATGAAGGAACAGGCTTGTGGAGAAATCCTACTGAGCAAATGAATTACTTACTCTAAAGGAGTATAAAAATTCTGTAAACTCATAATACTGCATGTCAGAAAAGAAATATCACCCAAGAAAGCCCAGCCTTAAGGCTAAAGTTGTGCAATACTGAGATAAACCCCATGGTGAAAAAGCCAGAAGCAATTCATTGTCATTTATTCCCTGCTCAGTGTTTACCCCATCTCCCAGTGGCGCTGGGGGAGGGACCTTTCCTGCTGCAGCTCCAGACACAGCATTTCTTCCTGCTCATACCTGCTGGCTAGTGAAAAAAAAAAATAAATCTGCACTATTTATAATTCTTCCTTGCTAATTTGAAAACTATTACAGTGACATAGGCATTATAACTTTTTTAAAAGGCTCTTTTCAAGACCGTGCATCACTTTTAAAGTTCACCTGCGTGTTAGAGAGAAGGAATTCCTCCAGAACCAGCCTTTCAGGTTTGGGTGTTCTCGATTTTCTAAAGAGTCCACCTAAGACAGGTAGACCTTTTTTTTTTTTTCCTTCACTGCTTCCTGTATCTCTGATGAAAAGCACCTGGAATTTTGCCAAAAGCCTCACAATTAACTATACTATAGAACAGACCAACACAGTGCAGAAGCCTGACTTCTGGATGCATCATCCCTTTCCTCCAGCCCCTGGCTGCTGCAAACCCGTAACAAACAACATACTCTGGAATCTGAAAACACAGAGGGTAAACCTTAAAAACAGAGAATGTAAACAAGTTTAGGAAGCTACATAATGCATTTCCATAAGACTATTCAAATCCTGGTCCCAGTTAAACTTCTTTCTAAAATGCACTGGAAAGCAGGACTGGGTTCACTTTTAGTTTGGGGCCTTTTTTTTCATGAATGGCACAGTGAGATTAGACAAGCAAAAATGCCCATTTTGTCCACTGTGTGTAGAGTTTTTCTACACAAAGATGACTTTGGGGGGTTTTTTTAAGTACATCTAGTTATATATAATTATCAGTAAGCACCATTCCCTCTACTCTCAGATAAAAAGACAAAACACACAGGAATCCAATCTTTTCTCCATAATAGCACATGATCAAGCCTTCTCTGCACCAGGAACAGACAACTGAGTACTGCTCCAGAGCACATATCCATTGCAACCAAATTAACAAGAAAAAATTAACAATAGAAAACCAACAAGGTATTTGCACCAGAAGCTGAGGGAATTTTAAAATCACAGACACAGCAGTCACATGTACACAGATACTCCTTCAAAGCTGTAGCAAGTGCTATAGAGACTGGCTGAGTCCATTTGAAGCCCTCTGACAGCACCAGAGACTTCATTTCATACAAACTTTTCACCACAATTACACTTCGCAATGGGATATCTTTAAAACAGAGAGCAAACATCAACTGAGAGTACCAGTACTTCCAATTTAAACCATGAGCTTACCATTCAACAGAAATGGCTCACAAACATGTCCCTAAGTCAGGATCTTTTTGGACACTGGTAGAGTTGTGTGCGACCTCTCTGAAAATGTAAAAAGCATCATGATTTTGTCATGGAATCCCATGATATCATAACCTGCCAGGTCCCCTCTCAAATGTGCCCCAAGTCCCTCACTAACAGACCTTCAACACTCCCTATTTCCTTCTTACAGTTTTTTGATGCTCCTTTTATGCTGAAGGTGACTTATGAACAGAAGTAGTTAAGGGTGGTTCTGCACATTTTTCACTCTTTATTACTACTTTTCATTTATTCTGACATTTAAAATAACCAAATTTCAGATTCAGATCAGTTGTACTGATCCATCAGTACCAGACTCCTGAATCTTCCATTATCCCTGGATCCGCTCAGCATTATTTCTTTCTGTTCAAATGCTGCTTTCATTGTTGCCACAGTTTAAAAAGGAGCAAAGGATCGTTGGACAATCCCAGTCTATTTCCCATGAACGGGGAAGGGTATTTGAGAAAGTGGGAAGATTAAAAGTAACGACTTGTTGGCTGGAATCCTCCCAAAATAAGCACAAATTCACTGAAAGTGTAACCACAGGGCTCTTCCAACCTGCCCTCCCTGGCTTCCTCTCCTTACTCTTCAGTGATGCAAATGTTTTCAACCTTAATATGATTTTATAGCAGAAACAGGATCACATAATGCACAGTGAGCATTATTTCCTGGTGAAACACTACTCTGAATGATATTTGAGAGATTGTCGCTGGCTTTCAGCAGAGATATCTGGGGCTACTCAGTGCTCAGCAAGTCCTTGAGAGTGACACCAGAACATTCTTCAGCTCACCACCAAGACGTTAAGAACGCCCAGGAAGGTTCATGTTCCTCTACATGACACACCTTATTAGCTAGTAAGTTTATACTGTGCTGTCATCAAGAGAAATTTTAATAACATCCTTTCACAAGCAAACCAGAAATTCAAGTAAACTAGGATTCTCTTGTTTGTTTAGTATTTATCCCCACCCAATTAAATAAAAAAAACCCCATAAATAATAGTCTGAAGCCTACAAAACCACAAATACAGCACAAAACAAAAGCTGTGAAATCATACTGAAACCACACTGAAATATAAGTTTGTGGTTCTAGCATACACTGTAGAGCAAGGAATATTTCATTTTGGGGTGCTGTAATTCCAAATGTAGAATAGCACACAAATCCATCATCAGATCATGAGATTTCATTAACTTCAGGCTATTTTGCTAAAAAAGTTTCTCCCACATGCAAATTAAGTTGCATGATCACTTCTAACAGCAACTGAAATGTTACAGCTAAATAGTGACATAAAACTTTGAATGCAAAACCATAACAGCCAAACTGCAGCTCACAAACTGCAGCATCACTATTTTTCAATGAAATAAAATAAACAAAACATCAGGTTGTCTTTGCTGGTTTATATTCCCCATTTTAAAAATTTCTTGAAATTGTAAACAACATATATTAATCATATAAATCTTTATAAAGTTTGACATGCTTCAGAAAATAACTGAAAGCTAAAAATATGTTGAGTCTGAGAGTATTTGTTCCATGATTCCCTGCTGTCTGGTGAGAGCAGCATCACAGCAGCCCAACACCAGGTATGGCTCAAAGAAAAGTGAGTTTATATATCCTGGAACTACACATGGCACAACTCAGGTCCTGCTGCTGGATTCTATCAGAAAAAACTATCATGGAGGCAAGAAAACTGACTCAGAATCTCTGGTGTAAGGTTTGAAACTAAAGTAGAAAAGGAAAAAGTATTTGGCACGAAAATCACTTTTAAAAGAATACATTTGGAAAGAGAATTGTTACCAGAGCTTCGAGCAGAAGCAGAAGGTGCATTTTGCGTCCCTGTGAGAATGACTGACAGGGAAAAGAGTCACCATTAAAAAGCCATGCCTTATAAACAGTTCATCCCTTTGCCTACAGTCCCAATTCCTGCTGTTTCCCACTTCCCCCAAGATGTTTCACTGCCCAAGGGCAAGGATGAGAACCCAAAGAAAGATCATCCTAGCTCCAGACCAAACAGCATAGGCCACAAGAAATATCTAAAAATGGGATCTGCAGTTGCTATTAACTACTGAGCTTTTATTCTTTTCCCATACAAGTAATTTGCTCCAGGAATCCTGAACAAGTGGCTCCAAACACCAGCACAGCAATCTGCCCAGACGTATCTCCAGAGTCAGGGACTGGATTGTTATGAAAAACAAAGGCAGATTTCAAAGGTGTTATTCAAAAAGCATTAAGACTAATAGCTATTCATATGGGATAGAAAAAGATAATTATGAGAATATTGTAGGAGAATCACGTCATGTTTCGGGGCATGGTGTGAGTTACAGCAATTATGTTCACATCCATTTGCCCCCTTCTGGGAATTCTGTGGAATAACCCAGCTCAAACATGCCGATGCTGAGTTCAATAACTTCAGTTCAAGTGACCCCAGAAGGAAAAAAGCCCTTTGTTAGCTCAAAGCCACATATCCAGACACAACTGAGGTGACACTGGTGAACACTGCTGTTCCTGCATGCAGGCAGCTAAGCTTCACCAGCTCCATATCCACAAGTATCCACATTTAACTGTGATCATGCTGCTCTCCTGGAATAACTAATGAGCTCACAGATTGGTAAGGCACCTCTGCAAAAACCTGGAAAAATTCCTGGTGATGGAAAAGTAGTGGCCATCCCATGGGAGCAGCACTGGAGTCCTGAGTGCAACCAGCAGGGCCAGTCCTGGCACCAGAGCAGAAGGGCAAGAACTGTCTGATTAATGTGGAGGTGAGAACTGACTGGAGCAACACCTGGCACACACTGAGACATCCAGGGAATGGAATTCTGAAGGGGAAAACAGAACTGAGATCAGAGGTGTATCCAGATCAGGGGACGTTTACTCCATTTGCATGCACAGTTTCTGCAACTGACATTCTCTTTTCTGTTTACTGCTAAAGCTGAGTCAAAAGATTAATATAAAAGCACACACAAGGACATTTGTAATATTTAGAGAATGACAGAAATATGCTACAGTAATTAAACCCATGAAATTCAGCTACAGCCAAACAATACTTACTTAATACTGAATTTTAAGAACTTCAAATAAAGAAGTGTATTCTACACCAAAGAACATAACACAAAGCTGCAGCCCCACAGAGATTAAAAAAATAACATTTTTTTTAAAAAAGCAACTTGGCAGAAACTTATCAATAAATCCAAATTTTACTATGTCAGTCCTGGTGCTCTTAATTAATCTGACCTGTGCTCAGGTAAATAAAAAGGTGCTACCAACAGGGGACTGGGGTCACTGATAGGACACTCAGGATGTGATCGAGGGAGTTAAAAACAAGTGTGGAAACAACATCACCACAATCATGATTTAGTATTTCTACAAGTCTGCACAAACAGGAGTTCTCATGGTCCTGTTCTGGGGTCCACCAAAGAATCTTCTCCCCCAGATCTGGAATTTTAATATCATCCAAGCCCCAAGCAAGGGGGAATTTACATGAGCTGTTCTTTTTCTTCCAGCTCTACTTCACTTGCAGCTGATTCCACTGACCTGACTGGTAACAGCAGCTTCCAGGAAGAAACTGAGTTTAAAACATTTTCCATGGGTCAATGCAGCAACTGGACATCACGTCTCTCCTCCAAATGCAAGGTCAGGCAATGGGGAGAAGGGGGGAAAATAAAATCAAAGTTCCAGTTCTGACTGTCTGTTATCCCAGTTCAGTCAGCTCTATTGAGGGAGTCCAACAGCTTCCTCTAGATGCCACAAATTGAATTTTTTTCCAGAAAAGTTTCTGAGTACAGACGGTATTTCAAAATTGCACTTTCTGAATACTGAAAGGTCTTTCTCACCTTTTCCCTTAAAAGCTTCTAATACACAAGTTTTACAAAATATTTTACAACTAAATGGAAGAATTTATCCCATCTTAATCCAAAGGATTTACAAACAACTAGAGAGTAATGTGACAGTAATATTACACCTTTTATACTGCTACACTGCACTATAGAAACATAATATTAAAAAAATGATTAAGGGAAAACATAAAACATATCACAAGAACCACTCGTCTACCTTAGTGATTGCTTATAATTTGAATTTTTTTTCCAAGAAGTTACACCTGGCCAGCAAGAGGACACATGGTGACCTGCATATCCACATAGGGAAGTAGATGTCTGTAAATAATTCCACCAAACCAAAGGCAACACCTTTAAAACGATTTTTAAGACAATGCTCTAAAGACTGATTTTCAAACAACTTCTATCCACTTCCTAAACAAGTTTTATAGTGACAATTTCCTTAATAATTTTCATTCCAAATAAATTTTACTTTTTCCAACTATAAAATCCATCATACATTTGAAAGTTTCAGTAATCTGCAGCTGTCTTATCTACACAGCAGTGAATGAAACAAGAGGATTCTCATGTTCAGTTTTGAACAGAAGTTTTAACATCTCTGTAAGACTGGAATTAGTAGCCAAAAGACCCTTTGCTTATGCATTAACAGAAGTGGTTTTTAGACAGAGCTACAAGTATCAAAATGTTTTCCTTCTGCCAGCCCATATGTGAAAGGAAATCATTTCCCTGAACAGCTCAGCCGTGTCACCAGGTGACGGGCACACGCACTGAGAACTCTGTCGTTTACAAACTAACAAAAAACACAACTAAAAGCCAGTCCCAACACTGATCAGTGGGTGAGCATTTGACTTTCCCATTTCACTGCTGGAGTTCACAGGTCCTGAGCAAACACACGGCTGTGACAATCAATCCTTCCTGCAGTGACTTCTTTCCCTTTCCAGGACCTGTACATTTGGCTGTCGATTATAGACAAGCTTTGGCAGGTTCCTGTGGCAAGCAAGCTTGGAGTTAGTTCAGTCCCGCCTTCAGAAAGGAGACTCATGAAGGACAAAAATTTAAATAAAAATGAAGGGGGGGGGAACAAAAAGCGGGACTATTAAAGCTGCAAAGGCATTCAGTAAAAAAGTCAGTCTCTACTAAATGAGCAAAATTATTTTTTAAGCTTTGCTATCCCCTGCGTACAGTCAGTTCTGTTCCCCACGAGTCACTTGTACAAAACTGAAATATCCTCAGTGTTAACTAAGCCATTTCTGACCCCACACTGCAAACTGCCTGCCAGAGGAGCAGCCAGCAGAGCTGAGAGCAAAACTTGGTTGTTGGAGGGCACGGAGCGACGGGAGCTCTCTTCGATAGCCGAGATGCTGAGGTAATGCTCAATGAGAGCGGTGGACGCAAACAAATGAATCGTAGCTGCAGGCTGGAGTAATATCAGGTGCATCTCTACACCCCGAGGGCTCAACTCCTACACGCTCAGGTCCCTCCCCTGGAACAGCCTCCTGCAGTTTCACTCAGGGCTCAGGCAGAGAACAGGTACTGCTCTCCCAGCAGTGACAGCTCCAGCTCAGCGCCCGCCCGGCAGCCCTCGGACACCCCAGTGCCCGGTGAGTACACGGCTTTAGAGCATTTCTTTAAGGAAAACCTGCTCAGATTAAGGAATAAATCTGAGGTGCTCAGTTCCCAGCTGTCCCAGCAGCCTGGGTTACTCCAGCAGGTGCACTCTCGGCACCAGTCTCAGCTTTCAGCAGAAAGTTTCAACAGAAGAGGGGAATGTTTCAGTCTGAGAGAAAACCTGACTCTTGCAAGCTTTTACAATAATTAACTCTCGTTGGTGCAAAGGGTTTTCAGCACTATTTTTTTTTAAAATTCAAGGAGTTAATATATTGAAGTATGACAAAAAGATGTATTGCTTAAAATTTCTGTTTGCTCTGTCAGCTCTGCTTCCTAGAGTTGTGTTGGGTTCATCTGAAAAGCTTATATAAAAATTATGCGCTCCAGCTTTGAGTTATTAATTTTTCCAGCTGCTGGAAATTTAGCAGAAAATCAAATCATTTTCTATTTTTTAGTCAATTAAAGTGTAGTAAGACATTGATTTATTAGGGTTGGTATGTAGAAAGATTTTTTATTTCTTATCCACGCTGCCCAAGCGAGTCATGTAATCTCTGTTTCTGAGCTTCCTCTCGCACACTCGGACACACACAGACACACACACACAGAGAATTTCCCGTGGGTCTGTACCTCACACACACACACACTGCCCTCCCAGCCCACTCCTCTCACCCCTGTTTCCTCCTAATTAACCAACAGCTGCCTTAAAATTTATCTTTCAGTTTCAAGGACCTGGAAGTTTAGAAGGGAGGGGTGGTTAATCGCTGGAAAATCTCAGCTAGAATAAAACTCACAAATCTTGTTCTTGCAACACCCTGGGTAGGTGACAATGGCATGTCCTTGGGTTATGCAATAATGCCACATCACAATATTTTAATTATAGCATGTCCTTCAAAATGTTCCACCCCAGTGAGTCCTCCTGGCCAGAGAGATCCACATCACCAGAAGGAGCCTGCAATAATAATGGGGTGGGCATGAGCAGCTGTTACGTACTTTGCTGAAGCAGTGTCCTAAAAAGAAATGTAATTACTGTCCCTGCTTGTAATAAAAGACATGTTGAAATTTCCTCTTTGATCAACTTGGCATCTTAAACAATTTAAACGACTTAAAACCCTAAAAAAAACAACCTGGACAGATATATATGCACATATCTATGCGTGTGTATGAATACACATGTGCATATGTGTGTATACACTTATCCCCACGGACGTTTTTTGTTTATATATTTACACACAATGTTCAACTACATTCCTGTTTTCTCAACCTGCCAACAGGTTAAAGGCGAGGAGGGAACAACAACCTGCTTTTAAAAATAGAAGGAAGGAAACTTGGAGCAGTCAGTGTCAGGCTGGAAAGGGTGACAGGTTCGAAAGCCATGAGGAGGTTGCTAGTGACAAAAACAAACAACTAAGATAACCTCGAGTTTAATCAAGATTATCTGAATAACCTGTTTTCAATAAAAATATAAATAAATAACACTACTGCATTTCAAAACTAGAAAATCGTAATAATATATAACCATCTGCATTTCCACAAGCAGGTCTACAGGAAATAAATTCTCAATCTAAAACAAAGTTACATAAAAATTATCCTGCTATTGAAGATATTTTTTCTCCTTTTTAAAGGATATCACAAGTAATGGCATTGAAGTTAAAGGAAAAAGCAGCTACTTATTTTGATATTTTCTGTCCAACACTGAATTCTAACTTTGGCACCACAAAACATACATTGTACAGCTGTAAGTAACATTATTTATATAGGGACAGTTTTAATTGGTTACACCTATTTTAAACAATTAATGTCCTTTTTGCCAGGTACTCCTGCATCTTAGAGACCAGAGGGGGAATCATCCTACTTGTCTAACTTTAGAAATATTTTACTGCTGTTAGGTAATAAATTTATTATTCTTAAACCAGGAGAAAAAAAGGGTTTCAATAGTAAAAGTGAGAAAGAAAACATTCACCTGGCTGGCACTGACCTAAGTTTAGGAAAGGTAAACACCCTTTAAAATGAGTTGCTCCCTGCATCTCGCAAGTCAGAGCAGCAGGTTCTGAAGCCATCAAAATACATCAAATAGAAAGAAATAAAAAGCTGTTGGAATGCTCTCCTGCTGTACCCATGGCAGAGGAGCTCCAAGGCTCGAAATTTCGAGCATTAAAACTGCAACAACGCATTTTATCTTGTTAAGAAATGATAGTTAATACTCTGCCCAACAGGAATAACTTGAATCAAAGTTAAATAGCAAGTACAAAGTCAGAGGGGGGAGGACAGGACACACAGGAATTTTCATTATGAAGCAAAGGAAAGCTGGAAGAACAAGGAAATCTAATTACCATCCCTTTATTATAAATGCTGCACCTGAATGCAGATTCGGACGTTATCATAAATGCTTCACCTAAGAGAACGATAAGAGTTTTGACAACAAGATCTTTTTTTCAAGAATAATTAGTACAAGCACTTCCAAGAAGATATAAAGCATAACAGGTACAAGCTGACTTGACTGAGTCCATTACAAATTTTCCTTGTTAGTTACACATCATTAGTTAAAAATAAGTGCAACAAGCCCACTTAAGGCAGAAGGAAAAGTCCAGTTCCCTGTCTCGACCTCTCCTCCTATGTCTCAATACTTCATTTACTTATTTTTTAATGTAAAAATATTATTTTTAATATTTCAAAGGATTTCTAGCTATTGTTATTTAAAATGTTTTAAAATACCATATATGATTTTTAAAAAAAATTATTGGACTACCATTTCACCCATATTCCAATGATGAGATTTTAACATGCTGATGCATTTTCCCTTGTTGCTTTTACAGTATAAGTATCTAACTCAAACAACCTCAGTAAAACGTGAAAAACAAAAAGCTACTTCTCTAGAAATTCCTGTTTCATTAATCTGAAGCACATTTAATTACTTGTTAATTTTAGGAAAAAGCTTGATTTTTTTTTTCTACATGCAGAGCAGCTTTGCATTTTTAAGGGTGCCTTCACAATAACTATTTTAACAAAATTAATAGTTCTATGACATCAGAAACAATACTTAATACAATTTGCTAGAATTACTATACCTGATGAGCCAAGCAGCAATTCTGTAGTTTTCCCTTCATTTTTCATCATGTCTTGCCTGTCATTTTCTGTTAAATAATCTCTGATTTAAGAAATGCAAAACATCTCTACATGAACTAAAATCTCACAGCACATAATTACCAGCAGTTCTTTTCATAAACTTAGTATTTTAATACTACTAATTCAAACTTCTATGTAAAAAGCTTTTTAAAAAAAAAAAAAAATGAAGCGATCTCGTCACCCTTCCAATTAGTATTCCTGTAGTTTCAGGTAACACAATAGATACAGTACGTGGTTTTGCAACAGTCATCATTTTGATAATGATGCTTGTAGTTCATGATGAAATCATCAGTTTTTAGATCTCTGCCATAACACATCCTGTAAAATCATGAGAACTTGACTGCGAGAGTTTCTCACGCCTTCAGAATCAGTGAACATAATGGAACAAGCCGGTACAAGCCCTCCTGACTTATCTACCCAGCAAATCACTGGGCTGGATAAAGTATCCACAACCTTCGTTTTTCCAAAGAAAGGCAGATAGATCCTTCCCCTATAAATCAATTACTGTCAGACACTTTTTTCCCCCTGAGTTAATACACTCGGGTGCCTGTGTTAACTGTGTGCAATCTGTGAGGAGCGACGCAGCAGGAGGATAGGAGATGTGTTTATCAGGCAGAGGATTCCATTAGTCAGACACTGCAGTGCTCATTTCTCTTAATTGAATTAGGAAGAGGAAGAAAACCGGTGTGGTTTTATCCTTCGAGAGATTGGGCACTTTTGAGGTACCCATTGAGATTGGGCTGTTGGGAAACGCCACAGCTGTGAAGAGAGGGGTTGGTCAGTCTAAGAAAGAGCCCCGTCAGCTGCCCAAGAGCGACCCATCCACCCCACCCCTGTGTCACCACAGCAGGAAATTCCCTCCTTGCTCTCCCGGACCGGCCCGACAGGCTCGCCCCACATCCAGCCCCTGCTGGGACCTGCCTCTTCCCATCCCACCCACTCCACTCCTCTCTCAGCAGCTCCGCCTGGATTTCTACTTTCATCGTCTCAATGAATGTTCCTCCAGCTTTCAAAGAGATCTCCCCTGAGCCAGCAGCACAGGCAGGTGACAAGTGCTGCTGCTGGAAATTAGGCCACTTGTGTGACTGTGTTTGGGTGTGGGAGGATGCCAAAGGTCAATGCCCAACTCTGGTCTGACATCCAGCTCTCTTGTTCTGTTTTACAAAACCCAAATAACACAACATAAGCAGTTTGAGGGGGAATGCTCTTAAGAGAAGGCACGACTTTGCATTTAGTTCCACTGTTCCACTACAGCTAATTTTAAACTTTGTGTTTCAGTTCCTGCACCACCAGTGGCAAAAGCCTTGTTTTCCGGCACCCTGTTCCCTGAGACACTGTTCCCTGAGCTGGCTGCTTCTCCTGACCTGGGAAGAAGGATTCTAGAAACCTGAAAAACCGGAAACATCACGAGGCTAAAACAGAGGGAAGCCAACCACAAAAAAGTTTTTATAAAGAGCCATTACATTTAATTGTTTAAGGCAGAAAAAAAAATGAGTCTCCTCAAAGAACGTAAACCCAAGAAGCCTCATTACATCCCAAGACCACCAGGAAAGCCATTCAAGTACAAGTGCTTCCAGTGCCCCTTCACTTGCAATGAGAAATCCCATCTCTTCAACCACATGAAGTATGGCCTCTGCAAAAACTCCATCACTTTGGTGTCGGAGCAGGATCGTGTCATTAAGTGTCCAAAGAGCAGCTCCCTGGAGCCCAAACAGATCAACCAGCTCGAATCTACCGTCAAACCAACTTCTTCTAAATCTGTCACAAACGGACTGTCAAGCCTCGATTCAAAGCCTCAATATCCTTTTACAAAAGAAGATGCCAAGGAAAACGTTGAGTTACAAAACCAGGCAACCAATGCAGCACTTCAAGGACAAAAACCTGCAATTCCAAAGGAATTAAGCCCTGCCAGCTCTGCAGCAGAAGGTGCCATCAGCGTGCAGCCCCTGATGGAGGGCATGGTGAGGCCCTCAGCCTTCATTCCCGTTGGAGAACACCGAGACAGCAAAGGCCCAGAAATCACTGAGGCATCTGAAATCCTCTCCCTCTCTAACAAAAGTTCTCCTTTTCACACCAAGTCTGCGTTTCATGCACCAGCTCACCCGTGGAAGGCAGGTTCTTTCCTCCCAGAATTTCCACATAAAGTTGCTCCCACAAAAGGCTTTGGTTCCATTTCACCTTACATGCAACCAATGATTCCCGAGTACTCACCCCATTTCTATGAGCACCGGCTTGCTATCTACACACCGTACCTGCTCCCAGGTAACTCAGAGTGTGAAAGCTCTGCTCTCTCTGTCTACGGAACACAAGATCAAAGACACTTTCTTCCCCATCCTGGGCCACTTCCAAAACCCCTAAATCCATCAGCATATGAACACTATCGATTGTTCCAACAATACCACTCCACTCCACCGATACCATATGGATTTTGTAGGCCAACAGATCCTTCATTTTACAGATTTTCACACGTAGCTGGTATTAACAGGGATCAAAGCTCTCATCTGATGGAAGAAACTACCTTGTTGTACCCAGCTTCTTTAAGCCCTTCCCAACAATACCCTCTAAGTTCACATAAAAAACAAGCAGATTACGAAAAAGAAATGACGTTATTGCATGCCAAAGGTAACCCTAAGGATGACCAAAATGAAAGAGAGAATGCCAAAATGAGCCCTCTCGCAGGAAGCGCAGCAACGGGCTCCCCGGGCAGACCCAGCCCCACCAACTTCACCCAGACAAGCCACACGTGTGAGGGTTTGTTTGACCTCTCCAACAAGTCATCGTCCACATCCCTGGGCAAGTATGACCAGTCAGAAGAAAACTGCACAGCCTTCAGACCTGTGAGAAAAAGCACTGACCAACCATCTTCCCTTCAAGGCGTGCAGGCACAGCAGGAGAGAGGGGATTCACCTAACAGGTAAAATAACACTTTGCAAATTCTTGTCAGGTTTACCAGGGACACACAAAGACAGATAGGTATATTTCATGCAATGCCTATTAGATATATTTAAATTTACAGTGGTGAGTTGATATGTTCCGTACTAACTGTGCAAAGCACACAGGTGCTACAGTGAGCAGACCTTTCATTCTCCTTAAATGTACCAGGAATTTCTACTGTGTTTGTGTACCTCCAATGTGTTTGAGCACTTCAGGGAATTATTTCTATTACAGTGGTGGGTATGGTGAAAGGGACTTGGGGGACTCAAAGGAGAAGAAACAGAATTGTTGGACTTCTAGCCTAGAAGTCTAGATTTTTTCCTCTTCCTGCCCTCTTCCTCAGCCCCAGTTTAAAACAGCAATTGATTGTGAATTTGAGAAATTGAAACCTCTTTTCTCCTCATTTCTTTCAGCATCAATGTCACTGATGAAGACTCACACACACAGACCGACGGCCAGAACAACGCGGGCTCGCTGTCCAACATGGAAGAAGACACAGGCATAGCTCCCCTCAACCTTTCAAAAAAGGCCGACACAAGCGCAGGACCTACTCACGAGCACACGTACAAAACCCCATCCAAAACAGACAGGCAGAGCTTCCTGGAAATGCAGGACATGCCCCTGAACCTCTCAGTAAAGGATTCCTGTAACACAGCCAGCATGAAACCATCCTTCCACAGCCCATCCCATGACAACGGCGCTGCTGCCGCTTCTCCCAGCGCCGACAAGGAGAGCTCCGGAGCGGAGCCGTGCGTCCCCAAGAACCCCGGCAGCGGCAGCAGCAGCAGCGTCTGTGACAAATCCTTCGCGGCACAGCGCAGTGAGGCCACGGACTTGGGGCTCATGGAGAGCTGTGATGAGCAGAAGCAGACGGCAGCCGTGGCTCTGTGCCAGCTGGCTGCCTACAGCCCCGGCACGGCCCGGCTGGACGGTGACGGGCACGGAGCGCAGGACGGCCACGCCGCGCCCGCCGAGCCCGCCGGTGCTGCTCCCGACGCTCAGGATGCTCCGTGCAATCCAAAGGGGAAAGGACAAAAAAGGACAAATCAAAAAGAGGCTGTGAAATCGCAGCAAGGAGCTAAGAGGGTCAGGCCCAATGACTGCAGCAGAGTCTTCACTTTAAGGAAGAGAACAAGAGTGTCCTAATCCTCCCTCCTTTCCAGTGAGTTTCTGGTTAAGCAGCACCATTGTGAAATTTCTACAAATCCTCATTCGCTGGGCTTGGCCCATGACAAGATACATTCAATCTCTCCATTGTAAATAATGTTCATAATTTTATATTAATATTTTTAAGTAATTGAACTCTGCCTTGTACAAGCTCAGGTTTTGATGAGTGAATTTTTGCATTCATTACTAAAGCCAAAGTAAATTAGATGAATTTTCAAGGGGTTTTTGCAATTGTATGATGTAAAATAACTTTTACGACTTCTTTTCTTGAAAGATGTTTAAGCTCTAGAAACAATATTGCTCAATAACATACTCTCATAGTCTTTTTTCAGCCTTAACTTCATCTAATGGGGGTTGCTTTGGTCTTTTTTTTCTTTTGAAAACCTTTTTATGTCACTATGCAGTAGTTTAAACAAGCTTAAGATTAGAACTTGCTCTTTAGAATATCCTGTAAAAACTGCTCTGTGTATGGATGCACTTTGCCATTGTGCCCTAAGACAGAACAACGGACCAAATTTACTTACTCGGAGGCAGATGCCACTTTAAATAAACTGCCCCAAATGCTGTGTAAGCAACCTCTTCTTGCACTGACTCAGAACAAGGTTCAAGTCAAACCAAAGAACGCCTGCACAGGTTTAATAAATGCAGTTTATGTTGAACTGTAAGTGAATCGCTATGAAAACAACACTGAAAATATGAAGAACTGAGCAATCCAGGTGCCTGCTTTGCTGAAGTTAGACAGACACTGGGCAGCCTTCAAACTCCAGGCCTAAACAGTTATTTATATAATTTATTTCACCTGAGAAAACTCTCCTGGTGAAGGTCTTGTTTCAGTACGTGTGTCACCCACTATCAGTTTGTGTCCTTCTACATGCAGCCATAAACTATTTCCTGCTTCTATATCTGTGTATAAAAACTGGCAATTTTTCAAATAAATGTTGTGATCTGTACTTAAAATATTTGGAAAGTCATTAATGAACACAAATACATTTACTACACTGTCTATATTGAAGAACAGTTAGCAAGAAATTGCTAGCTAAATTTTTAACTGTCAAGCAGAATTTTGGGACTAAATCAATTCCAAACAATTCCAAAAAAAAAGGAGCTTTCTTCAGCGATGGAAATTCATTACACAGATTAGTTCATCCATACTTTAATTCCAAATACTGAAGCTCAGAATTCCTTCTGCCTTAAAGTTGCTGTCCAGCCTGCACAAACTGCTACAAAAGTTCAACTAAAATAAGGCTGATCCCTGTGTAAATTTGCACAGCAGAAGGAGAACAAAGCAGAACAAGCATTATTCACATAAAACCACAGGTATACATTTCTCACTGATCATTAGTCAGGTGAGGGACACCCTCACCAGCCTGAACATCACTAATAGGTGTAAACCTACTCAAGGAAGTGGAGCTGCATGCAACACAATGCAGAATTCCCAGGATTTTTTAAACTCATGTTTTGTGCTGTGCTGCTTTGAGCCAACAACTCAGACAGAGCATTGCAAAAAGTTCAGTAATTAAAGAGTAAATGACAGACCTTCAGTTTCTGAGGCAAGGAACAAAAAAGAGATACACTGATCTGTAACTTAAATCTGTCATAGAGAAAAGCTTCTCTCACATTATCAAAAGGCAAAAATATCAATGTGAGATTGAAAAAAGGCAATGCAGTAACAAAAACAGCCCAGTTAACTGAAATGGCAAGAGCAGGGCAGTAAGTCAGTGTGAGGTACTGAGCTGTACATCAGCACGTGATCCAACAAAGAGAAAGAGTTGCTTTCCAGTCCAAGATTAAAGCTTCAATCTTAGGGTCAGATACAGCTAAAACCCTAATTTCCAAACATGAAATTAGAGTCATGTGTCACCACTGCCACTCTTCACACTACCTTAAGCTATCTGCCTCACTCTTCTCTGAAAGCAGAAAGCTTCAGTGACTATTATTCACAATTTAAAACAAAATCTCGTATCTCTCTTTACTTGCTAAAGTGAAAAAAGAAAAACTCTTTGGTGTTTCTTCCACAGAAGTCAAGGATTTATTCTCCCCCATCTCCATACAAATATTATTTATAAAAGCCAGCTCCAGTGGTAAAGTCCACCTGATCTGCCTTCTTCAAATTAAATAAAAATCTATGACATGAAGTTATCCAGATTCCCTGACAGAGGTGTACAGTTTTGGTTTTGTCAGAACTGAAGTACGGATTTAGCTCTGGAGGACTTTCCTTTCATGATTCTCCAGCTGTAAGGTTTTTAACTGTTTCACCTTTATCATGCAAGGGCAAAAGTAATGAAAAAAGGGAAATCAACTGAAGGCTCACTGCACAAACTTTCTCACATGCAGCACATGCTATAATGGACACAAACTCCACATTATACAGCACATCTTCAAACTAGGAAAGATTTAGCACCCTGACTTACTAGTGTGAAACACCAGCTTTGAAATATTTTTTAAATTTAGTGTTCAGCTTCTCTGCTCAACACAGGAGCACCAGACGGGATCCAAAGAACCATCTAGAACAAGCCGCTGCTGTAAAAGCACCCAAGGGTAGGTGTCAACTGCTACACTGTGCTTTTGCCATTTCCACTGTGTATGGCTTTGGCCAAAATTACATTAATATCTCTGTAATTCAATGTATGTTGATAACTACAGAACACACAAAGAAACGATTCCTCTGCCCTGCTCTTTTTCTTTCCATCTTTCTATTTCAAAAACCCATTTAAAACATAAACAGTTCATGTATAAATTACATGAAACTGGCCTTTGAAATTTAACTATAAACAAACAGCAGAAGCTACTGGCTTTAAAGTGCAAGTTAGTCATCAATTATTTAATATATTCTGCTTAAATAATGACACTGACACAATATGGAGACATGCAGAATTGTTTTATACAACTGTACAAAGAAACATGGGAGGGAAGAAGAAAGAAGAAAACCCCAAGAAATTAATTCCATTTTGGAAAGAAATATTTATTAAGTATAAAAAAAAGGCACACCCAAGCCAAGGCTTTAGACAGAAGTACTTAAATAGCCCCATGGGCGAATGTTTTACTGCAGAACTCAGTACCTCAGTCATCACCCAGCACACACACACATCAGCAAATCCCAGTCTACTGCCACGCATTTGGTGCCTAATAATATAAATTGTTATTTCATGAACTTAACATTCAGCAAGTCCAACTCACCATCTGAAATTCGGGAAGGGAGCAGCAATCCTCTCCTGCCCAGCTCTGCCAGGGCCAGGCACCCACCGTGCCATGCATTGTCTGTTTCCTGGAAACTAAAGGCAGAACAAGAAGTTTGGTTAAAACTGGCGCTCCCTCTCAGCATTTCATTTCTTATGATGAACTCCTAACATTATAAAAGACCCCTAATCCAAACCAGCATGTTCTTATTGTGCTATTGATGCCACTGGACTTGTAAAACAGAAGAATGACAAGTTGAAGATGTTTTCCTTCCCATTTATGCAACATAAGTACTGCTATAAATATGATTAGGTAAGCAAAAAACTCATTTTTGACTACAAATTTAACTCAATACAAGAAATTCAATACCTGAAACTCATACAGAATAGGAAAACAAACTTCCTAGTACATTGGCAAAAGATGCAGATTTACAGAACATACCCAAGATAACTAATGAGTTCAGTGGCAAATGCACTCTTAGCTCACAAACCAGGTTCAAATGGCAGTTCCTGGTGAACCTATTACAAGAGTTTATGAAGAAAGCAAACAGTGATTTTTATCCACCTTTAGAAAACATAAACCAGAGAAACTTGCAGTGAACACAGCAAAAAAGCCCCAAATGGTAAATAATTTTTAGGGCTGGCAGATGATGGAGTGAAAAGAGGAAAGGTGGCGTGCTGCAGGATTAAATCTGAACAGAGTTTGTTTTGTATTACACCAGGAGTAGGAATCTGAGAATAAAATGCTGGACAGCCAGGCTAGGTCGTATCAAAGCTTCATCTCAGGTCTGACATGGCCTGAGAGCAGATGCCCAGGCAAAAAAAAGCAGGAAGGGGCACCCCCTTCTTGCCCTCCTGGCTTAGGCAATCGGCAGCACAGAGACAGCTCAACCAGAGGCTGGAGCCAGATTCATTATTTAATAACCTCTGAAGGGACTCTCTTCCATTAATTTGTATAATCCCTTTCTGAACTCCCTTTACACTTCTGGCTCCCATAGCATCCCGTGGCAATGACTTCCACTGGTTAATTATAATTGTGTGGAAACGCACTTCCTGCTGCTTCCCTGCTCTGGCACCAGGGAGAGAGTGAATGGTAAACAGCCGCCCGCTCTCCCTCCTTCTGGCCTATTTACAGTGGACACACAGCAAATCACATCCCTCCACTTTTCCTCCTCACTTGTAAAAAGCCCCATCAGCTAAACCACTTTTCACTGGTTTAGTTTTATCTCTTCCTTTCCTAATAATTTCCAACATTACATTTGTCTTGCTTTCCCTGCCAGCCGCTGAGCACACCCCTGACACACTCTGACAGGTCAGTGGCTTCCAGGGGTTTGACAGTGAGCAGCATTTTGCCCCATGTACATCAGTTTGCATGCATTAGACATTGTATTTTATATGACATTTACTGTTGTATTACTCCACTTGGGCTCCTGTAACATTTTTCTTTCTGTCACTTTTAGCTCTCACTACATTAAATCAACTTTAAATATCAGCTGGTTCCCTCAGCCCCTCACTCCCCTTTTTTCCAGGATTCTTTCTGTGTATGTTGGACAACACAAGGCTCATACCCCAGTGGAACTGTGCTGACAATCTCATCACACTGTGAAAAATCATCACTTACTTCTTCCCTGACTCTTGCCTTTTGATATGTCTCCACATAACAAATCCTCTCTTCTTATACCAAGAGGTGTAACAGAGTGCCCTTGATGAGCAACTGATTGATTCTTATTTTGGTCACTAGATATTTAGTGCAAAGAATCCAACAGAGGTTCTCTCTGTCCTTGCCTACATTTGTTCCCAGGTGTTTCTGAAGAAAGCAGGTCACTCAATTACTAGGTGAATTACTCATCCCTATGACTTGAAAAACAAGGAAAGAAAACACAGTGAGTACAGGTCTTTGAAGCTCCGGGGATAATTGAGATCAGCAGCACCTCTTAAATTAATCACAGTAACACAATGGAGAGATCATCTAAGTGGATACTTTCCTTGCAAGTCTTTCAGACTTTATACCTTCTTTTTTTCTAATGTTGTTATCCTTTGAGCTGCCATCCTTTATTTGTACTCACAACCAATGTGAAAATGCTTTTTAATACACGGACATCTGAGTGACAAACTGCACATGACCAGCAGTTCTTGACAATAAAGAAACTCTTTGTGTTATTGGCTGGCTCCAAACCACTCGTTTAGATTTCAGGTACTCAGTGCAGGTGTGATGAGCAATTTGGAATTAAACAAAAGCACGTGATAATTGTTTAATGATTTTTGTCCTTTACATGCTCTACATGAATGCAAAACTATGACATCCAATACTCAAGTGCACCAAAAGAACATCCCACAGCTCTGTGTGCCCCAACCAGAGTCTCCACCAGCCCCAAATCCTTTCTGACAGACAACAGCAGATCCCTCAGCCAGAGTCTAAGAACCAGCACACTGCAACACTCTCCAAAACACCTCTAAATTCTGGCAGATCATGGAAAAGTTTGCAGTCAAGAAGCACACAGTTTGTTCAGGTAATTATTCTCAGTATCCACAAGGTCCTATGGCAAGAAGTTTTTACAGTTTAACTGTGTGAATAACACCACTCTGTCTTTATTCTAAGCCTGCCACCTGATGCTTGAGTTTGCTTCTAGTAACACAGAACCTAGAGGGCAACCACATCCACACCATTCCCAAGTGCATCAATCTCCAGTATACCCTATTTATTCCTCACTCTCCCTACATGTTTCAGCCTTCCCTCACACAGAGATTGTTTCTCACCTCCAGTGAACCTCAGAACTTCACTAACAGTTCTACTGAGTTTCTAAGGATGGACACTAAACTCAAGATATGAGTCTTGGGCACCCCAGGAATCTCTAAAGTAGCAACTTAATGAGCATTTTTTTATCTTCCCTAAGTTCAACTTCAGTCCTTGCACATTACCTTAGTATGGGATCAAGAGGATGGATTAGTAATAATTTCTTTATTGAATACCCTTAGCCCATCTGTGCCTTCAAAGATTTTGAAATATGGGAGGGCAACAAGAAAATTTACAGATTTTTAGACCTTTCTTGCTAACTGTGGTCCCCCTGTTTCACAAGCAGACATGTTTTAGATGTGTGTAAAGTGTAAAATAAGATTTTTACCTAAAACAGTCCAACAGAGACCCAATCACATCATCTGCTAATTCTTTTGGAAGTCTTCCAGTTATTCTACCAATTCTACAGAAGAAGAAGAAAAAAAAAGCAGCATACAATGGATCATTAGTACTACAGTTGACTGGTAAATTATAGAAAAAAAATCAGACCCTGGAATCTTCCTGACATCAAGATGCCACCCCACTGCCCTAAAACTGACACCCTTAAACAACAATCTCAAACTTTAAAAAAACTGCACAGCAGTGAACTTCCCACAGAAATGCATTTTAAAAGAGAAAGAGAAAAAAAGCATTTTCAAGAAATGTTTCTGTGCACACTTCAAATCTTGTTTCATCCAGAACGTCTATTTCCAAACCCACCTGAAATTCCCTAAAAAACTGGCCCAATTTTTCTAGAAAAAGAGACAAACATGTCTGTGCACCCCCCAACACATTCTGTGCTAAAACCATTTGCAGTAACAGTAAATATTGGCAATACACCCATATTATCAATCATGGATTACACTGGGTTTCTGTATTGTTTACAGCTTAGCAGAGTCACCATAACAAACCTACCCTTTGGCTGCAGACCACCTGACGATGGTGTCTTTGTCTTTCAGGCCAACCAACAATTGTTCTGCAATAATTTTATTAAAAAAAAAACAACAAACAGATTATTCTTATTTAACAACAGAAAAAATTCTTAAGATGGTCAAAATTCATTTGCCTCTTTGTATAAAAATCTTTATGTCTAGATTTATTCTACTTGACACACAGGTACAACTTGAAATTAAAAACCAAGAAATTATATATCGGAATTGTTTATGGAAAAAGACTGAAATTTTAAGTGCTCTAAAAGATTCAAAATGGAGGTTATGGTGGTTTTTGCAGAGCTTCATTAGATTATTCAGTTATAAAAGTCTTCTGATGCAATTTTTGTCTATTTATTTACAGAATATCCACCAGGCAGCTAGCAGAGGACATGCTGTACAACTGCACATTAAGAAACAAATGCTGTTCCTTTAATACTACCCCAGTCTAAAAATGAAACAATAATTCTTTAGCTTTCATGTGACATTTTTTGTTGTGTGTTTCATTATAAATTTTAATTCATCCTTCCATTTGTGAAAGGTTCAGGGCATTTCTTCTATATAACTGGATAAAACTGGTAAAACATACTCCAGTATGGTTATACCTCCATGGCCAACTCCACAACAAATGCTCCAGCATTGAGGTGCTGACTGAGATGCTGAAATCCAAACCATTTGACAAAATCCCACCTATTTTAATCAGCTGCACAGAAGTTTTTGATGTCTTTTAGAAGTTTTAGAGTCTTTCTAGCTGCTCACACTAGCACAGATACCCACATTACTTTTTTAGCCCCAAGCAGATCGCTTTCTAACATATGGTTAATTTGCAGCATTGCAACCATTTCTCTCCAACTTTAACACACCTACAACATTTTCAATCTCTCCTGGAATGTCATATTCCTCATCATCATCAGCTTCAGCAGCAGCAGCAGCAGCAGCTTCTCTCTTTTGGTTCTGCACAGCAGCACCCTGAGCCTGCAGGTTGGCAGCCAGAGACCGACGGCCACGCTGGTACCTGCACAGCAAACACAAACACACACTTCAGTGATTTCTCTGATTTAACCTCCACACTGCCACTAAATCTGTCTGCCACCTTCCTACACCTCCCAAGGCACAGCTCTCCAGTTATTTAGTGACCGCTTTAAAGGAAGGGGAGAAAATCCCATCCTCCTTGCTCCTGACCCAGTTGTCTATTTTCCAAGGTGAGAAGAGCCAGACTATTCAAATAGTTCCTTTTCATTATCCCTCTCTTCCCTGTTTCACTATAACCTATTTTCCACCACTAACAACAAAGAGAGACAAAATTCCCATGCCCCAAAAGTCTCTCCAAAATCTAAAAAAAAAGCCCCAAAAACAAAAAAAAAATTTAATAAAATCAGCTTATTAAAAATTGCTTTTAAATCTCAAAGCCAGCTTAGTACTTTTTGACCAAGCTGTACTCAAATATTTAGCCCGTGGTATAGATGCATTCTTACAAAAGATAGACTTTACATGCTAAACTGACTTTTGCCATCGGGCAAGGTACATTCTCCACCTAAAAAGAATTTTCTATGCCTAAGGATGTTCTCAAAAGCCGGTAAAATAAATACAATAAAAATAGTCACCAAGGGAGCCTGCAATTTTAAAATATCAGTGCGAGAAATCTAAAAAAGAGTTTGCCCTCTGGCAGTGCGTAAAACCAGACACCAAAACCTGACTAATATGCAAAACCAGAGCAGGATTGCAAACCACTTTTCCCCTGTGAACTTTCTATCGAATCAGGGTAGGACCAGGTAATGGAAAAAGTTATGTTCACTCTTACAAAATTGTACTAAATCAGCTCCAGGAACAAAGGTTGCCATCTTCCCATATTTACTGAGTTATGCATTATATAGGAACAGGCTTGTGCAATGTGGAAAGTCAGATCTAGCTTGTCCCAGCATTCACTTATGTACCAAAATTGAAAAAAAATACAGGAAACTAAATATAGTGGAAGAATCCTCCTTTTTCCAAATAATGCAAAGGTAGAATATGTTCATTCCCACAGGGATTTCTATTTCTTTAAGGGAAGGTTAAGAGGGGCAGAAGGTAAATGTATGGATTTATGTATTTTTAGTGGGTTTTGCACTTTTAGATTTTCCTTTTTGTAACTTTTCAGCTTTAAACTGACCTCCACTTTGCTACCTTTGGTTTCACAAATGTCAGCCCAAGCCTCTGGACGAGTTTCATGCCCAGCTTGCGCAGAACCATCTGATTGCTTTCTGACAGCTTGCAGTTATCAAGACACTCGAGAACAGTAGCAGCTGTAAAAGAAAACAAACACACCAGAACTGCTTTTAAAAACACCTTGGTATGAACATTTTAAAGTTTTGAACTTTTTTTTTTAGGAGATTTCTATTTTTAAAGGCATTACTCAAATACAAATGGCTGGTTATCTACTTTGTAGTAGATGACACTGGTCAAATAGTGGCAATATCCTTCACTGCCCAAACAGGGGAGATGGCTTTGAGGATTACTTTTGATTATGAAAATTATCATCTACATTCTCAGTGTTTATGCCTCTGAGTCTCACTGGAAGCAACACATCCAAGTGTCTTTCAGGGTCTAAGAATTTTCAGCGGTCTAACAGAACCAGAAGCTAGAAAATGTAATTCATTTACTCAGAAAATTTCCTGCACACTGAGGAAGCTTTCCCTTTCCTCATTTAGTGTTTTCAGGCAGCACCAAATCCTGACACTGAAATTTTTACGATGATGGATGTCCAGAAGTATTTAGACATGAGAAACACTGTGGATGTGTAAACAATCAGCCACAAAACCTCTCATTTGGGCACATCAAAGGTAACAGAGTTATTTGTCCGGCAAGTAAAAAAAACACAAAGAAAGGAGAATCTTGGGTTAATGAGGATAAAGTTCCAGGATTCAAAATTTTCGCAAGGAAGCCATGACTGTAACAAATAAAAAAGCCCTTTTGCAGTTTCATTAGGGTGAAAATAATTCTTCAGAAGTTGACCATTAGCTAATAGAGACTAATGACTCAGGCCCTGGAAGAGCCACCGTGCTTCCAGCAGCACTGCACACATGGAATCCCAGCAGCCAAATACCCTGCAACCTCCTTCCCCAGCCTCTTGTCAGGGGTTTCAAAACACAAAGAGATCAAAGAAAAGGCAATTATTTCCAAGTCTGAGACACTGTAAGACATTGCTTAAAAATCTCCTCAAGTCTTTAAAAAGACTGGTGATGCACCTTGATGTACTAAAATATGAATGAAACAATCCGTGCAGACAACAAGGCCGTGATGATTATTATTACTTCAATACCTTCCAGCAACCTGGATTTTTTGCAGTTAGAAAAGCCCAAGAGACTGATAGTTTAGGAGGAAAAGGCTGCAGAAACATCATCATTCACAGACAGAAAATAAATTAAGAATATATAAATAAAGGCCTCTTCCAAGTCCTGCCAGCTCTTGAATCACTGAATTATCTACAGACCCATGTAAATTACTCCAGGGCTAGTGTTTGTTTTTAATTCAACTTCTATGTCACAAATGACTTCAAACAGGATCTTGCTTTAACATTTGCCTATTTTTTTCTCCATTTCACCCTCAGATCTGTTATAATTAAAAATCCTAAGATTTTTCTTGTCTCTCACATTTTCTTATCCTGAACAATTCCCATCTGAGTATCTGCTTCTCAGCTGTGAGCATTCTAGATTTTCTAGGGTAAATTCACTCATTGATATGCCCTTGATATGCCCTCTTATTACCAGACTCATAACTACTTACTATTTTTCCTATGCTATGAGCCAAAGCTTCTGATTTTACCAGCAGGGTTAATCCTGTGACCTCAATATGCTCCTTCCATACTGATTAAGATTATCTTGTTATACAGTGGTATTTTCTAAATTCTGTCGTTTTTTGTCATTTTCCCAACCTGTTTATTTTTCTGCTCCTCTGGGAGCTTCCCCAGTGGATTCTGCTGTTCCTGTGCAATGGCATTCCCAGAATTTACACCTGTGTCATTCCATGCTGTTTGTCTTCACTATCTTATCTCCATCATTACCCATTTCTCAGGCATTTTTTAAGGAAGCGTCTGCACCTCAGCCTTAGGAACTGGGAGAATGAGATTTTCCAGCACCAGAACTAAAAAACTTCTTCTCAGGGCCAAAACAATTCCATGAGTGAAATCACAGAGCACCTGCTTGGTTCCTGTGAACAGCTCAAGTCCCATTTCTGGTACTTGGATAAGCTCCACCAAACTGAGAGGTCTTTTTAGGTGTTTTGGAATTAGCCACCATCTTTCCTTGCCTCCCTTTATTGCTATCAATAAGGCCCAAGATCACACTGCAGTCAGTTCTGATCATATTTCAAGATTCACCCCAAGACAAACATAATTCCAAAATCCAGCTACACTATTCAGAAACCTCCACACTCTCTTTTTCTCTCTTTGGCTTCCTGTCTATCCCTAATTGCACCCAGTATAATCTCTTTCAACTAAAAAACTTCTCTTATTCCAACATTATCCCAACATGATTCCAGCTGTGTCCTGCACACAGCTGGTTCTTAAAACTTGAGTTTTCTGAAGTGCTTATATTAAAAACTTGAAGAGTCTCTGCAAAAGTTCCAGCAGTAATACGTACAAAAGCAATTTATGCTCAACTGAATTTCAAACAATTATTTTCCACATCTAACAGTTTATATGTTCCGTGTTCAGCTCCTGCATTACAGCAGTGGCCAGTGTGATCACCTGCCAAATCCTCTGATGTGCTGTTCCAACACAACACTCCCTGGTGCCATCTGCTCCTCCCTCACAGTCATTTCTGCTCTTGCTCCACTCATTTTCCCTGCTTTATCACTGCCCTGTGGATTTCACTCCTTACAGCACCACCAGGTTAATCTTCCTTTCCCTTTTCTACTGCAATGGCTTGAAAAACTGAACCCAGGCTGTTACAAACTTACCGTATGGTAAACAGTCTTCTCTCTTGCCATGTTTAAACAGCTGTGCCTACAATCAAAATAGGGAACACAGACATGAGAATACAGAGGTTCTATAACACAATATAGCAAGCATTTAGCTCTAAAACATTTTTAATGTTCTTACAATAATGTGTAATGTTTGCTGATTTAAATAGCGTAAAAGGACACGTCTCAGGGCACAGATCTCGGTAACTGCTCAGGGGACTGAGGTGGCCAAAAAACACACAAGAGAAAATGAAAAAACAAACAAACAAACAAAAAGAACAACAACAAAAAAAACCAGAATAAAAAATGAGAAAAGAAAAAGGCCACCAGTTTTGGGCTAGCTCAGGTCCTTGACCCATCAGACTCAGTGCAGGGTCACAGGAGCTCAGTGTGGTGCAACCACAGCTCGTGAGAGACTAAACCACCTACACCTGCAAATACATCCAGAGCAGGCCAACTGCAATTCCTGTGCCCAGGGAGTTTTATCTGCAGTGAAATATACCAGTGAGATTAAGCCCCAACACAGCAGCAAGACAAAGGGACTATTAACACCTGACAGGTTACACATTAAAAGCTTCCTCAGCTCCTCGCCTATCAAAACTCTGGCCAGGCACTTGTTTGTCCTTGCTCTGGCACTCACCAGAAGCAAAATCTTCCTCAATAAATATGCCTGGGAGTTAAACAAGAACAGACTTCCCCTAAAAAGAGGTACTTTCTCACACATACCAAACACACACACACATGCCTCCCATGCTGCAGGCGTGGCTGCCAGCAACAGAGGCAAGAAAAACACCTTGGGGCTGTGTACCCAACCTGCCTTGGTTTGTTACTAAATTGCATTTCAGGGATGCATTGCATCCCAAATTAGCGCTGCTGATCAGCTCCACTACAAGCTTTATATGGGAATTTGATATTATAGATCAGAGTATTTGAGATTTTAATGCAGGTAAGTGTGAGGGCTTCCTTAAAAATGATATTTACAAAGCAGCAATGCAGTAGAATGACTTCAGGCCCAGCCAACAGAAATAAATATCACTTTAAATGTATAAATTGGCACAGCTTTTAGCAATATATGAAGTCAGTCTTAATACAAAAATTTCTCACTGACATACAACAAAACTCTGCTTGTACTAAAAACCCTAAAAAATATCTCAGAGGACCTGCAAATCTTTGGTACAACAAAACCAGAGCTTCTCTAAAATTCCTCTGTCTTTGTTGAAACATGCAGGAACTCATTTCATCACTTTGCTCCTGTGTTCTGCTTTAAAACCCCATCACTGGTTTCTCCACACACTTTGCAGTGGATGCTGGAGACACGGCAGCATCCCTGCATCCTCACAATCCCTTCCCTGCATCCTCACAACTCCTCCTTTCTGCCTGACACAACAGCAAACACTGTTTTTAAGACACACAGAGGCTGCCTCCAAATTATTATTATTATTATTATTATTATTATTATTATTATTATTATTATTATNACCATAGCTAATTAATCAATAATTATTAATTTGAATTAATAACTAAACTTTTTTTAAAGGGCCATAATATTTACATGACTTTTGATCAATAAAATACGTTACCCAATGGTTTAGGAATAAACAGAGCTGAAAATGCCAAATGTGTGAAAGGAAAGAAGTTCCTTGCTGCACCCACTGAGGTGCACTAAGGGTCAGAGACAACCTCTGGAGCAGGTTCTTGGCATTTCTACAAGTAATATATTGGGTATTTCTCAGTATCAGAGAAGTTTAATAGCTGTTTTAAAAATAAATTTTACAGAAGTAAATAGCTAACAGCCAAACCATGGAGAACTCCTCTTCGGATACAGCAGGAAATCCAGTGTCTGAGGTTTTTATCTTAGTGTGGAGAAGACAAGAAGAGAAGTGTTGGTTATTTATTTATGAGTCAAAGCCTGCAAAAGCATCCCCAAGTCTAAATCTCGAAAACTTTTGAGTGTAATAGGTATACCAAAGGAAATAAAAGAGCACTCTAACCAATGCTTTTGGAAAAGCAGAAAAAATATTTTCTTCCAACATAAGCTATAAACAGTCAGGCATGTACAGCAAAGTTACTCCTTCAGAAAAAAACTGTAAACCTGGAGCTTACAGGGGTCATACTAAAAAAGAAATGTTCACGATGCAAAAATGAAAATCATGGAAAAAAAAAAAGGAGCAAAAAGGGCAGATCAGCATTACAGGACCCAGCTTAAACTTCCTGCCTCGAAGGAAGAAAAATATCCAAGGCACACCATTTCCAAAAATCTGATACAAACAAAGTAATTAATAAGCTTGGTTTGCCACCTGCACAGGCATCCTGGTGTGAGCAGTGCTGAGCATGAGGAGCCTGCCTGGCGCAGCATCCCAGCAGTCGCAGTTACGCCACGGGCTCCTCGCCTAACCAGGACACAGAGCACACACCAACCCACCCAACCTGCTCAACTGTTGAAAAGTATGTGACTCCCTCTCTTATAAATAATTAAGCCACCTACAAATTAGAGAAAATCAGTGGTGTGCAAGCAATGACGACTGTCAAGTCTGGTTCTGCTTTAGAAACAGCACAGGGCAAGGCAAACAAAGCCCAGTTTCTTAATAATCCCAGCAGAGACACCACACCTGCCAATTGTCTGCGTAACCCACTTTGGGCCCGACCTGCAGCACATCTATCAGTCGGGATCATCTCCAGGACTCGTTCCCCAAGCTACACAAATCACCATCAGGGGTGGCCTGGCTGGTGGGGAGTGAGTGGATCTTCCTGCTGAGCAGGAGACACAAGTCTGGATCTACCCTCTGGTCGTAACCAAGAGGAGAACTGGGAGGATAATTCCAGCCTCGCTGGGAAGAGCAGGAAATGATTCCTTGCACTGCTCTGGAGCACCCCCTGGTAGCCACACAAGAGCCCGGGAACGCCAGCAGCCATCCCTGCCTCCCGGCCAGGGGCAGGCAGACAAAACATGCTGGCAGAACCTAACTTCACTGGGAGCAGGGAATATTTAATGCATCCTATGTGCAGCTGATGGTAAAATGGGTTAGTTAAAGGCCTTGTTCTTACTGTGCCTCCACACAAGCAGCATTCCTGCTGTGGGCTGCACGTGTTTGGGTGTTGAGCATCAACATGACACGAACGCTGACAGACACCAACACAGTGATGGCAGCTTTCATGTGATCCCTGTTATTTATCAGCTGAACATCTGAAATGTTTAGACTAACACATGGAGAGCTGACAGAGTATCTCCTTTCCATCTCGAGATTACCAAAACCCACAGATTTTAAATACTCAGAAGAAAAAAAAATTTAGCAGTTTGAGATAGTGCTACATGCTAACAAGAAAAAGAAACAGCTTTATGATTAACAGGACTTCTGAAACTTGAATGAACCACAAAACTTCTGGTGTGAAGAGAAAAACCCAACAGTATCAGACAAGGCCACTTTAGAAGAAATATTCCGTGACAGTCAGGAGAGAAATGGCATAAGCAAAAAGGAGTCAGTGCCCTTGGCACCTGCAGACATAAGAGTGTTTGTATCTCTCACCAACACTGCTTCTTCTACACCTTTATCACCAAACCATTAAACAACAACCCCTTTTTTAAAAAAATAACACAAATAGACAATCCTAATACAGCCAATTCTTTGAGAATGCCAAAAATACAGAGACTTGGGAAACAATCTATTTGGAAATATTTTATTTCTGTGCCTCTGGGTCTGAAAGAATGGAGTTAGAGAGTTCTTTCTTCCCTGGAGCCAAATTTACATAAGCATGTAGCTATTGCTAAATAACCTTTGCATTAGAGACAGCTCAGGGAAATGCCTCGTTCTTAAGACTCTCGAGTTTCATCAGATCACTGTGCAGGGCGTTTTATTTTTTTTAATTATTACTCACACTTGTATACTGAATCACTTATAAAACAAATAAGGTTTAATAAGTTTCAATGCCCAAGGCTACCTCAACGTGATGACATCTCTGTCACGCAAGAACTGGGAGTGCTGCGCCCTGCAGCGATAACTAAAAAGCTGTTTGATATAATGGCAGGGTTAAAAGCAAACCTCCAGACCAAGAGAATTTAAAATGCAGATTCTTGAAACAAGCTCGAAGTTTCCTTCAAGTAAACAAATGTTATAAAAAAGTAGCAATTTCTTAATAACCCAACATTTTCAGTCCTTCGAGTGCCGAAGAACAGGAGCACAAAAGTGAATTAAATGCCATAGCACAAGGTAGGTTTCAACGAAGGAGGGCAGTTTGAGACACTGAACTGGAAATAGTGTCAGCAGAGGCGCCTGCTGGTGCCCCCCATTGGGAAATGGTGAGTTACTGAGGACAGGTGGAAGGCAGCAGAGAGCCAAAGGCCCCAGTGCAATTACAATATGCAACGCCGGGTGCGTGTTCCGACAGGAGCCGCGGGACAGCCGGACTCGTTCTGCACAGAACGCTGAGTGAGATGAAACAGCAGCACACACCTGATCAGCCAGGCTCACAGCCACGAAGAGGCAGATCAAAGTGCAGCCACGGCCAACTACTCACTGCGTCCCTGACTTGCAGTTTCAGTTCATTGAAATGCAGGAGTTTCGTGTCTTTTCTGAGCAATTTTTCCATGTCGGCCTCGCTCGGAGCCGCTCGGTAAATGCAGACCATGAGTGGCACAAAATCCTACCCCAACCCAAACCCAGCCTGTTCGGGGCAGCCCCACTCTGCTCCGATGTGGAGAGACTTCTTATCCCCACTCTGGTGGGTTGCATCATTCCCAAAACCTGTCACATTCCCAAAACCCACCTTGCTGTACTGACTAGAAACTGAAATATGGTCTTTTTCTCCTGCTTGTTCAGAGAGATGGCCAAGCAGCTGCACTTTGACTCTTGAAGTAACAAAGTGCTGGAGGAATCCAAGGGCAAAGAATTCTGAAGCTTGTTGCCACAACTTTAACTTGCTCCTCATGAGCATGTGCTCTGCTTTATACATTTAATGATTACTTGTTATGTTAAAATATATTGTATTTATTTATAGAATAAATATAATATATTATATATTATATAAAGTTAGAATCTTGCATGTTAAAGAGAAGGGATTACTTACTTTGAACACTTTTCAGCTGATATTTTTGACAACATAGTGTTGCTACAAGTATGAGACAAAATTCTTAATATTAAAATATTAAGAACATATGTAATTATATATAAATATAGTATTTATAACACTTAACTCTTGAAATAAATATTTCCTGCTCCCCTTAATCACCTATATGCACACATAGCATTCTGAAAACCTTTACTGCCTAATGATACAACTCACTGTAGTGACTGAAAGGAGAAATTGAAGACTAAATGCAAGAAAAGGCTTCACAGATCTGCTCATATCTACCAACTGGAACAGGAGTTATGAGCTGTGGAGAGTGGGGGAAAAAAGAAATCACAGAAAAGCAAAGCAGCAGGCTCTGCTCCCAGGTCTATTGTATCACATTCTGGTTTCGATTCTACTTGTTGAGTATTCACCTGTTTCGCTTAGTGCGCACTAATGAACAGGTGGATGGAGCCAAAGCCAAACTCAAAGGAATTATGACAAAACACTAATGCATTATACATCCTGCAGGTCTCATCATGCCCCGGGAATGGCAAACAGTCAGGCTCCCTTTCCAGATCTGACAATAAAATGATGAAACATCATTCTGTCTTTTGAAACGCTGCAATGCACACAAATAATGCTTCCTCCTGCTTAGAGCAGCAGGTCCTCAGTTATTCTAAATATAGATCATTTCTTCTCCCTTCTGATTTGGAAGAGCTCGAGAGGAAAAAGAAACAACCAAAAAAACCTCACACACTTGCTCCAGACCTTTCCTTTGATGTTTAGTACCACACTGCACACAAGTCCTCTTGGTGACTTGTTAAAAAGAGTAGCAAATTTATGCAAATTATCAAAACTTGTACAAACACCAGCAAATCCTCAAACCTGTGCAACTGCAAAGACTGCACAAGGGCTGGTGATCTGTCTTCACCTGCACTGCCTTGGTCAACAACCAAACCAAGAAGGAACAACAACTCCTCCACCCACACAAATGCCTCCATTCTGCCCAGATACATTCGGACATCAAAACTGGCACACACACCAGAACTGTTACCCCAGGATTTCAAAACACATCCCAGCACTTTTAAGGGTGTAAAACGACAACAAGGCTTTTATAAACGGCCCTTCTTAGGGTGTACAAGAGGAGCAGTGCCCTGGAACAGCAGTTCAGGTACTGCAGATTTTTTTTCCTATGCACAGTATGTCCATTTTAAAACCCAAACTAAGAATTCAGCTCTTTTGAGTCACACCCCATTAGCAAATTCACAAGGAAAGGGCATTAAACAAAAAACTCACTCAGATTAGCAAACAAACCCAAACCTACTGAAATGACTGCTATTTTGAGAGTTATTTATGAGTATCTGTATTGGCAACTTCACTTTCGTTTGGGGATGACATAAAAAGAAAATATACGTGCATGGGAAGTTATATTGCCTAAACTACTGTGGAGGAAATTCTTCTTTTTTCATTGCCAGGAACCCCTCTGTGCATTTGCTATCAAAGACCTCCTGTAGCAATACAGGATGGCCATAAACCCAACTGTCTATCATTTAAGGGAAAACCAGTATTTACCAGGGCCTGGAGCATGCCATTCACAATGACAGTGCCTTCCATGGTCTGGGAGGAGGATTTGGATAACATGGAGAGCACCCAGTCCAGGAAATCTGCCATCCTGCTTTGCCTGACATCAGGGCGGACAATAAACCTGTCAGAGAAAAAAAAAAAAAGAAAACCTTGCAGCCATTGACTTTATGACACCCAATGAAAAACAATTTTTCCTCCTATCCAAACTAGAAACAATTCTTCACTGTGTATTTCCCCAAATCACAGAGGATGGGAACACTCCAAACCCTCCTACGTTTAGCCCAGCAGCTTCTGAGCAAGGCTCTGATCTGGAATTTTGCTTTCACTTCAAACCCAGCTAAAAACTTGAGTTCTAGAAATTTCGTATCTTAATTGTAAAGCAACAAAATTTTCAAAGCTTTTAGGAAATTATTTCCATTAGAAATAATGAAAAGCTGAAGCAAAAAAGGAGGATTCTTCACCTCTCTCACCAAAAACAGCAATTCCGCAAATCTGAAAATTAGTGGAAATCAGCACTGAGTCCCTTTTGCACTGTCAGCAGCCAGGCCCAGAACAAGCAACCAGCAGGGCACCATTTAGGGTTTCAGATATTTGAAAAGGTCAAGCACCTGTTATTTAACACACTAGATTGGTCAAGAGATGTGTTTTTAGCCATCTTAGAAAAGGGGAAAGATGTTTCTCCTGGCTAAACCACCATGAACCTACTCTCAGCCCTCCCCTGAGCAGCCAAGCTGCAGTCAGGGCATCACTTCAGCATCCTGGCACCTACAAACCAGATCCTGTTCCAGCAGTGGTTCAGACTACATTTGTTCTCAACTCACCCATGGAAACATCAGCCCACCCAGCACAACTCATGGAATTCAAAGAGAATGTGCCCCATGACCTGGATCCTTCCCACAGCTACAGGTAACAGGGGAACAGCACCACGAGCTGATTGATGGGGTATTGAATATTTTGAATACAGAGAACACCTCAACAGTGAGCTGATGGGATGGACTGCCTTCCCAGCCAGCCCCTGTGGTGCTCAGAGGCAGAACAATGAGCACCTGGGGTGAGCTGCAGGAGGGTTGTTTTGGGTTGAAGGATGAAGCCGCCTCTGGCCCAAGGGCACACGTGAGAGAAGTGACCTGTGAAGTGGCTGAGCCTTCCTCAGCCCCAAGGAGTTTAAATCCTTCTCTCTCAAAGGAGTGCCCTAACCTCCAGACTAAGAACAGGATAAGGATCAGCTTCATCTCCTCCTACTGTAACCACTCACTGAGCAGACAGCAAGGAGAATTCCTGAAATATACTCCAGCTCCTTTGCCCTGTGAGAAGCAACTCACTTCAGAAAACAGGAGGTCTTGAATCCTGATGTTTCTAAACTTCACTTGAAATTCATAAACTCCTTGGAGCACAAACCAGGACCCAGACTTTCTCTTCCTCCCCAGGGACTTTCCCAGAGTGTGCTACAGAGTCAGACTCCTGTATCTTGTCTCTCCATCTGGCCCAGGACCGTTGTGCTCCTGCCCACCCAAGTAACAGTCCAGCTCCAGGGAGATGGCACAGAGACTTCATGTCAGAATTATTCTGCTCAGAACTGGCTCTGGGGATATAAGAATAGGGAAAGCCTTGGAGTCAGCCCTCTAATTTCCGCTGATTTAATCACCAGGCTATTTTGAAAATGGGGTTTCCATAATAAACTAAATATTTCCAAGTCCACTATACAGTACCATTACTGCCTTGCACACTTGGTACCAGCACCAGCTTAATGTATTCTATCACCATATTTGTTCTGAACATATACTCCTAATTAAAATTCATTCAGCCAATTAACAGAGGTGAAGAGAAGATAAGACAACTAACAAGGTGTCTGCACAGGACCCAGTGTGAGGGTGCAGGGCAGTGGTGAAATCCCCCTGAAACCAAGGGCAGAGCACTGCATGAGCACAAAGCTCTGCTGAACACAAAGCTGCAATCAATAAAGCTGATGTATGTCAGCTTCCACTCAAAGTTTAGTTTTACAACTAAAGTACAATTGAAAATTCAAACCGCAAATTCAATTAAGCATAATGTGATGAAAGAATCTTAAAACTACTGTCATCCTTACTTGAGAAGGCTTCCAAATACTGGGTATACCTTCAAGAATCTACTGCTCTTGGTTAATTTGGGTACTTCCTGGGATTTTAGGAAGTGAAGAAGGCCTATATGAATGTCCAAGAATAATTCACTCTGTGTCTCACTGTCATCTCAAATCCTCTGGGTCTGTCAACCTGTGACAAGGCAGATTACCCATGCAAATACATAAACAGCAATTTCTAATTATTATTGATTCCAAAATGACTACAAAAACTAATTAGGATCACAGAATTATCATAGAATGGTTTGGGTTGAAAAGGACCTTAAATCCCATCCAGTTCCACCCCCTGCCATGTGCACAGACACCCTCCACTATCCCAGGTTACTTCAAGCCCTGTCCCGCCTTCCAAGGATGGGGCAGCCACAGCTTCTCTGGGCAACCTGTGCCAGGGTCTCCTCACCCTCACAGGAAAAGATAAAGAGACAAACCTTGTCAAAATAAGTATGTAACAGGCAAGACTTTTCCAAGACTGCACAAATAAAATAATTCATGCAGTCTCTTGAATTTTGCTCTGATATATTTCAGAAACAACCAGAAAAGCACAAGATGAGTCACCAGGGAACTGTGAGTCTAGCCTCAAGTCCTTCATTAATTTTCTGCATGACACTGTACACTCTAAATCAAAAAAGTGTTTGATTTGCCATCAGATTCAGACCTGTAGCATTATACTCACTAAATATAAATTTCTAAAGCCTTGAGTCCTGTGACTGAAGCTCAGAATAAATTTAAAGTAAGTTCACAGATGGTTACCTCCTAAAGAGACAAAACGAGGTCTGCTCTACTAAATGTTATATTTAACAACAATTTTGATTAATCCCATAAATTTAGTGCATCTTAACTCAGAGAACATGAATGCAAGTGTTAAGGCTGTGACCCTCCCACACCCACTGCTCCTGTCTCCCAACGTTCCTGTGCCCTCATGTCCTCCTGCCCTTCATCCCCACATCCCATTGTCCCCGTGTTCCCAGATCCCCAGGTGCTGCTGCCCCCTTGTCCCGCTGTCCCCAACCCCAGGTCCCTCTGTCCCCAGGTCCCTCTGTCCCATCCCCTTGTCCCTCTGTCCCCATGTCCCATTGTCCCTATGTTACACCATCCCCATGCCCCGCTGACCCTGCGTGCTACTGTCCCCAACACCATGTCCTTCTGTCTCCATGTCCCCAGGTCCCTCTGTCCCAATGTCTCGCTGTGTCCCCTCATCCCCGCATCCCTATGTCCCCCTCTGTCCCCTCACCCCCGTGTCCCTGTGTTCCCTCATCCCCGTGTCCCTGTGTCCCCATGTCCCACTGTGTCCCCACATCCCCGTGTCCCTGTGTCCCCATGTCCCCCTGTGTCCCCTCATCCCCGTGTCCCGCTGTCCCTCCAGCGACAGCGCCAAAACTGCGCGGGCAGCGCCCCCTGCTGAGCACAGGCTGCAGTGCAGAGTCGGGGCTTTTACTCCTTTAAAAACGAAGGGAAAAAAATCTCAAATCACAACCTGAGCTGACTAAGGGCTCCTTCCACTAGAATATCCAGGAATGTGGACTGGAATAGATACTGAAACAAGAGACATGTGTGTACTACCCCCGTCTTTGTAATTTAATTTCAATTTTAATTTAATGTGCAGAGAAAGCAGTATTCCCAACACTGCTGCATCCAATTCAAGCAACAGTAACATCCCACAGACAGCTGGCAACTTCCAGCCCTCCCCACACTGTCATGTCAGACTAAGAAACAGCAGGAGGAATGGGAGCCTTTCTGCCAAGATGCACAAAAGAGACTTACTTGGACACCAGCACAGCAGCTGCATCCCGAGCCTTGTCACTGACAACCAGGTAACACTAAAGGGAAAAGAAAACTGACTGTAAAAAAAAATCACACATGGAGACAGAAAACCAACTACGCAACAACTCTATACATAATACACGACTGAATACTTACATGGCAAATGTTATGATTACACACAGCAACGATTAGAAACTGAGCTTAAAGAGAGTAGAAAGTTCATTTTCCCATTTAACAAACTGTATCTGAGACAGTCTCCCTTTGTGTACCTTTGAAAGAAGGTTTATTACTGAAGCCTTTACTCAGACACATTGGCCTATAAGCAGTAAGTCCCCTAGTGCTGCAAGTGTCAAAAGCCTGAGCTGTTGGGGTACCTGTGGGGAAGGGGAGGTGGTTTATTTTTATCTCAAAGGCATGACAAGTCAGGTACCTGGGCTGACACCCACTGGAACTTCATGTATTTGTTTAAAAATTTTCACACAGTCACAGCTTCCAAAGATGCTTACTGATCAAACACTGATTTCCTCTAGAAATCCTCAGATTTGGCTTTCAGAAGAAGCTCTCTGGCACTTTCAAGTGTTGAAAGCCTCTAACATATTCAAAGGCAGGGGTTCACTTCAGATAAAATGGTTTATTACATCAGGAGAAACAAGTTCCAGTCTCACCTGACTCTAAAGCAGCAAACAGACTGAAGATCCAGAAGTACAAAAGAATTCTTTGCAGATCAGACACAAAAAAATGGGCTTAAATAATACAGAGAAAAGAATATCCTTGAGGAATATACAAAATATACTAATATTTATCACATACTGAATGACTGAGCCAAACATCCCAGTTCTGAAGGGATTACAGGATGTGTTTTCCTCACCTTTGCTATTTCCAGGATGCGATCCATGGTTGGCTGCCGAGCCTGCCCTTCCACAGAAACGAGGTTCCCATCAAAACGGGCCAGGTCAAAAGGAATCAGGCAGATCATGGACAGCCACAATAACAGCATGTAACGAGTTTCCCAAGTCTGGAAAGGAATGGCCAAACAAAGCGCTTTTACTTCATTTTCTGCAACATGAAGTGCAGAGAGCACAAACTACCCCCTGGCTCCAAGGAATTTTCAAAGATGAGCAAGAGAAAACTCCCAATGTGAGCACCCTGAAACTCTAGAGGAGACACAACTACAAGCCATCCTAAACTGTGAAACTCTAACAAAATTAATGGACCCTCCCCCCTCAATCAGAAGTCTAGGCATCCTTGTTTGCTTCCCAAAAAAACCTGCATCTTCCCATTTTCCAGTTTTTTCCTTCCCTCGGCCTATCTGAGCCTCTACACACAAATATAACAGAAGTATGTTTTTCTCCATAATTTCTTAAGTATTGCTTTCATGGGTTTACTGAAACAACTTGAAAAGACAGAATGAAGTCTTTCAAGCTTTAAAGCCATATACCTATAGCAGCAAAGTGTCAGAATTGATGTTTATTTAAAAAAAAAAGCTTTAATTTAGACCAGCAATAAAATTATTGTCTTCAAATCCATGATTTTTGCTACTTATAATTGATAATGACCTCTGTTAAAATTCATCTATCTTAAGCAGTTTTCTGGAGTTCCTTTTCCTTATTTAAAAATGTAAGAGGATAAACTACAGTATCCTGGAGTCAGATGGATGACTTTTCAGTTAGTCCTTTTAGAGGTTCAATGCCTTTCACTGTCCTTTTTCTTAGTCTTGTTACAATCAATTTGTTCCTTACATGAGTGGTTAAAGGTTCTACTTGCACTTCTACTGCCGCTGCTTCTAAATCCTTGGAACAAATCCCACAGAAGAAAATCAAGACCTCTCCTTGGGGAGGGCATTTCTCCTGTGACAAGATAATGGTTTTCACACCAAATCCAGGTGTTAACACCAGACAGGTTCTGTCACTGCTTTACATACTCTTTCCCAAATTTTTTTCTTCAGCTTTTTCCACTGGAGACATGAAAGTTAAACAAAAAGTACAGCAAGTCCTCACCTCAGTGTCTCTTGGGTTCTGCTTTGCAAGCATATCCAAAACAGGCTGCAGGTCCCGGACCTCATGAGGGAACAGTGGCAGGAAACGTTTGTACCCTCTCACCTAAAGCAGAAATCCAGTGAAATTTCAGAATTCAGTCACCCAGCCAGCACCAGCACATACCGAGGGGAAAGGAAAGACCCTTGGAGGAATTTCTTGTTTAGGATCCTCATGTCATAAGGAGAGTAAGCATGCAAATTAAAGCTTTAATACCTTGTAATATTTGTGTTTTTAAAAAGTGATTAAGAATTCATGACATGATAATTAACTTTCAAACGAGGGACATTTGGAGATTGTCTAGTCCAATCCTCGAGGTAAAGCAGGGTCACCCCAGCAGGGTGCCCAGGACCACATCCATGGGGTGTCCCCTATCCCAGGGATGGACACTGAGCCACCTATGCCAGGCCCCAGCCCTTACAGCCCAAGAACATCTTCATGTGCTCAAATGTAAATTCCACATCCATCTAATTGTTCATCACACTTTACTTTTCAATGTTATAATTCATGTTTTATCACTCAGTATCTCCATGTCTGCAATTTCTTTTGCATTCAGACCTCGTTTTTTACTTACCTGGATCATTAAATAACATAAGCTATCATGAAAATGGGAAACAAGAAAACTAATCTTTTATTTTAACTAATCTAAATATTTAACTATCTAAATATTTTAAATAATCTAAATATTCAACTAATCTAAATATTTCAAACAGTGCAGTTTAAATTATTTAATTGCATTAGACACTTATTTATTTTAACATTTCTGAAAATAACAAAGAAAATATTCGTAACTCATGAATTTCAGTTAAAGAACATTAAATTTAGGAATTTTTTTACCTTTGTAATGATGTAGAGAAATTTAAAAGCCAGGTGAACTAGTGGGGGAGGAGATCCACTGTCCCGTACTATCTCCAACAAGGAGTTCATCATCCCCTCTGGTGAAAGGAGAGAAAAGCCAGTGAGGCTGCATGCAGTTCAGAGTTTCTTGTACTTCTTACAGAACAGAGGGAGACAGCAATTACAGAATGGAAGTACTATCAGCCACAGCAATCTTGGAATGCAAGCCCAGATCTTCCAGAGTAACAGATTTTTAAGTATAGACACAAAAATTATTTAAGGATGACACTCCTACCTAAGTGGCGATCCAAAAGGTGAGGCTGCTCCTGGTACTTGTCCATTATACCTGAAAATGAAAAGATATCTGTAATAAACTACTCCAAGGCTCTTTCAGAGCCTTAGCTGTGAGATATCCTCTGATTCTGAACAGTTTTAGCTGAAGATTTCTGCATCCCTGAGCTGCCATCCCCTGTAAGTGAGGTCACACAGTCAGAAAACCATAGAGTGGATGGAGCTTGGAACAACCTGGTCTAGTGGAAGGTGTCCCTGCTCATGGCAGGGAGCGTGGAATGAGATGATCTTCAAGGTCCCTTCCAACCCAGAGCACTCTGCAGTTCCAAGTAACAGTACAAGCACAGTCTGTCCCCCTCACACTGCACTCATTTACCTACACAACCATCAGCCCAGGAGCCTCTCCAAATTTCCTTGGACAAACCTCCCAAAAGTAACACTTTGCAATGAGGGTGCTCCTCACAATCCTCAGAGCTAGTTTCTTATTTTGAAATAGAATACAGGGAACTATTCAGCAAAGAACAAAGAATCCTTAACAAATTTTAACCTCAAGAGACACAAACTGCAGCTCTTACCCCTGTGCTCCTCAAAACTGTTCACATCCCTTAACTCTATTTTGCTGCCAGTAACATGGCCTCTTCCTTTTGGATACTGACTTGAGAAAGGACAAGTTGAAATAGAATATTGAAAAGAAAAAAAAAAAAAGAACAACTTGTCAGAGCTTTCAGACACAAAAGCTTTTTAATTTAAACCCAGAACCAGCAAAAAGCAACTACAGAAATGAAAGCTGGATTCCCAAGGAGATCATTAAGTGATCCAGTGTGGCATTGGAGATTGCCTGGTTCATTTTAGCTATCTGGTCAGAAAACAGCTTTTGAATTAGAAAACTAAAACCTCCTTAACCTCCCCTTTTCTGTATTCGTTTTTCTCACAAACAACTTCGCTCTCTGTCCTTTTTCTCTGCTTGACACATAACCACTTACATTTAAGATATGACTCAAAGCCAACAGTGCTGCAGTTGACCAGTGGATGACACTGCACAACCACTTTCAGACACCAGACCATCCAACAATCCTTGTGCAATTCCACTGGGATACCAGAATGCCAGCGAGAGGGAAACTTGAGCTCCTAATCATCACTGACTTCCCACCTTAATTAATGATGCCTTAAGCTGCATACAACACAAATTCCAACACCAAAGCAACAGCTTTCCAGCAGAAGTGGAATTGAAGAGCAAATTTTTTTCCCAGGCAAAGCCTGGGAAAAGATAAAATAAAACCCCAAATATGAAAGCTGAAGAGAATGAACCTAAACCAGATCCTCTAAAACTATTATTTCAAAAAAATCTTCCTATATTTTCCAACAAAATTGTAGTTGCAAATTAAACTGTTTCCCAAACTTCTGTTTCTAATGGTTCATCAAAAAATGAGTATCATGAGTTTTTCTGAGCGCTTTGGAAACTTTCACTAAAATCCTCTGGAACCGGTGATTACTGCGCTCTCTGTGCCCAGATAAAAGGGACTCCCTAAGTTTCAGTGTTCTAACCCACACATTGAGCCTCTTGGCACATTTGGGACATTTTGTCCAAGAACACACTAAATATTATAACCCAATACTGAACCACATACACAGTATCTTTTTTTAAGTATATTGAGACTGCTTTTACTGGGCCACGATACACAGGCAGAAAGGTCAGAAACACAATTTAAATGCACAGAAACACTCCACATGATGTGACAGACAGAGAGGCACAGCAAGGTGATTTTTCCAGCAATGTTTTTTCCCACTGAAATCTGACATTTCCTCTGTGATGCTGAACAATCTCACCAATGTGAGTTCCTGGGACTTCTGTCTGAGCAGTGACACGTCCATCATTTAGATGGAACAGTCAGTTCAGTCAACCACAATAATGATCTGTATGAAGCCACTCTTCACAATTCCCATGAAATGAAAAAGTAAAAATAGGAAATTGACACTTTAAAGCACAAAATGGGTGTGTTTCCATGAGTAATTTGGTTTAAAAGTTGCTTTATTTAACAGACATACAAACTTTTAACCCAAGTATGGCTTGGATTTGAATAGGAAACTGGAGGCCCAACACAAGTCAGAATGCAGATGTCTGGAATCTAAGACCTAAGTTTTAATTTACAGTAGTTAAATACCAGGTAATAAAGGAATATCTATATGGAAAACAAAATGAGGAAAAACCCAAATCTCAACTATCTGTTGATAAAGTTCCAGCATTATCACTGGCCCAAGAATTAGCGGTTTGGTCCCTCTTTTGGTAACCAGCAACAATAAAATGAATGATACATAATAAAGCGTTTGTATCAAGCAATAGCAGGACCACTCCCTTTGGCTGCCGTGCTTACCTATGAACCGTTCTACGGCCATTTCCCTCGTAACCAGCTCGCTGAAAACTTCTCTCAGGTTCCCGATGAGCTCCGCGACCTCCCTGCTCTCGGTGAAGCTGTCCAGGATGTTCCTGACGCTGATGGCACCCGGCTCTCTCTCCTCGCCTTCCTCCGGCTCCCGCCCCATTCCGTCCATCACGGCGGGCCCGGTGCTGGCAGTGACAGAAGGAAGGCTCAGTTCCACCGCCCCTCAGGGTGCGGCCAGGGCCGGTCCCGCCGCCCCTCACACCCCGCCCGGCCCCGCCATGCGGCCACCGCGCCCCTCCCGCAACCCCTCCCGCAGCCCCGCCCGGCCCTACCGGCCTCGGCCGCCGGCCCGCACCGCGGGGCTCCCGGAGCCGCCGCCCTCGCCCCTCCGGCCCGGAGCGCTGCGACCACCCGAGACAAGAGACCACCCGGCACAAACGAGCGGTGCCGCCCCGGGCCCGCCCCGCGCCGCCGCCGCTCCCGCCCTGCTACGGGCCGCCAGGAGGGACCAAAGGCGGCGGCGGCGCCTCCGAGTGCGGGCGCGGCCCCTCCGCGGGAAGCGGAGCTGAGGGGCGGACACGCCCTGGGGACACACACTGGGGACGGGGACACCCACCCTGGGGACACACACCGGAAACAGGAACACCTACTGAGGATGCGGACATGCAGCCTGGGATCACCCAGCGGAGAAGACCTACCGAGGATGGGGACACTCACCGGGGACAGGGGCATTCACGGGGGATGGGGACATGCACCCCGGGGACACCCAACTGTGGGGTCCTGGGGATGGGACACGGATGGGGACACAGGCATGGGTACCCAAGCACTGGGTGAGGATGGAGATGGGGACCCCCAGGGAAGGGAGCAGGGACGGGCACCTGGGCATGGGGACCCCGGGGGAAAAGTGTGGGGACAAACCTCGGTGTGTGGGAGACAGCTGGATGATGCCGTTATCCATGACCTCCATTCCTTACCTGACCCACACCAAAACACTGCATTACGTGGTCAATATCACAACCTCATACAATTCTGGAAACAACATTCAAACCCTGAAATCTACAACTGCAGCTCCACTGATTATACAGGAAATTCAAGGAGGCACTTCAGCCCAGCAGAAGTAGTAGTTGCTCTTTCCTGCTCTTCAGAACAGGTAGTTGCTCTTTGCTGCTATCCAGCAGCTCCATCCACACCCAAATATTTTATCTTCAGGCTCAAATTCATTCAATCAAACCACAGTCACAAAACACACACACCAAACACCAGGTTTCTGCAAGGCAAGTGTTTTATTTGAGAAGAAGTTTGAGTTCATAAGTACTTCCCAGTGAGATACAGGTCAGTTTGTCCACATCCATAAACACCAGTGCATGTGCACTTTGCTCTTCCCTCAGACCTAGATCTTCCAGTCATCAGCTACAATCCCAACTGTGTTCTAACTCTACTGTTCCACCTTTCCACTGTTTTAGTTGTTAAATTTTATAACCAACTGCGACAGACTCCCCTGATTCAAAGGAAGTAATTTTTTTCATTATTTGTATCATATTTACAGAGAGCAAAGTGCATTGTGTTAAACCAATTACAACATCAAATTTTAAACTTTATTAAATCTTTATAGCACTACCATTTAAAGTTGAAAAAAGCCTAAACATATTTGAGCACTTTTGAATAGAGTATTTTAGTATTAGTCATGCCAACCATCTGAAGCCTGAATACTCAGGTCATTCGTACCCAAATCTTCTAATTCATATTTGTGGGACTGCATTTTACTCTCCTTGCCACTTTCTTCCATTAAAACCCCCCAGAGTCACTAATATACTCTAGCTTAGATTGTACACCAATATCTTTGCTGAACACTTTTCTCCCCAAATCCCCACTGCCTGTGTTTTCTGGAAAAATAAAGCAGTAAAGAACAATAAAACTCCTTACAGATTTGACACTGTTCCTTCTATATAACCCAGTAGTGGCACAACAGACCAGCTTTGCCCACTGCACTCATTTTCTAAAATTGAAAATATGTTATATGTTAATATTCCAACCAACCCAGCAGCCACAGGTGCTTCTTCTCACCCAGCCACGGAGCCTCCCTCCCACATTTTGTCTTTTTACAAAGTTATTTAAATATGTCACTATTGTAGTACAACACACTGAAATATCACACTAAAATGATGAAATGCTATTACCAACTTTGAGTGATAACTACCCACTTCTGACTGTACAGTTAATTACCAAGGAACTAGACATCCTTCCAGAAAATACCACTGGAATTTCGGTTCTTATATCCAGAGAAAAACGAATGTCAGTAAATTACATTAAATTAAAATAAATATTAGAAATATTATTAATTACATATGGTTGCCAAATGCAGCTAAAGGGCCTTGTCCGCTCATTAAATTAAAAAGAGAATGTTTTCAGATTCACAGAATCTGAAATTTTGGATTAGGACATTTGACATGCAAAAGGAAGGGAAAAGGAAACAGAAGACTATGGAAATATTCCTGGGAAAAGGGCTGGGAACAGACAGAAAACAGAAACCAGAACTAACAAGGGCAGACATAAGAACTTGCTGTTACTTCCAGCACCACTGTCCCACAGCTGCAGCTCTCCATAACACACTGCTGATGGAGCAGCAGCAGGACTGGGAAGATGCTGCTGTGGGACAACTGTGGGAGCACTGCAGCCACAAGGTGAGAGAGCAAGGGCAGGCTGACTGTCCTGCTGCTTTCCAAGCCAGTGGAGCCTTGACAAACAGTGCAGCCCTTTCCTTCAGCAGGGAGGAATCTGTGCAGGGAAACTAGTGCCCAAATTAAAGGTTACACAATTGCTCTTATTCAGTGAGGCTCAAAAGTGAACTAAGCCTTCTCCATTTCAGAGGTTTTCGCATCAATTCCGAGTTTGTGCTACTTGGAATGAGCAGGGGCTGCTCATTCCTAAAGGACTGTGTCAGAATTTCTCAAATGCACCTGGTTACTTTAGAAGTTTCCTCATCATGTTTAGGGTAGAGCCCCTGTACCCTGTCCCAAAATGGTTCCAGTGGTTTATGTAATTAAAGAGCTGGTACAACTTGTTCCGTTTCTCAAATCCTGGAGCTTTGGGTATTTTACTGTGATAGGCAGAGAAAAAAGAGCTGCTGAACCCCCCAAACATCCCAGCAATGGCCAGTTCAAATTCAGAATGGCCATAGAAGCAGGCAGGGTCAAATATAATCGGCCCAGAGTCGTCCTCAGCCACATTCCCTGCCCACAGGTCCCCGTGCAGGAGAGCAGGAACAATTTCTACGTCACAGAACATTTCAGGAATCTTTGGCTGAAAAAGCATAAACAGACATGTAACAATTAAAGAGTTTTGAAGAAAATAATAAATAAAACTAAGTACTGTAGCATGTTAAGAGCCTGAGCTGGCCAAATGCTGCCTGTGTTCAGCCCCCATGGATTGCTTTGGACATTGATGGCAATAAGAACAAGCCAGTGATAAATGTTCTGGATTGTTCTTGACAAAGCTTAGAAAAGCATTTAATTCATAGTCTAGTATCAACACCTAGTACTGATGTATTGTTTCTACACATGGATACTGTTAGCAGTCATGAGAAATATAAAATAATTTCATTTAAACTAAAAAGTTTCAGTGGCAAAAAGGACTGCAGTAAGCATCTGCACCAATGAACAGAAGAGAGGGGGAGCATCCCTGGTGCTCTCAATGCTGCATGGAACATGGCCTGAACCAGCCTCAGCTCTAAGTCTGGGCCAGGCAAAATACAAATCTGCCCAGGCAGCAGAATTTCACCCTCTTCATAACACCAAGCTCTTAGGATTTTACCATATTACTATTATTACTAGCTGCATTCTCAGAATTACGGGGTTTTTTCTACTATCTATAAAAATTGACGGAGTAACAGGAATTCTGTTCAGCTGACAGTGTTGCTGGACCCACTGTGAAGCTCATCCAGACCCTGCTCTTCATTCCAAGCTGGGTAAATCCCTTATAAAACACCTTTACAATCCCACTGATACACATTTTCTGAAATTCTAGAAAATGGATTTAAAACATGGTTCATACTTTTAGCTGTGACCAGAGTTCTCTGGCTTCTCTGTCTCCATAATCTTTTTCAATCAAGTCCAGCTGAGCCTGGAGCCGGTGGCGGATAAAGAAGGATGGCCAGTCACTCTGCCACTCGTTCACCTGGAAAACACAGCACAAGTTTGTCACACACAGTTTTAACATATGTGCACTCAGTGTTAATAACAGAGATCCAGTTAAAACATTCAGTGCTGACACAATGGCCTGCACAATGTCAGTGTGACCAATGCACAGAGATATCAGATGTTTTGCTTTGGAAGTGCTGCTCTCCACCACACTTTGGTGGGGCTTTCTTTAATATAAGTTGATGTTCTGGCTTTTCATTCATTTTCATTCATTCCCATTTTTTAATGTATTTTAGAGAGAGAGTTTCTGATGAGATCGTTTCAGTTGTTCAATATCATGTTCCAAATCTTTCTGGATATGCAGAGGTATTAATTCATTTTTACTGGGTAACAAGTTTCTAATTCGGTGAAAAGTTGTACTTAGCAAAGAGTTTTGAACCTCCGAAGAGTTGGAGGTTCATTCAGTTAAGTTGCAGAATGAAATCCTGACACGTGCAGAGCCAGAAAATGGTGGAATTATCTCCAAGAGCCCTTTCCAATGCCTCATGAGATTTACATGATGAGGCTCTCCAAAAGCAGTAGAGAGATCCATACAGAAGGGGTTAATAAAACCAAGACAGGGTATGTGAAGGGACACTGATTTTTTAAATTATCACCATGCTAAAGAACCACCACATGATTCCAAATTCTCACTCAATCCACTGTGCCTGCTGGCCACATGCAAGTACCTGGGAACAGGGATGGAACAGGGAAAGCAAAGCTGTGGTCAGAAAGCTGCAGACAAGCTCAGGTATGAGGAGTTTACAGACCTCTACAAGTGCCTGTTGGCTTTCAGAGCTGTGGAACAGACCATACCTGTGGGATATAACCACAGCAAGTGGCTATGTGGAATCCAAACTGATCCACAAACTGGGCCTCGGAGTGGCCAGCTCCTTTTCCTACAGAACAGAATAAACATTAGGGGATTTGAGATCTTTACGTGGTAAAGTTTGCAAACACGGAACTTAAGGCAGAAAAAATAACTTTAAGCAATAAGTTACACTTATTTCATGGTCACAACCCTTTCTAAATCTGCAAAGAAATCTTTTGGACCTGAAGATGCTGAATGGAAATGGAGGCATAGTCAGTCACAGTCAGTGACTTTGCCTTGGATGAAGGAGTTGGACATTCAGGAAAGGAGCCCAAATACAGAGTCACAACCTGCTGTTCTGGCATTTGGACATGTTGCCATTAAATGTGGCTTGGGTTTGATTCATAGATTATTTGGGACCTGCCAGTAATTTGGCCTTCACTCAAAAATAATGGATTATAATTTGCCCACCACTAAGAGTCAGACCCAGTCCACCTCTGAAGTCAGGGGAACAACACAGATATAGACTAGAACTTCAGATTTTAATAGTAACAACTCAAAAAAATAAGCCTTTATATAGCTGATTTTTTTTATTTATGCTTTAATTCACTTTGAGAAGCAGCAATTTTTTAATATTTTGCTACTAATTTGAGTTCAAAAATGTCATCCCCAACATCTTTAAAGGGGAGCTTAATTCTGCATTTACTAAGGAATAATGATCTGTAATCAGTTAATTATCTAAACCAACAGCAAGCAAAAAATGGGACTTCTATGAGCTTGAGAACATTTTAAGAAAGTGAGAGTACATGAGGCTGAAAGGTTTCACTGACACTGAAGAAGAGTCCAAATTGTCAGTTTGACTTAGGAAAGTTGAAAGCACCACAGCCACAGGAATTGCCTCCTTTTTGGTTTAGTATATTACATCAATGCTTTACCAATTGTGCTTCCCTCAGCCTTCAGCTTCTCTCCAAGTTTCTGGTTATAAAGATGAAGCTCTGCTATCTGCTCTCCCAGCCTTGAGGAGTATCTGTAGGATCAAATAAACCAAAATGACACTGAAACAACTGAACAAATATTACACGGAAAAAAAACCCTCAATTAAATATGGCCAAGGCTATTTCTGGCAAACATAAAACCTTAATTAATTTCATAAGCACTTAACAGGGAGCAAATGACTTGATAACAGCTCTGAAGACACAGATAATACAGCAGACACACTAAATGCTCTTGCAAGAAAGGTAAAGAGAGCACAAGGTGGTATAAAGAGGAGCAGAAATGGCAGGAGGATCATGTGCTCCTCCTTATCAGCCCCACTATCAGCAGAGAACAGAACGTGGTATCTCCTGTTGGGCTTTACCTTTCCAGATCAGCTGAACAGCAGTTGGAAGGGTAAGTCTGAGAAGAAGCCCTAGGCAGGGATTGAATCCAGGCTGCCTAATGCTGAAGGCAGTCAACTGAAAACCAGTTACATGTTCCACAGGTATCTTAACAGGAGTTTCAAGGATGGAAACTAATTTCTTCTCCATGCCCAGAATGGGTGGAAAATGATAGATTTAAAATTGCAACCAGAAGCACTAAGGTTAGACATTGGGAAATCCTTTCTAGGAACAGTGGGATGGATTAGAATGAACTGTTTGTGGAGGCTGTGGAATTGCCATTGTCCCAAATAAAATAGATGAGTTGGACAAGCAGCTGCCAGAAGAGCCATAGGCATGACACTGTTCCCATATGGAGGTCTGGAACACAGCAGTGTTCCTGAAAATCTGTTTTCAGCAACACACAACTCCTGAATTCCATGTTCAGGTTGGCTGACAGATGAAATGCAAATTCACGTCAACTTAATCATGGCTTAAATCATACTGGACGATTGTACTTAGAGAAGCAGAGGTTTCAAAGACCTAAGCATCCTATGAGGTTAAAGGAACCTGTTGGGTTGGGGAAAGAAACAACAACGAAAAATCTCGTGAGAGAATGATGAGCCAAACTCAGCTGTGATTACATTCACTGCAGCAGCATCTCAGCACATGTAGAGCAGCACACAAATGAGTAGTGACAGGCATTTCTAGAGCAGGAAAAGCAAAATGTCGACAAGGAGTGTATACACATATATAGATACATACATATATATATACTTTTAATATGTACACAGATAAACAGAGATCTCAACAGAGAGAAACTGAGAGAATACAATGACTCTGCTCACGAAGTTCCCTGGCTGACTGTAAGATATTAAAGAAAATGTGCCCCAAAACACAGTAAAAAGAGATGCATGGACAAACTTGTTGAGGTGCTTCATCTTTAGGTACTCCATGGCAAACATGGCTCCTCCTCCAGGCAGGTCCATCACTTTGATGGGCTGAGGCACTCTCACAATCTTGGTTTTCTGAATCGCTTCCAAACTTGCCATTTCCCCTTCAAACATTGTTCTAGCCTGTCAAGGAATAAGAATATCCTTGGGCTAAACTATGGATGTCTACAATGAGTACTTTGAAAAAAACAGACTTTTGAAAAAGTGGCAAGGAATTAATTCCTCTCGACAAAAGGACAGAGCTGCAGCAAGGCTTCAGTCCACACATGAAGACTTAAGGGCCTTAACCCCAACTTCCTTTTTTTTTTTTTTCTAAATTCATTCCAGGGTTGTAGGATATGTCACATCTCACCCTGATTTCCAGCTGCTTATGAAGACACCAAACGACCTGGATGCAACAGCATCTCTGAGGACAATGTGGCCACTGCTAAATGAGGTAACACTGAGCCCTTAAACTGCTTCTTCTTTCCCCACAGGCCACTGCATGGAGATGACAGCACAAATATTCAGCATGTGCTCTGTATTTTTGAAGCAAAGTGCCATTCTTCATGGCAGTATAGAATGATTTTGATATTGATAAAGCAAATTTCTGATGCACTGTGGTGTTAGAAAAAGCAGTTGAGTATTCATTTAGTAATAGAAAAGTCAAGAGTTTGGCTTGAGAACTCCGAGAGTTTTACTTTTAGAAATGCAAAAGGCAACAGGGATGTCTGAAACTTCTGCAGCTTTAAAGATAATACATGAGTTTTAGAACTGGCCCCTGTTTGTGCCCTCCCATTATCAATCCTCCCAAATGGAACATGAAAAAGAATGCAGTGAATGCAAAGTCAGCTCTGGGCTTTTCCAAACAACAACTACCACAATAACAGCTTTGTGCTTGGCCTCCTTTTTACAGGAATTACAGCTCATTCCTGCTGTTGAGGGTTATCACATTGCATTACACTGCACTTCACACTAACCAAACCTGCTACATTAATTCTGGATATAAAATAGACACAGCTTTAAAAAGAATACTGAGAACTGGAAGAATTATGTATTATTAACGATCAGCTGCTTTTAAAATAAAAAGTTATCTCTATGCAATCATAAGATCTGCTGGCATTAACCTGAGGTTTGTGGTTGATTTTCACAAATATCCGTCCTCTGTCTGTCTCATACGTTTGGCCTTGGCTGATGCATCCTCCCCCAGAGCTCCCCAGTGCCTTCAGAATGTTGGTGTTCAGCTCTGCCTTCAGGATCTTCTCCATGCTCATTTCCAGGCTGCTGCAGCCGCTCCTCTGCTAAACCTGCTGCGAAACAGGATTAAAGGTCTGGGTCCTTCTGCCACTGTCACTCTGCGATGAGGTAGGAAGGGCCACCCANAGCCAGAGAGAATGTTTCAAAATGCTTTGCTTGCCGTGGGTTTTTATGGCTATACATGAAAAATAAAATGCTTTATAAATATTGCCGAGAATAAACTGGAGAGATTAATTCTAAGGGAGGTGGGTCCTGGGGCCTCTCAGCGGTGCTGGAGCTGCTGGTATTTGTAGTTTGGAGCCGCTCTAGAGCTCCGGGATCGCCGCCGTTTTAGGCAAATCCACTAGAGGGAAGCTGAAGGCAGCCCCAGGAATGGCCACGGGCGCTGTATCGGGAGGGTATTTGGTGTGAAATCCAAAGCTTCAGCCCAAAAGGATGTGATCAAATCCGCTAATCGGCCGGGCGGGGTGCGGGGAGGAGAATGAGCCGGGCGGGGAGCCGGGCTGGAGCCCACGATTCCCCTGAGGAAATCCCTGCCGGCGGGACAGTGCCGTGGGGAGATCCCGGCCGGGCTTCGGGACCTGCGGGCACAGCGCGGGTGAGCGGCACCCCGGGTCCCGGTGTGAGGGGCGGCTGGTCCCGGTGTGAGGGGGGCTTGTTCCTGCAGTGATGAAGGGCTGCTCCCGGTGTGAGAGGAGGTTGCTCCCGGTGTGAGGGGCNCGTTACCGCCGAGATGGGGACCAGTTCTCGGTGTGAGAGGAACAGGTGCTCCCGCTCTGAGGGGATGCTGTTCCCGCTCTGAGGGGATGCTGTTCACGGTGCGAAGATGGGCTGTTCCCGGTGTTCTGAGGGACTGTTCCCGGTGTGAGGGGATGCTGTTCACGGTGTGACGGGAGTCTGACACCGTTCCCTGCTCCGCACAAGCGCCCCGTGGCCCTCCAGACCTGAACACACGGATTCCTGTTTAATGGCAGCCCACACTCCATGTACGTACCACACTGACAAAAATTAGAACGTGAACTCTTATTTTAGAGCTTGCTCACCACAGAAATGGTGCTTTGGGGTGAATGACACATCCAATGCCACCGAAAGGACATGACATTCTGCTACTGGATTTTCATACTGTGTTTTAGTTTCTGATGTGCACAATACCATTGGCTTCACTATTTTGTGTGGTTTTGTACAGGAGATAAATCCCATTAGATTCAATTCTTACTTCCATGAAATCTGGACAGTGATTTACTAATAAAAATAAAAGAAAACAATGTATTTTTTGCAAATGATTAAAAATATAAAAATGAATCATGGGTCTGCATATTGAGGCAGAGGTACTTAAAATGCATTAAACACAATTAATATATATTAAATTCATTCATTACAATAACATGTATTAAATATACTTAATGTATTTATCATTGTTAAATTCTACCAATAGTGTGACAAACTGCAGTGCTACAATTGTGCATTTGGATTCCTTGTGAAGTTCTCTTAGTAACTTTTAAGGACAAACTTCACTAAGCTAAAAATTATCTATAATTATCATGTACATGCACAGCAAGGTTTTGCCTCATTAGTGTATATAATTATTTTGATAAATGTTTTTGTCTGTTTTTTAATACTTTGGGGAATTAATTTGTAAATAAAATACTTTCCCATAAGAATAAATTACATTTCATACCACTCTATGAGAAAGTTCTAGGAGAAGAATGCCACAGACAGTGTGGTAAAAGAAACATGACTTGAAGAACACAATTTCAAAAATAAATAAATTTAATGTTTCTGGAAAATAAATCCTTTCTTTAGATTCTTTAAAAATAGTTTCTTTAACTGGGGAGAGTTGGGTTTATCTTCCTTTAGAAGAATTTGAAGAACAATATACCTGAATTAGATACCAGGAATGTGAACTCAGCCTTTAAGAATCATAAGGCTTCTGATACAACACCTGTCTACAAAATTGTTACCTGAAATGTAGAAGAATAACTCAAGCCAAGTCTTTCATGTGTGAAGGGATTGTGTGACTACAACTCCTCAGTAATAACAATCCTTTGGTGCAGTTTCATGCCAGTCCACTGCTGTGAGATACCACCAAAAGTCTGTGATGTTCCTCCTGGACCAGGACTGACATCCTCTGGGAGTGTGAAAATTCCGGCCAGTAAAATGCCAGGGCGGTGCCGGGACCTGGAGCAATCAGTGCATCAGCTTAAAGAAAAGTGCCACCAGAACAAGTCTTCTCCCAGTGAAAGGCCAGCCGGCAAGCCCCGGTGCGGTGCAGGAATCCCTGCGGGCTGTGCCCGGGTGATGAGCAGGCTCTGCCTGCTGCGCTGAGGGAGCTCCGGGAACGCCGGCGGGATGGAGCAGCCGGGATGCTGAAACTGCATCTCCACTGCGGCCGGACACGGACAGGGCTGCCTGCAGCTCCGAGGGGCTGAACCTCAATCGGAGACACCCAGATTTTGGCAGGGCTCTGCATATGCCCGCACAGCGTCCACGTGCAGGATGAGCAGTTCTGTCCCATGCACACGGCTATGTTGGTTTATTTCTTCCAAATTATACCCTTGGCCTCCTCAATCACCAGTCTGGTCTCTTTCTGTGGTATGCAGGAGGAATGCCTGGCTGGAGGGACCATTTCCGCGGATGTGTGTCCATCCCCAAGGCCAGAGTCTCTGCTCCTCCTGCCAGCCACGACAAACACAAGGTAAAGAGAGGCTGGAGCAGCACTCTTCACTCCTGGTAACACTTGCAGCAATCCCACATGGATTAAGTAAAGCCTGGGGCCCTAGCTGGAGAAGCTTTTTTTAAAAAAGCAAAGGGTTTGTTATTTCACATTACCCAGTCATTTGGCTGCCCGAGGAAACAAAATCTCATAAAGATGAAATATGACTTCTATTATATATATATGAGTACCCAAAGAGTACTAGAGCAGCTGGTCTGTGCAGAGCTCCGGGGCTGGACTCAGCTGTTGTGCACTGAAAAGCTGAGGTCACCTCCCAACAGAGCTGGTCACAAATCCGAGCTGTGACAGCAGCGGAAGGCACAGAGCGAGCACGGAAAAGGAGGTGAACACACAGGAGGGATGGGGAATAGCCGGTTTTGGTGCGAGCACACACAGTCTGGGCTCCAGTTCATGGTACAGTCATGGACTAATCCGGGTTGGAAGGGGCCTCACCACGCTGTGGGTCCATCATCTTGCTTGAAGTAAAATTACTATTTAAGTCCAGTTAGGGTGCTCAGGGCCTTGAGTCCCGGGAACTTCCACATTTTCAAGACGTATTTGTGGTGGTGGTGGTTGGGTTTGAGGGTTGTCTGGTTTGGGGTTTTGTAAAGTCAGAGAATCCCTATTTTAGCGTATTCCAACCGCAACTCCTGTGTTTTCACTAGTTTGATGTGAAAGCTTTTACCAAATAGTCCTTTGGAGCTGGGAGGGGCCCGGGCCACCCATCCTCCCCTCCGGCCCGGCGGTCAGTCCCGGTTCGTCCCGGTCAGTCCGGGCGGTCAGTCTCGGTCACTCCCGGCGGTCGGTCCCGGTCACTGCCAGTTCGTCCCGGTCACTCCCGGCGGTCAGTCCCGGTCCATCCCCGGCGCTCCCGCCGCCATTCCCGCGGCGCTCGACTACTCGGCACTCCTCCGGCCGGCGGTTGGATGTGCTCTGCGCTCGGCAGGGGTGCCTGGCGGGGCCGGAAGCAGCCGGCGGCCTGTCTGCCTCGGCCCGGCGGGACTCGGCCGGACTCGGCTGCGCTCAGCCCGGCTCGGGCGGGTTCGGCTCAGCTCGGCCCGGCCGGGCTCGGTCCGCCTCGGCTCCGGCGGGCTCGCTGGACTGGACCCGACTCGGGCGGGCTCGGCTTGGCCCGGCTCGGTTCGGGCTCCCGCGGCGGGGCTGAGGCGGGCGGGCGCCGCCATGGTGTGAGGGGCGGGGGCGAAGGGGCCGAGCCGGAGCCATGAACCTGCTCCCGGCCAACCCGCACGGCAACGGGCTGCTCTACGCCGGCTTCAACCAGGACCACGGTGAGGCTGCGGGCCCGGGGAGCCGGGTGGTGCCGCGGAGGGGCGGCGGTGCAGAGCCGGGGCCGGGCTGGGCCTGGGGCTGCCGCGGCTCCCGACACATCACTGCGGGGTCCCGCTTACGTCCCGAGGCTGCTGCTGCCGTAGGGGATGCCCGAGACGTGGCGGCTGCAGCTGCTGGAAGGAGCCGGAAGGCTGCTGGCAGCGGGAGGATTTAGTGGTTCTCCCGTTGTTTTAGCACTGGTGCGGGCGTGTGTGCGCTTCGGAGAGTTGAATGTGTGGCTGGGGGAAGAGGAGAAGAAGCAAGAGCAGGATAGTGGGGGCTTGCTGCGTTTGGCTGCTCACCTTGTGTGGCTCCATCGGACTCCTCAAAGCCTGTGCCTCAGGGGCTTCTTTGGGAACTGCCCGCAGTTCAGCTCTTTCTCAGTGTAAGTGCTCCACATTCAAAGAGAGTGGTGTAACTGCCTTTTTTCTTTCTTTTTACCTGACTTGTGTTTTAAAAATTGTGGTTAAGACTACTAATCACAGTGGCAGGCAAACACTGATACAACAGCTCCCTGTGCAGCCTTGGCTTATCTTTTCCCTTTGTTAGAGGGGAAGGCCTGCTCCAGAAAGGGAGTGCATCTGCCTCATCCTGCTTTGGCAATACAAAAATAGCACCAGTCTTATGAGTAAGTGTCGTTTTTATGGAATAAGGAGTAGAAACTCATCATTTTGTAACATCCTCTTGCCTTAACAAATAATATTCTTGCTTAAGACACTCTTGCAGCCTCTGTCCTTGTAGACTGCAGCTCATGTACCTGTTGTTGACGCTGTTGAAGTCGTGTGTGAACACGAATTTTTCTGTTGATTTTAGTCAAACACCTTGATGACATCTTGGCAGTAGCACATGGAGCAGGTAATGAGGCGAGAGCATCTCGGCAGCTCTCTTCCTGCTGCCCCACAGACTTGAAAAGAATAGGATAGTTTGTTTCTCAGCAGCTCTACATTTATTTTCATCTTACCTCCGCAATAGAGATGGAAAAAGATTTTTGAGGATGAGCTTAATTTCAGATCTGCTGGGTCTGTAATGGAGCAGTGATATTTGATGTTTGGCCTGTGGAGCTGTGTAAGAAGAAAAGTTTCTGTTTTAGTGCAAAATGCCTTTAGATCATAATTTTTGTGTAAAACTTGTTTGTTGCAAAGGCTTCCTTAAGTTCTCTAGCAATAAATGCAAGATAAACCCCTTCTCTGAATAATATCACTTCCAAAGCACCTTAAGGAATTTGTCTTGGGAATCTGTGAGCTGGCAGTGTTCATGTCCCATCCTACTTCACCTGGCCAGGCAGTTGAGTGATGACAAAAAAAGCATGAAGAAAAAACACAATTGGCTTCTGTTTGGCAGCTCCTGGAGCTGTTCCTGTTGGGAATGATGACGCTGCCCTGCAGATAACACAGTGGCCTTTTATGAGTTTAGGGCTCCTGTAAAGTGCCGAAGGGCAGGTGATGTTTGGTCACCCGAGGAGAGCAGAGAGGGGGGAAAGCTCCCTGCTGCTTCCTGCTTCTGCTGAGAATAGAACGTGAGTCACTGGAGTGCTGGAGCTCACGGGTGTGGGTGTCTGCATGTACTGTCACAATAACCTAATTTCTTAGTAATTTAAGACTGGCCAATCCCACAAGGATGAGGGAACAGGAGGAATCACTGAAGAAATCTCTCTGGGGCTGAATCTCCTGACTGGCAAGTGATAAAGCAGCTGTGGTTGTTCTACCCTGGACCTCCGTTGCTCTGATTTGAGTGATGCTGGTTTTATATCAGGTGCCTTTGCTACTTTTAGGCTTTAAATTAAAAAACAAAGAAACAACGTAACATAAGGAAATGGAAGTTGTCAATTGTTTGAAGTCAGAATATTCTGATTTTAGCTTCTTAATTTTGAGACTGTGAGCTCCTGATTTCAGATCCTTTGCTAATGCTTTGAGAAGAACACTGAAGTGCTTTTCAAAAATGAAGAGACAAAACATCATAATAAATGGCCATACCTGTAAATTGCTGACAGATTTCTCTTTTGTCACTCTTGCAGCCTAAAGCTGTTTTGAAAACTGAGGTGTGGGCTTGTTTTGGTGTGGAAACACTTGACTTCTGTATTTACTCTTCTCCAGTGGGCTGGAATGCATTGTAGGACCCTGAAACGTTGGTAGGGTCCTGTGCTCTTGGGTTTACACAGCATTTATGCAGAAACTGTGCTGGACACCATCACTTCCCTGGATTCCACTACTGCCACTGCAGGACCTCAGGCCCTTGAGCTTGCAGGTTTCTCTGTGCCAACGTGTCCCCTTTGGCCTGTGGCATCTTTTAGGCTGGTCATTAATCTAGCCCTTCCTTTTTCTGCAGATTTGGAGGAATAAAACTCACTCTGGCCTCACTGGCACTGGTAGCAAAAAACGCTTTCACTGTAGGAAGCAGCACAACTGTGGGTCAAGGCAATAACTCTGTAATCATTACAATATTTTTAAAAAGTATCTGAGTTATCTTTTGTTGGTGGCCTTTCATCTGTCCCTTCTTGAAAAGAGGGGTGCATTTCTTGTGGAAGGAAGTGAACCTAAGGAAGTGTTCCCTCCTCTGTCAGTCCCTTCCAGCTCTCTCACATGGAAGGGCTTACAAGCTGTAGCCATCAAATTTGTGATTCCACTGGTAGCAGAAATCAGTCAGATGGGAATCACCAAGTTTCAAAGCTGCTCCTGTAACTTGGAACTGGAGGAGTAACAGGAATTTTCCTGTTGGTTTTTCTCTCTTGTTTGACTCAGGGGTTGCTGTGCCTGAGAGCTTCATATCTCTGTGGGTAGTGATCGACCACATGGGGAATTTCACTGTTACTCACATTCCCCACGTTCTGGTGTGATGTCTTCTGTTAAAAATGTGGATATTCCCAAGGCATTAAAGCAGCCCACGTCTTACTCATGAGGCTGGTCCTGCAGAAAGCTGTAGTGGCGCTGCAGGAAGTGTAAAGTGTGTGTTTGATTGCATCAGGAATGCTCCATTTGGGCTGTCAGGAGCTGCTGGGATCAGCACAACTCAAACCTGGCAGTGCTTTCTTACTATGGAACAGCTTCAGCATCCCTTCCCTTTGACTTTCCTGGAAATACAGTATGGGATTAGCAGACTGTTGCTGGAAAATAATTCTGTGGATCAGCTGTGAGGAGCAGATCAGTTGTGATCCTGTACAGCAGTGCTGTATGTAGAGGGGAAGGTTTCCATTGCCGTTTGCTCCCTGGCTGTCCCAGCAATGCTGTCCCAGTGCTGAGAGGTCACGGCAGCCAGAGCAAACCAGGCTGGGAGGGGAGGAGAGAAAGTGAACAGGGTTCATATCACAGCCTCTTGCAATAGGGTTGCTAATCCTGCAACAATTATTACATTCCCATTAGCCACTTTGTGTGTGTGTTTGTGTGTAAACAAGAACTTTGTGCACTGAATTTATTACAATATCTTGGACAGGGTGGAGTTTAACCTGCGAGTCTTTCGGGTTAAGGGCATAGGTTTTTGTGTTTTGTTTTCTTCCCCCACATGCCCTATGATTGTTGGAGTATCGAGTTTTGGGAAGGATTGTGTTTAGACAGAGCTCCTCAGCTTTTATTTGCGGGGCTCAAATTGTTGCAGTGCATAAGAATAGAAGCAGAGTAACTGGAACTTATGTTCCAGTACCTCAGAGATATTTAACTGGATTTTTGGTACAATACACACAAATTGTGAGCAGCCAACCTGCCATCAGGCTGCTGCCAGTAGCAGCAGCTTCTTGGTGACTTGTCATTGCTCTGACTTCACAGTGACATTTCTTTGTACCAGTGCCTGTGTTCACCTGTTAGCAGGGCAAGAGCAGGTTGAGGGACTGGCAGTTTAATGGATTTCACTAAAGAAGTACATGCATACTTGAATATGAAAAAATAACTACAGTTATTTTCCTGAGAGTTTTAATCTGGCTTCTGCTTATGTCCTGGGTTAGACTTCAGCTACTGGCATATAATTATTGGCATGGTACAGCAGTCAGCTCTCGTTAGCACAGTTGGAAAAGCTGTTTGATGAGCACTGTGCTCTGGAAACATTGACAGCAGTCGTAATAATGAGGTGAATTTGAATTTATGAAGGAAGGAGGGAGCTCCCTCCACAACTGTTGGACCATAAACATTAAAATGCTGTTTTCCTGCACCCTAGTGCATGGCACAGGATCCAGGTGGGTTGGGAATTGGTTTCCTTTCCTTCTGTTGTTCTCTTACCTGCGTAAAACCAATACCAAGACATTTTCACCAGGCCAGCATAGAGGACAACTTCTCTGGAAGATTTTCATTTGACATCACTAGCAGAGCCTGTGAGTGCTCTTCAGCTTGAGTGTAACCATGCAGTCACTGAGTAATGCTTTCCTAACCCTCTGGCTCTTGCTTCCTTCTTGAGTGTATCTGGCAATTACTATATATGTGCGTGTATATATGTGCTTTTTACCACAGGATGCTTTGCATGTGGAATGGAAAATGGATTCCGAGTTTATAATGCAGATCCACTCAAAGAAAAAGAGAAACAAGGTAAAACACTTACTTATTTCACAGTGCTGCTCTGTGTTGGAAGCTCAGCCTTTTCATTTTTTCCTGACTGATTCTTGCTCAGCTTTCACTTTTCCATGCCTGGAAGGCTTTGGATAAAGCCTCAGGAAAGGCAGCTCCACTGCTCCCACAGGGACTCTCACTCGTGCCATTGCCTGGTCAGAAGTCTCCGCGCTGTTAATTTGCACAATTGGCTGATGAGGAATTTGTCTCAGCTTCTGGCAGAGTTGTGTTTGCTGTTGCTAATGTTTGTAGCCTGAGTAGGAGAGGGGGTCCCTGAGTATTTATGAGCAGGAGGAGTCGCTCCCCACAGCCATCAGAAGTTGCTCTGTTCTTGTGTGCTGATCTGGATGATCCAGTGTGGCAGTAAAACTCCAGGCTTTTTCCTGCAGATCTCAGTGTAACATTTCTCACACTCAAGAGTATTGTCTGCAAGAGCACTGAGAGCTCAGACCTCTAATGCTCTAAATCTTACCTTCTATGTATGCTTTAAAAATTTGGGAGGATCTTAATGTGGTAAAGCTGCTCCTGTGTCTTAACAGAAGTCAGTAGATGAGCTGTGTTAACAGTGGAGTTTTTATCAGAAAGCAAACAAAACTTAGTCAAAATATGGGAAACTGAAACTGAGCAGTGTCATTCTAACACTAAATATAGGAAGTGAGCTGCTAAACAGGTTTCCCAGCACTTGCAGCCTGTGGTGAGAAAAGGGATTTAATAAGAGGAAAAATGTACTTTAACTAGCAATTCCTATGAAATCAGGCACTTTCACTTGCTGCCGCTGTAAGGATTTTAGTCACTGTTCACATGGTCAAAGCTGACAAATTATTTTCTGCTCTTAACAGTAATTTTTTCCATCAGCATCATGCCCTGGGACTGTCACTTGTGACAGTGTGCTCAAAGAATCAGGATTCATCCTGAAGTCCTGTGGAGTTCCTTGTCAAAACTCTCGCTGCCAGTAGCTCTGAATGCAGATGTTTCCAGGACTCCTGTGGTGAAAAGTTTCTTATGAGTCAGATTGCCTTTTCCCTGTGGATTCTGAGAGCTCTCACTGAACTGGCTGCGTAGGCACACGGAGATCCTGTTCATTGTTTGTGTAGGTTTAAACCTGCCCAAGACACTCCCAGCTGCAGCTTGTCCTTTTGATTTTCTCTGTAACCCAGCATGAAACCAAATCTTGTTGCAACCCCAGCTTGTCTGTCTTACATCCAAGAGTTCCAAGAAATTCCCATCCAAGCAATGATTCAGTGCTCTCAGACAGATTCAGAGCACATTCTTAAATTTTCAGGTTATCCTTTGTAGATATTATAGACCTTTTTGTCACAGTGATCATAGCAGAATGTGCTGTCCTGCTTTAAATGCTTTAATGGAGTCAAGAGTAGGATCTGGTGCAGAAAGGGGTAGTGTTCAAGAAGGAAACAAGGCACTCAGAAGTGCTGTTGAAGAAACCACAAAGGCTTGTATGACATCCAGGGCTTTACTGCTCCAGTATGAAGAACTTTCAAGGAATCCACATTGTCTGTTTTTTAAGGGAATCCAGGGTAGGAAGATGCTCTTCTCAGGTGCTTGAGAAATGTGCTGGATAACACGGGCTTTTCTTATTAGAAGAGTGGTAAAAATTAGATGGTAATTTAACCACTTCTGACACTTTAAAATAAACTATTTGTCTTGCAGAGTTTCTAGAAGGTGGTGTCGGCCATGTGGAAATGCTGTTCCGTTGCAACTATTTAGCACTAGTAGGTGGAGGAAAAAAGCCCAAGTACCCACCCAACAAAGGTGAGCTTGAGGGTTGGACCCTGCAAATGCCTGCCTGGCCCCTGTGTGACCCTGCCCAGAGGGTTCCCGCAGCCAGGGCCCCTGTGTGACCCTGCCCAGAGATGTTCCACAGCCAGAGCCCCTGTGTGACCCTGCCCAGAGAGCTCCCACAGCCAGGGCCCCTGTGTGACCCTGCTCAGAGATGTTCCACAGCCAGGGCCCCTGTGTGACCCTGCCCAGAGAGCTCCCACAGCCAGGGCCCCTGTGTGACCCTGCCCAGAGAACTCCCACAGCCAGGGCCCCTGTGTGACCCTGCCCAGAGGGTTCCCACAGCCAGGGCCCCTGTGTGACCCTGCCCAGAGGGCTCCCACAGCCAGGGCCCCTGTGTGACCCTGCCCAGAGAGCTCCCACAGCCAGGGCTGTGAGCTGATATCCTGAAGGTCGGCTGAAGGGGATGCTGCAGCAGGTTTTAGTCACTGTGGTGCAGGGAATTGCATCACTGCTGGTGCAGTGCTAACAGGCTGCCACCTGCAGGGACTGCTCTCCGGGGCCTGCTGACCTTCTCACCGTGAACTCTGCAAGGAGCAGGAAGCTCCCTGCCTGGCAAGCTTTGGAGGAAAATGTGCTACTCTTTTCAACTGCTGCACTAGGTCTTTCATAACCCTCAGAGAAAACAAAAAAAGCTGCTTTTCTTTAGAAAAATGTATCGTTTTTGTGGTTGGAGTTGACCGGCTCCTTCCTGCACAAGTTAAAGTGTGAAGGAGGGGGTTGATACATAGTGGCTCAATGCCTTCAGGTTAGCAGCATGCCTGTCTGCAGCTGCTTGACCAGTGGATGAACCTCTTGATCAGACTGCTGGGGAACTGCAAGTTGTTATAAGGGAGCTGTGGGTCTTCAAATATGCCTTGATGGTCTAATGCAATCTCTGCACTGTTCTAGTCATGATCTGGGATGACCTGAAGAAGAAGACTGTCATTGAGATAGAGTTTTCCACAGAAGTCAAAGCAGTGAAGCTGCGAAGAGACAGGTGGGTACAGCAGAGGGGTGCAGACACCCAGCTTGGCTTTGTGCTCCTACTCATTTCCAGCTCCTTGTAAAAAGAAGAAGATCCAGCTCTAACAACAGCAACTGCAGGTGAAACAGGATTTTGGAGCCAGAGTATTAGGTGTAAACAGGCCACAGTTTAAGTATACTGCTGTATGTGCTTGGTGATAAGCCTGCAAGACTTCCTGGTCCCCTAATGTAGGGAAATATTCTCCTGTGGCTCCTGCTGGTTTTCTAGGTATGGAGGAGTGTGAAGAAAATTCCAGCAGATCCCTGGAGCAAGAGCAGCTGTGAACAGCTGGAGCCTGTGAATGCGTGGGTGGAGGGGCTGGATCAAAGTGCTTTGCAGTGCTTATCATTGCGTGGCTGCTGCAAGGCTGGGAGCCTCTTGTGGGGGAGGGCAGGGATGTTAAATCCTTGAGAGCCTTTGCAGGTCTGAGTGAATGTTTGTGTCCCACCCCGAGTCACAGAACTTCTGCTCTGTTTCAGAATTGTGGTTGTCTTGGACTCGATGATTAAAGTTTTCACCTTCACACACAATCCTCACCAGCTGCACGTCTTTGAAACCTGCTACAACCCTAAAGGTTAGTTGTACATGTGGGCTGGGGAATGGAAGCAAGTTTGTCGTGTTCTTGACTTGTCATTTATCTTCTGCTGCCTCAGTCAGTTCTTTAGAAGTCATTGAACACTTACTGCACTGCAGTCGTGTCCTTTGGAGATGCTTTTGTGTTTGTAGAATGGTTATTAGAATTTATAAATACTTGGCCCAGAAAAGCTGTTTCCTGTGCTCATGTTCTGGTTGTGATTTTTATAAGAGCTGTACACTTTATTCTGTAAAGAACCTGTATTTTTGCTGGAAGGTTAATTATAAACACAAACTCTATTAAAGTGCATCATTTCTCTTTCCTAATAGAGCTGGAGGTGTTGAGCAGACTCTTCTCTCCTGTTAAAAAGAACCTAATGAGCAAACTGAGGCTGTTCTTTTCACACAGCAAGGCCTGGCTGTGGCTGTTGTTGAGCCAAGGGCAGGGGCTGGGGCTCCTTCAGTGGTGGCAGCAGGAGCAGCTGGTGAAGGGCTCTGCAGGGCTGGCAGTGCCTTGGAGGAGTGTCAGCAAGGGTGGAGCAAACACTTGTTGCTACTGCTGCACGTGGAACGAGGGGTGCAGGCAGGGCTTGATGGTTGGAGAGGAGCAGCTTGGATGTCAGGAGGGTGTTTTACAGATTATACAGGATTGCAATCCCCATCTCTGAGGGTTTTCATGCCTGCCTGGAGCAAACATGGAATTGCTGTCATGGAATCCCAGCCTGGATGCAGCTCCTGCAGCCTGACTGACTGACAGGCAGGGGATGCAGGAGGAGGAAGTTTTTTCAGAAATTCACTTGGCATCAGCAGAACACCTGGGATTGGTGTGATTTGCCTTAATTGGGCCAGAAAACATTGCCAAAAAAAAAAAAAAAAAGTCAGTGCTGTAAGAAGCAAGTTCAAACACAAATTAATAATAGTTTCACTGATAGAGCAGAAGCTCAGATATCATCTCTGATAAACTCTTACCCTTCCTGAGCTGTTAAGGAGATCTTTTAACTTCTTCTTAAAATAGCATTGATGTAATGGACTGACTGGGCTGATCTGCAAAACCACCCAGATTCTGGATAGGCACAGCTGGATTACACTGAAATAAAGTGATGAAAGCAAGTTAAAATTATGCTGCTCCTCTGCTTAACTGTGCTCTGCACTCATGGACAGATGATGTTTTGGGACTAGCAATTAATGTAATGGCACTAGCCATTAAATGAGATTCTGATTTACTCCATGGGTGTTTGTTCATCCTGAAATTATCAATATTTTAGAAACTTACATTTGGAAAGTTGATTAGGTTATGGAAATGATCCAATTGTTCTTTTTTCCTTTTTGTCTTTCAGGTCTCTGTGTCCTTTGTCCAAATAGTAATAATTCTCTTCTTGCATTTCCTGGAACACACACTGGGCACGTGCAGATCGTGGATCTGGCCAACACGGAGAAGCCGCCCGTGGACATCCCGGCTCACGAAGGAGTCTTGAGCTGCATCGCTTTAAACCTGCAGGGAACAAGGATTGCAACAGCATCAGAAAAAGTAAGAGTGATGTCCTCTGCCTCTCACTTCCTGTGTGTTCTAGGGTAGTGAGATAAAATAGCAAGTCACATCCTTTGGAGGAAAGACAGAGAAATACCTGCTGGGAAAATCTGTCACTGAACTGTGCACTCTCAGTCTTTCTGTCTTCCCTGCTCCTCTGGAATGCCCAAACAGCTGACAGCCAAGGGCTGTGCCTGAGGTAGTGTTTGTTTTAGTTGGCTGTAGCAGTGATTCTTCAGTGACATTTGAACACAACTTGGCCCAGGTAGTTCATGTCTTTGATCTGTTCTTCAACAGATCCTGTTAATTAAAAAAAAAGAAAAAGAGGTGGGGGGGAAGCCGATTTGCATTCCTTCACCTCTATTATTTTCTCCTTAAATTAACTCCAAACCCACTGGCTAAAGAAAAACTTGTAAAACTTGTAGTTTAGTTTTACTGGTGGGCTCTGTTCTGCTCTGGCTTAGCCCCTGTTACAGAGCAGGACAGGGAGGGCTGCCCCCCTCACACAGAAAGGGAGCGTGTGGCCATGTGTTACATGGGGCTGAGGAGACAAGAATATGGAATTAGGGTGCAGTGCAGATCCCCTGGGCTGGGCTGAGGGAGGGAGAGGCAGACATGACAGAGCTACCTTGTCCCTGGGAACTACAGAGAGAGCTGCCAGGGCATTTGTCTCCCCAGGGAATGTCAGGCAGATGGACCCATCTCCCTGAGGCAAGCACAGTTCTTGTTGCCTTCTTCCACTCAGCTGAAATCAGTTTCTTAAGGACAAGCCAAATTAATCCAACAAGTCTCTGTTTCACTCTGTTCTACTGCCCAGCCTGTCACTCAAACTGTTTAAAAAAAGAAAATGTATCCCGAGTCTCTGTTAAGCTTAATGACTGCATGTCTTCTAAACAGAGTTCCAAAAGCTGCCAACTCCATTGCTAAATAGAGCCATTATCTGCTGCGTTTGTATTAAACATTCCTTGTTTTGCATAAAGAAGAAGTTCAAGCAGCTTTTATTTTCCAACTGAACTAAGAGTCTGAGCACAGTCAGCAAACATCTCAAGCCTGTCTCTTAAATCAAAACTAAACCGTGTTTACCAAGTCTTTCTCTGCTGCGTTGTTACTTCCTGGTGTGTGACTGAAGAGCTGCCTGTGCTAACCAGGTGTATAACAGGAGCTGCAGGTGGTGATGCAAACCATGTACACCCAGTCTTCATCAGAGGAAAGCAGCACTGATTTGTTGATCACTTTATTTGAGACACACTGGCTCGTTCTGCGGCTCTGCTGTCAGGCTGGCCTCACTCCAGCTGAAGGACAATTTCCCAGTGCAGTGTTCTATCGCCTGACTGGGCAGTGCCTCAGATTTGGATCAATACAGATTATGAGTGTGTGGTAACTGACTCTTCTAGGTTATGTCAACTGAACCAAATTTTAAGACAAGACCAGGCACAGCTTGGTTATACTTCGTGAGAAAGAATTGCACAGTAGCAATGAAAAACACAGTAGTACTGAGGGGAGCAGGCAGAAGTGAACCACAGATCCTGGGCACACTCTACACCAGCCAGTGTCTGCAAATCAGGGCCAGGGCTGCAGCAATGCCTCAGAACTGAACTAAAAGAGACTCCCTGAGTCACTAAGTGACAAGATTGTACCCTAAGGCCTGATAACACTGTGGTGATGGTGTGTGGGGAAACCAGCGTTCTTCCCCAAAATTAAGAGAGATTTGCAAATCTACCAAGAGGAAAACCACAGCAGCATGTGCAGGGGCATGCTGGTCAGACAAAATTTTAGGATGTATTCACAGACGTAAAGACAGTCTTCTGCCTTTCCTAATACAATGCTTGATTCCTTTCCTAGGGGACCCTCATAAGAATATTTGATACTTCATCAGGGCATTTAATCCAGGAGCTACGTCGAGGATCACAAGCAGCCAACATATACTGGTACGTTCAGCTGCTCCTGTGCCATCTGTGGGTCTGGCTGTGGTACCCCAGCTGCCCTGGGCCTCTGCACCTCCCTCTGGGCTCGCTGCTGGGAGGGGAAGGCAGGAGCTGGGAGCTCTGTGAGGTCTGGCACAGGCTACAGGACCAGGGACAGAGCTGTGGCTCTTGCTGGGCCATGACTCTGCTCAGCCCAGCTGGGAACTGGAGGATGCTGAAGTTCCACTGACACCCAGGGAATGCCCTGATGCACTTGAACACTGCTCAGGGGGACTTGGGGTGACCTTGGGGACAAGGGGAGCTTTATCCCCACATCCTGCTGTGCAGGGCAGAGGTGTGACTGTCCCAGGAGCAGGGAAACCCTCTGCCCATTCCCCATGAAAACTCCCATTCCCGGGCCGAGCCCCACTGTGGGGTAGCAGTTGCACGTTCTGCCCACTCCTCAGAGCAGAGCTGTGCATTTCTTTCCAGCAGTGTCAGAGTGCCCCACACCAGTGCTGTCCATGCCAGAGCTGCTGCTGCAGCCACTGCAGGGCCTGTCCTGAGTGCTGCCTGCTCATCCCAAAGCAGCCCTGGGTCGGGGCAGCAGCAGAACTGTCTGTGCCAGGGCTGTGGGTCTGTCCCAGGAGAAATCCTGCAGCTGTCTGTGTTCTCTGCAGTATTAACTTCAACCAGGATGCTTCCCTCATCTGCGTCTCCAGTGACCACGGCACAGTCCACATTTTTGCTGCAGAAGACCCAAAAAGAAATAAGCAGTCAAGGTAGGGATGGAGCCATTCTGAAGCCTTGGGGGTTCCTTAAGCTTTGAATTGCATTTAAAACCCTGGTCATGTCACTCAGTAGCAAAATCTCTACACTGCTGAAGGTGGAAAAAATTATCTGCTGGGCTGGTGTGCAGCTGCAGGTTTAGGACTCTGGTAATTGCCAAGTTCCTGCTGTCCTTTGTGGGGCTGTAGCGTTTCAATAGAGGGTCAGTGTTGGTTTTAGTGGACCTTAGGGTTAACATACATTGTGGACACTTTCCTCTACTAAAAATCAATCCTTCTGGCAGTTTTTGCAGTCACTTAAAGCCAGCAAGGTAGTTGTAGTGTCTCCCTTCCTGAGAAGGGGAATTATTTGGGTTATCTGGTACTTGAAGATAATAAAAAAAGCCAGTTAAACATCATGTGAACCCTGCACCTTGTTCAATCACTCCAGCAGCTCTGAATCCACCCTAGTCAGCACCTTACCAACCTGTTAATGTCTTTGTTTTCTCTTTCAGTTTGGCCGCTGCCACCTTTCTCCCCAAATACTTCAGTTCCAAATGGAGTTTTTCCAAATTCCAGGTTCCCTCAGGCTCTCCGTGCATTTGTGCCTTTGGAACAGAGCCAAATGCTGTCATAGGTGAGTGATGGAGGTGGCCCCAGGTTCTGGCTGGAGAACCAGGCTTTGAACTGTGCTGGCCTGGAGGGAGGGAATGCTCTGCTGAGACAGGGCTGAGTGTCCCTGTTCCCTGTCATCCAAGAGCTCTGGCTGCTCCCAGTGCCCAGGGAGGGAGGCACGGGGCTGGCACAGCATGGGGCTGGCACAGCACAGGGCTGGCAGGGCTGGTGGCCCAGGGGTCCCTCCAGAACACCCCTGTGAGTCTGAGGGGCAGCTTACACTGGAGAAAAGGCACAGCCCCCCTGACCCTGCCTGTTTGTGTTGCAGCAATATGTGCAGACGGCAGCTACTACAAGTTCTTATTCAACCAAAAAGGGGAATGCTCAAGGGACGTGTACGCTCAGTTCCTAGAAATGACGGACGACAAGCTTTGACTGAGGGCAGGGGAGTGCACGGCTCAAAGCACTGCCTCGGCCACCTGCGCCTTTGAGGGACAGGATCTCAGTGCCCAGTACTGATCCACAAGTTCAGCAGAGCTCATGGAGAAGCCTGGCTCAACGTGATCACAAGCAGCTCTGAAGTAGTGGACTACATATGTTTGTTCTCATTTCTGCAAGTATTCATCATTAAAATCTCTTTGGGTTACTGTCACCAACTCAAGTTTTCAAGATGTGGCTTTCAACAAGCTTGTGCCTATTGGGTTTCTCTTTAGTCTAAACTGTGACATGACTGGAGCTCCAACAAGAGTGCCTGCCACAGGGAAAGCTCTGCAGGGGCTGTCCACACCTTCAGCTGGCCTTAGGAAAAGGGATGTGAAACCACAAGATTTCAGGCATTGCTTTACTTCCACTGCATGGCTGGGAGTGGGGGAACACTCTGGGTCATGCTTTCTCCACCAGCAGTCCTGCCTCCCCCCTCCCCTGGCACAGCTGAGGGAACAGAAAAGGTGACAAATATGGAGCAAGGGACACCTGTAGATCAAGTCGTGGTTGTCCTCGGACCTGGTGCCGGGTGGTGGTGTGGCCCTGCCAGTGCTGCTGCAGGTGAGGCATCAGCATTACTTGTCCAAGGTGCCAAACTGAAGCAGCTGGAGGCACCTTTGGGCAAGGGCTGACCCAACTCCCCTCTGCTGTGTGAGCACAGCAAGCACCCAGGGCTCCTGTAGCTACAGAGCTGATTCCTTCCATAATCCAACGGTTGATGCTGGTGTGACAGCTGCCAAACTGCTGCAGCTGGGAGGCTGGAGAGGCCATGTCCATGTCCAGCACAAGAACCGAACAAGGTGGCAGGAAGTTCCATGTCTGCAATGGCTTTAAACTTGCAAACTTGTCTTTTTTTTTTTTTTTTCCTTTGAGCTGTCGCATACTCCTGCTGCTGGCCCAGGGACAGGTAGGTTAGACTGAACCCACTGACTTGTACACTCTTCCCCAGAAATTGTTCCCTTTTTCCTGCTGCCCTAAGGCACAAGCTCCTAACCCAGAACCTGAGATAGCCCCAAGATGGGCATCAGTGGCACTAAACACTGGGGCAGGGAGGTCTTGCTCTTCTGAAAGCTAATTTCACAGACGCTTCAGCCCTGACACGCTGTGACTTCAGTTGCAAACTCTAACTTTGACAAGTCCCTTTTAGTGTCATGTAACCTACTAAGGACTAACTTACCATGTGGATGTCAAGGTTGCATGTTGCTTTTATGCGTATTTAACCACAGGAATTGTTTTGCACACTTATTTGTAATATGTTATTTCTTTTAAATAAAAGTGACTAACTTTGCTGTATTCACTGATGGTCACAGCCGTGGTTTCCATTGCTCCAGGCTGAGGGAATGTGAGTCAATAGTGGTGGCTGGTGAAGGACACGAGCTGAACCCACTGTGAAGAGGGGACAGGAGCACGTGAGCCACTGCCTGGGACATGCACCTTGTTGTCTGTCCCAAAACAAGTCCAACTTCCCAGTGCAAAGCAGTTCTTGTTCAGCACTTACCTCAGCTTTCCCCACTGCTGGGCTGAGGCTGCTCAGCTTGGAACAGCGGGAGGAGCAGAAGGACCTGGAAGTGTCATCTCCTGGAGGATGGGAAGGGAAAGCGCTGGAGGCTGCTCTAAGGGTGAGGGACATCCCCTCTCACTGCAGGTGGGAGCTGATCCCAGCACAGGAACCTCCTGACCTCCCCCATCCAGCCCCTGCTCCAACACCTCTGCTGGGCCTCAGCTGCTGCTGCCCCAACCCCCTGCCCTCCCATCCCAGTTATCCTACAGCTGACAGCAGACTACAAGCACGTTTCTGGGGAAGATTTAAACTTCTAAACGTGTAAAAATTTCCCTAAACCTCTGCTCCAACGTAGCAGCAGGAATGAAAAAAACCACACCTGTGCAGGCAGCCAGTAGGGCCCTGGAATGCCGTGATACACCTCAGCCTTGTGCTACCTGCAGGTGGATGTGATCAGGTGCAGGTGTTTTACAGTGAGCACATCCAGCACAGCACTGAGCCTGCCCCGCTGGCTGCGCCTCTGCCTCCCGGGGATGAGTTTACCCAGCACTTGCACAGCTCTGCAATCAAATGGGACACAGCTCTACAGACCAATGGAGCAGTGCTCTGTCAGTCACTTTTTGGGAAAAGGAATGCTGCTTTGAGGACTGTGGGCCCTGTACCCAGCACTGATGGACTGGTGGTACCACACGGCCACGAGGAAAAGAGCTCGCACAGCAAGTCTAAGACACGACTGTTCCTGGAACACAACGTGTTCCCACCAGCATCTGCTCCTCAAGTACAGGGATTAGCAGTTTCTTTTGTATTAAAAAGTAACTCAACGCCTTCTCTCCCCATTTTGCCATTTCTCTCCACAGTACCTGTGTCACAGTTCAGAATCCTGACAGGAAAACTAATGAGTCAGTGCACTAAATTCTACAGTGATTCCAGGTACCTGCCAGCAGAAACTGTGGAATACAAGCATTGCTTTCTGAACCTTTAGGTAGTCACAATAAAAGAGAAAATACAAGATTAATCAGTGCAGTTGGAGATGTGAGACACGACCAGTTCTCACAGACACAGGGCAGGAGGGCCGTGCTGGGCACAGCAGGCAGGGAATGGGGCTGGGTCACACTGCCCTGCCTGCCTCGGGGGCACTGGAACAATTACACCACTGCCTCCACGTTTAGCTCTTCTCTTCTTCTTCTTCCCCGAGGACTGTGTTTGTTCAGACCATTCAGAACACACTTTCTGTTCAAGGAACAGGCTCTGCCCCTTCGCTCCAAACACAGCAGCTCTCCCCAGCAGTTCCACAGGCAGCCACAGCTCATGGAGTTGGGTTTCTCCCCAGCTCTTGAAAGCATTGCCACAAAAACCTGACCCGGCTTCCAGGAAAGTTTTCCTGGTCTTCGAAAGCATTTCCCCAACTTCTGAGAAACAGAGACTGTAACCAATGCAGGAAAAGGGGATCAGAACCAAACCCACATTCATGACAGTGATTCCAGAAAGTGCCATCTCCTAAAACTTACCTACAGAAGTCATGCTCCATCTCAGGCAGACCCGTTCCTGTGCCCTCAGCACAGCAAAGCACTGGCAGGGTGCAGCCCCAGGCCCTCCACGGCTCCTGGGACACAGCGTGGCTGGAAGGGGCACCTTGGCTTGGTGAGGCTGACACAGAAGCTGCATTAACCCCAAATATACATTGATATTCCAAACACACTTGGTTGAGTCATTTCAACTTAGTTAATTTGCTGAATAAAATTTAATTTTATTTAAAAAAATCTTATACACTATTATTCACCTAGCCCTAGTTGTGAACAGATTCTCACTTCTGAAAATAAACCACATTCTAGTCAATTCATTCAACACCAAATTAAATTACTAGTACTGGATTTTTTTTTCTTAAAAAAAGTATGTTAAAACTTTACTTTTTTTTTATTTTTAAAACCTCTAAAGAAAACGTTGCAATTGTACAGAAATGCTTCTTTTCAGGTTATGCTTTTTTTTTTAAATGCCTGTTATAAATCCAGCTTGTGTAGAGTTTTTTTTTTCATAGTTTTTTAATGTATTATCTGCAGAGACATTGTAACAGTTCCATTGTGTGGATGAACACAAAACTTGTACAGATTTCTCATATTTGGTCTTTAGGTAAATAGTTTCCAAAAGCTGCCTAAAATAACCACTCCAAACTGTTCAGTCCATCATGAAAATACAGTTTTTCCTTTCGTAGCAGGAAAGGAAATATAAATAATGCATCTTTATTACAGAACAGGACAAAAACCAGATTCCGATGGAGCCAACTCCGGCTCCCACTCACCTGGCTGCAGGAGGAACTAAGACGTTGTGTGAGTTGAAGACTGAACAGCAGCCTTGTTTCAATTGAATTTTGAAATGTAAAGTGGAATCTATTACCACATTAAAGTGAGAGAAATTACCGATACATTTTAAAATGTTCAACTGCAGAACACACACTTAAGGAAAAAAAAAAAAAAATTATTACCATAATCTGGTAGCCACTGTTAGAAAACCACAACAGCTACTGGTCATGGAGACCCCGAGGTCAGTGTCTGACATCAAAGTGTTACAGAGAAATGGGGCAGATTAATTTCTACTGAAGGGTGCTTAAGCTTAAAAATATCGAATATACCTCTGACAAGATAATTTTACTCTTTTTAAAAGGACTCGTGATAAAGAATTTTATCTTTCTAAATGAAGAACAGTCTGTTATCTTAAACATACACGATATTAAGCGAGACTCTTGTTTTACTTTAGACTGGAAAAATATGCCAGGGACAGTCAAAGTCAACACAAAGTAACAAACAGCAAAAGGTAGCAGAGAGAGAAACAGGTAAGTGCAGCTCTGGTCAAATCCATAGCAGTTCTTTACGTCAGTTAACGGCTCATTTACATCAGAGTTTCTAATCAGTTACATGCAAGCCCAAAGAAGCGTTTGATCACTACACATGGTAATAAAATTTGATTAAATTTATCAGGCAACTGCTAAAATATGAAAATTTGCAGATGTAATAAAGTAGCTTTATCTGAACTTGAACAGGACAGACAAAAGTAAATCATTCCGTTGGTTAAAAAAACCCTACATTCAGTTTTTTACCAAACAAAATTTCACGTGAAAAGTAGTTGTGTGATTCCAAAGTTTCCGGAGTAGAAATGGAGTGATTTGAAATGTCAAAGACCCCATCGTTTTGCAAAGAAATGAAAATACACCTCAAAAATTTCTAATTCCACATGTGAACAACAAAATACTGCATATCTATCAACAACTGCATGGGTGGGTGGTTCGGAAAGGCTTTAGCTGCCACGGTGTCGGAATGGCTCCTGCCTCTGTTCCCTTTAGGAATATACAATCGTTTGAAACCAGTCACACTAAGCGCTATCATGCTGCCGTTACACTGAGATCCTCAGTCCTGGGAATAATCTGACAGATCCTGTTAAAGCTGCAGCCCTCCCAGCACACACAGTCCGTGGGGCAGGAGGGGCGGGGGCACAGCCTCTACAACAACATGGTTCTGCAGTTTGACTTAAATTAACCAAGTTTTAAGGCCACCTGTGTTGGGTTTTGTTTCAGTGCTGAAAGTTGAAGTCTGATCACAGGGCCCCTTTCCCCACTGCGTGAGAACATGTTCCAACATTTTAGGTGTTAGATTTAAGTGTCTCCTTTTGGCACCACGGAGTTTGTTTTGTTTTTTTTTTGTTGGTTTTTTGTGTTTGTTTGTTTTTTGTTTTGTTTTTTTTTNAAAGAAAAAAGAAAAGAAAACTCCCCCTAAGTTTCTAGTTCTGGCTGCCTTTGTCACTCACTGCCACGGGTGGGGTGTCCACGTTCACAGCTATGACTATGCTCTCTCCATCCTCTGTTTTGATACGTTTGAGTTCCTGCTGTTCCGACTGGTCTCCGTTCTGGCGCTTGGTGGGCAGCGATGCCGACGCGGACGCGTGGGTCGCCAGCATGTGCAGAGGACTGGCAGCAGCTGCAGGAAAGAGAACGCAAACTTCAGCACACTGATCCTTGGCAAATCACACACAGGGAGCAAAGCTGCTCGGTCACTGAGTGATCAATTCTTTTATTGGTACCACGTGGGGTATTGGCTGGCCCTGGTGAGGTTCTGTGTGAGCGTTTAACCTGCACAAACCTGTCGCTGGTTTGAAATGTAGATGTTTGAAATGTAGATGTTTGAAATCTACACTGAAAGCTGAGATACAGAATATTGAGTTATGAAATTTTATTGTACAATAAGAAACGTGAGTTTCTTACGGACCCCAGAGCTCTCAGCTGACTCACAGGGACCAAGCAATGCTGCCAAGCTGTTCTGCTGAGAGCAGGATCTGAAAGCACCTGCTTTACTACACATGGAAAATGGAACAGGAACAGCATTTGCTCTGCATTTCTTTCTTCTCAGATGGCACAAACCTTTCACTAAAGACAAACACACAAATGCGTGTGTGAACACAGCCGTGCGTGTTACACAGATAAACACAAACAAATCTGTGTCTCACTGGGCCCAGCTCCCCCTTCAGATGCTTTGCCTGAGAATCACCTGGTTTCTCACTGCTTTAGGAGTTACTGTAACAAGAGACCAGGACGTGGAGCACAGCTCACTCCACACCCATCACACAGAGAGCAGAGGGGAGCATCACAACTCTCCTCCTGTGTGCACACCCTGCAGCCCTCAGCTGCTGTGTCAGGGAACATGTGGAAAGCAGCTGAGTTTTCAGAATCCAGGAAAAAGAGAAAAAGAATTATTCCTTACTTTTAAAAATAGCTTTTCAGTGTATTTCACATGGCTCTCAGCTCTATTCACACATCCCTTCTGACACAGAAAGTGCACCTCAAGTCTGACTGTGATGCTTTTGCTGCTCTTAAGCTGGAAATGAAGTGGCAGCAGCCAGAACACTGACCTATAAATGTCAGTGATGGCAAAGGAGTAAAAAGGAAATGAAGCAGATAATTCACTCCATTAGAAAGACTTTAGAGCAGAAACGCAGGTAATAAATTGACATAAGACAACCCTAAAAGTATTTGTGTAAACATAGGACAAAGCCCCTCTCCCTCAGTATCAGATAATCCATGAAGCCAAACTGTTAGAACGAGCTGTGGGGACCTGCCAGCAGAGCAAAGCTGTGCTGGGAGCAAGAGGGAACGTGTGCAATGATGACAAAGCATTGCTGCCCACTGAGCCCGCCAAGGCCCACAGGGGAATGATGGACTCAGACACAAACCACCTCAAAACCTTACAGAATTTTGGTCTTTTTAGTACATGTTTAATAAAATCATAATAAAAAGTAACAGTTCAAAGAGCCAACCCACAAGCAAGTTCTGGTCTTGCTGTTGGTGGCTTCCAACAAACCACCTGGGAGCAGGCAGCATTTTAACAGCTCTGATCTACAGGAACTTCTCTTAACACTTGTTTCTATCCTGGTTTAAGGAGGAGAGAAGATGGGCTGTCCCCACTGAGGACATCCCTATAACAACCACTGAGAGNGAGAAGGGGAGAGAAGGGGAGAGAAGGGGAGAGAAGGGGAGAGAAGGGGAGAGAAGGGGAGGAGAGGAGGCTGTCCCGGCACGTACCTGCAGTGCCCTGGCCCGCCACGGCGGCGCTCAGGGGCACGATGTGCGTTCCGTTCTGTGTGACAGCTTTGATGGGCAGCTGGTGCTGCCCCAGCGGCGCCTGTTGCACTATGGTAACTGTCTGTAAGGGGGCGGGCTGCGACGTCTGGATGATGCGACCAGCAGCTCCTATTGCAGCATGGCTAATAGCAGGGAGAGGCTCCACTTTCACTGGAAAACAGGAGAGGAAACGTGGTTAAAATTACCGAAGTGCTCAGGACCCACTCGGTTTCACTCAATCAGCCCTCAGTGGAAGTGTGTTGTTTTATTACTCGCTCCAACATACCCAATTATGGAGAAATTATAATTTGAAATCTTCAGTTTTAGCCAAACACTTTAAGCATTGCCCTACAAGTGGTGATGCCCCAGCCCTGTCTCTCCCTGAATGAGGCTTGGAGCAACCTGGGATAGTGGAAGGCATCTCTGCCCATGGCAGGGGTGGAGCGAGATGGGCTTTAAGGTCCTTCCAAACCAAACTATTCCACGGTTCCACAATTCTAAGCTTCAACTACTGATCCCTCTGCATAAAGAGGTGCCAAAACAACCCCACAGCTTCTCACCTTTGACTTCTTTGTGGTCTCCATTCTCTTGAGGTTCTACCTTGGGCTGGGTGACCATAGCAGCTTGTGTGACGACGGCCTGTCCCGCGACAGTGTAAGTGTTTGCTGGTGCTAATCCAGTCACGTTGGTGACTGACACAGCTGGGATCTGGTGCACAACATGAACTGTCTGAACTACAGGCTGCTGGGAGGTGGATGTTGTCACGGGAGTTGCAACAGTGTAGGTGACGGGTTTGATAGCTTGTGGTAGCTGCCGTTGTACAGTAATTAAAACTGGCTGGCTAGAGAGAGGTGATCCTACCAAGAAAGAGGTCAAAATTAGATGGTCAATTTTCATTACTTCTTTTAAGTCATTCTTTTAAGCTTCACATTAAAACCTCAGCGAATTAATGCCTTCACTAATGCCTGAATGAGCCAGAAGGTGATGCTGGACAATGAAGGTTAGGATAGGTGGTTATTCCCAGCTCCAGCCTCAAGGTAAGGGTTGTACTGGCTCAGCAAGACCCACATATCATTTGGGCACCCCAGCTCCACCCCCAAACAAAGCTGTGGTCAGCACTTATGTAAGTAAAGCCCTTTCCACAGATGGGAACCCGTGTGTGCTGCAGGTGTTGTGTGCAGCATGCCTGCACTGGGAATCCTGAGGAATGCTCAGGACCATGTCTGCCCTCTGTAGTGCCACATCACCACCAAGAAACTGGATGGCAAATGTGTATCAAAGGTAATTAAACAAACACATCCTTATCCCATCGTGCCTTATGCTCTTTCTGTTTTAAATAGGAAACTTCTTATCTCTCTTTATCCTTTCAATTCTTTTATCCCCCTCCACTCTGGAAGGATGACATGACCACCGAGGTGTGAAAGGCATTTCCTTATTTCTGTAACACGCACAGCCTTACATTTTGGGTTTTTTTGAAGAGAACTGTTACAGACAGCACAGTCCTACAGAGGAGAGAGGCACAGCCTCTCCCCAGTAATGTGAACCAACGTTCTGGAGCAGCCCCAGGTAACAACAGCCCCTATGTCCAAACAGACCCTCCCTGGCAGTTTCTGAGTTTCTCACAGATCTGCTCTGAATGTGAAGAGGTGAAATATACACCCATTTTTGGTGTACATATGAGCCTTGGCAATCCCTTGGTGTCAGCCCTGTGCCCCCCAGGCAGTGCCGAGCTCAGGGCTCCTCACCTGGGGCACTCTGTGCAAATCGCGCTTCTTGTATGACGGCGAGTTTTGGCTGGATGGCGCTGGGCTCAGGCTCCATGGGGACAGGAGATCCTTCCCTGGACAGGCTCTCGGGGGTCTGGACGCCACTGGAGTGCGCAGACAACACTCCAGAGTGGTTAGGAGAAGCTGGGGCACTTCTGTAGTCAAAAATGAAAGCAGCAGCTGATGTGTTTTAACTCCTGCCTGTGACAGCCCATGACCTTCCTCTAACGAGACCGTAACACACTGCCCGCAGCAGGGGAGGGCACAGCTACAACCCAGAGCTCAGGATCTTTTAAAAAGCTTCTGTTAAACAGGGACAGAATTTAAAAGCAAACTCCAGGTACAGTTAACAGAGAAGAAGTGGCTGGATGCCTTCTTAGGGAGACTCTTAATCTGTGGAACATGAACATTTCTTCTGGTGGAGAAGAACAATGAGCAAATCTGAGGCTACAGGGCAAGTAGAAAAAGATCTGCACCAGCAGAAAGGCCATAACTTTACAGAGGGAATAATTTAATCCCAGGTATTTCCCCATCACGAAATCTGCTCGAACATTATCAAACTGAATACACAATTGTCATCTCTAAGGTCATTAAAATGGTAGCCGGTATCTGAGAATTTTCTTTGTAAACAGTTTTAAAATCCAGTAGATGGCAGTTAGAAATTAAAATTATAATTCTGCAAAACCCACCAAAGGTACAGCAAGGCTTGCACACATTAACAATCCGATAGTTAGTTATGCAAACCGAGCTCTTTAACACTAAAAATGAGCAATAAACACAAGCCTGTGTATGGGGCAGCCTCCTAATGAAACACACAGAATTCAAACACTGAGTCTGGATGAAATTAAATTACTAAACTCGGGACTGTGTCCGAAGCTATCAAGTCTGTAGCAGCCTGAAGATTAAACAACAGCCATAGTCTTTTTGTTCATCTGGTTTTCCTTACCTAGAAGAGAGTGGTCCCAGAGGGGTTCTAAAGCAAGGTACTCCCCTAGGCCGCCTTTTCCTAAAAGCCTGCTCTATTAATTTGCTTTCAGAGGCAGGGTCTATCCTCCAGAATGAGCCTTTGCCTGGTTCTTCCTGGGAACGTGGTACTTTGATGAAATAACGATTCAGAGAGAGATTGTGACGTATTGAATTCTATGGAACATAAAAAAATATGTAGAATTCATATAACTTTTCCAAGTCAGAATGTGGCCTACTGCAGCAGTTTGTACTATAGGAGACTCGGGGTTCAGCTCTTTAATTCCTTAATTTAACAGAACTCAGAGCACTACCAAGCAGTGCCATAAACCTGAAAGGACTCTTGCATTTGTCAAATCTTTCCCAACAATTCAAAACCCAGTATGCTAATTGGCAATAACAGGAATCCCACTTATTTCATTCTCTCATGAAAAACACGGTGATTGAAACCAATGTTTAGAACACTACAGATACTTGTGCAGAATGCAGTGTTAAAAACAAAAATAAAAATGATCAGTGCTTGTACACCACCCTTCCCCAGGTGTCCCAGCTCCTTCCAGGAGGGGCAGAACACAGCACATACTGATTCTGATCCTGTGTGCTAATTCTGTTACTGTTCCACAGTTCAGAAAGAAAAGGCCAAAAAAGTTCCAAAGGCAGCTGGATTGTTGTGAATTCACCCACAGTCGAGTTTGTCCCAATAACAGAGCCAAGAATTTAATGTGTCAATTAAAACGCCAAGTGGCAGCAGGTCCTGAACCAGCTCTTCCAGATCTTTGTCACCACGGTCCCTTTGCACAGTCCCACATCCTCAATTTGCTGCAACATCCCCCCACTCCTCCATCAGAGCAATGCACAGAACTGCTGACACCCTCAAGTGCCTCTATCTGTGCTTGGCTTTGCATACAGAATTTCTTTTTATTTAATTTTTTCATTTTTTAACATAGATTAACCCCAAAATCTCTCTCAATATTATCACTGAACAAGAAGAGACTGATACTAAGGATTCACCCTGAAACACTTGTGGGGGAACAGAGGTAAATGGGAAGAAGCTTTATGTTAACAAAAGCTCTCAAAAATTTGCAAAGCAAATGTAAAACTTGCTCAAATATCTGAGTTCATGACCCTGATGGTAAGTTTGGAAAACTTAAAGCAGTGATAACCACATATGATTTCTTGAATGCAAATTGATGAAACCAGAGATGTTTTTTTCCCTGCCAAAAACGGAAACATAACTAGCAAGATGCCAAGAACATATTTATAAATTGTATTTATTTCTCCATATGCTAGAATAAAGGAATAGATCCAAAAGTACCTGCTAAAATAAGTTCACAGAGAGGAGCCTTCAAATGCTCCTCAAAATGAGACCATTGTATGCTAAAGGATATAAATATCTGTTTCTTAAGGTAGGAGACTGGGACACTGTACATGTGTTTGTACTCTATGTTTTGAATAAGATGTGCATACATAACCTCCAATATAATTTGAAACATCTATCCTAAGTCACCTGAGCTGCAGTCCAAGTCCCAATGTGTAGAAGCTGGCAGAGCAGTGACTGAACAGCATCTGATCTTCAGCTTTTCCAATTGTTTCTATGAATAGCTGCTGATTAATGACAGCAGAACACACTGTCTGCTGTGCCTACCACCTTGGCTTTAGGAAGCATTACACCCCCCAAATCCACACCCTGTTCTATGGCAGAGCTCTTCACCTCAGCATAACTCTGTGTGTGTGTGTTGGGTTTGTGATGCTCACAAAGCAACATCGTCTACACAGATACTCAAGGTACTGCAAAATAGGAAGCAAAACACACATCAACATTTTATAAACAGAGGCTTGTTGCTAAAACAACACGACTGCAGCCTGGATACTGCACTGTTATGTGGGAAAGGGAAACAAAAGAGACTTCCCAGCCGCAACAGCCAAGTCCTTGACTAACCAAACCCTCAGCAAACAGCCAGGAACAGCTCCATTCCCTGCTAACCTTGGGAGAGTGATCCAGCTTTTATTTAGGCTGTATTACAAGTAAGTACGTGATTAATATTTAAAAATCTCTTCCTCTACAGGGAAGGCTTGTATTCTTGTGTCCTCACTTGTGCAGCCAACATTAACATTTCCTCACTTTCCCCTTCACTCAATCTCTCTAAATTTTTCCTCCCTGACAATAACTGCAGAGAGATCAGATAGCCCACGATGGACCATGTGCTGCAGGTGTTCCAGGCCCTGCAAACTGTGCTCCTTGGCCTCTGAGACACCCCAAACAGCACCAAAGGCACAGAGCCTTCACGTGTGTCTGGAAGGCTCTGCCAGACTGATTTGTACTCAGTTAGTCATCCTGGCAAAAGCTGAGGCTGGTCTTGTGAAAACGAAAAGAAAGCAGAAATTAATTCTGCAGAGTTGAAAGGTTTGGTTCAACTCGGTACAGGAATGGGCAAGTTCACAAATCAAACAGTGCATGAACCAGGGTGAGATAATGACAGATAACACTTGTTCCTTCAGCTGCTGCATGGGCAAAATCACTGTTTTCAAACAGAACTGAACCTGGAGAACTTAATATCTCCATTTTATCTCAAGATAGCAACACGGATGTTTACACAACTGTAAGTTACAGAACACGACACCATTCCTAGATAGCATACAGGATTCAAATCCAGTGCCAAATGCACTTTGCTTTCCCCAAAGTCTGTCTGCATCCCTACTGCAGGTTTAGAGAACACCATCCCTTTCAAATGCAGACTAATGTAAATTGGACACTTCATTGGAAAACTTACAATCAGAAGAAAGACAACACACTGATTTGACAAATCCTATTTCTGAAGGGTTATGAGGCTTACCAACTGCCTGCCCGTGACCATTTACAGCTGCCAGTATTGCTCACACGTAAAAAAAAATAAAAATATTGCAGAAATCAAAATTACCTGCCAGCCCTTGTCTGCTGTCCTGTAGTAGGGATAATTTTTAGTTATGTGCGTATAAATTCCATTTAGTGTAAGCTGCTTATCCGGGGCCATTGTAATTGCTTGGACTATTAACTGTGCATAGGAGTAGGGTGGCTTAGAGTCATCCTGGACAAAAACAAGAAAAGTCTGCATCAACAAACTTTGAAGAGATACACACTGCTTACTAGATAGATCAAGTCATAAAACATCATTAACTAGACTTAAGGCACTTCTGGATGACCAAAATTTTGAGGCAGAAAAGAAATTAAGAAAGCTTTGTTCTTCTGATTAGCAATTTTAGGATAACATAAAATTTGCAGATATGTATAACAGCAAAGACTTTTCAATAGCCTCCAATCAGATCTATAACTGAGACTGCACACAGACCCTCCCTCAAAGGGGACAGGGATGAAACAATCAATCAATCAATCTCACATCTGATCACAAAACCCTACACATTGTTTTTAAAGCCTGGCACCTTAAATTACCACTCAGTGCATACACCTTAGCAAACAAAACATCCCAAGTCATCCATTCAGTTCAGGTGTAATTTCTGGGATTGGTTTCAAGCTGTGTTTACCTTTGGGCTGTCTCCCCCCGAAGCTTCCTTGTCGTTTTCTGACTGTGAATTGTCAGCCATCAAATGTAGGTCAGATGCTATTCCACGACTCATTTTGTACCCTGAAGAGCCTGCGCCGCGGGGGCTCGATGGGCAGGAATTTGCAGCACTGTAGAGCATAAAAAGAAGATCCTACTATTTTGTTATACAGTATATCACCACATTATGTCTCATCAAAAAGCTCTTGCTGCAGCAAAGCCACTACACCAGAGCTGTGAGGCTGCAGCTTAAAGGGCTCTCAGGGCTTCCATTCCAAACCACCTTCCACGCCTTGCTAACCCAGCCATGGAATCACAGCCACTGCAGGAAGAAACCCTGCTCAGGCTTTCCTCCTCAAGACAAGGATCAGCTGATTCATCAGGCTGTAATGTATTTGTGTAAGATTTGCCACCTTGTGTCCACCTTAACTGCATCAGCAACCACAAATTTTCAGACATTCATTGGAAACAAGACACCCATCTTGCAAGGAATTTCTGCCATATGCTTGTGTTCAGTCTGCCCCCAAAAAAATCATCTGCCCTGTCTAGTGTTTCTGCACATTTGAGAAAATACAGCAAGCAGTGAGGTAAAAAAAGGTTTGATTCTAATTTAAATCAAAACCAGTATTATTTTATTATTATTTACAGGTGTGTGCACATACTTACACATAAGTATGTGTATAAAAATCATAAATTTATCTATCAATGGGATGGATCAGCACTGACTCAGCTGATTTAATGCAGTCTTAGGCCAACAGAGCAGATAACACTGTTAGAAAGCAAGAGATGGTGCCAAACACTAAAAGAGTATCTCCTGACAGTTCACATTTTGCCATCTCTCACAGAAAACCAGCTATAACTGTATATAACTCCACTGGAACATCTTTCTAGCAGAGGTCCCCTGCCTTGCAGAGTCCACAGGAACTGCAGCTGCACGATGCCAATTTTCTTCCATGATTTCCTTTTAGCCAAGATGAAAGAGAAAGTCAGCAGGTGAGGTCCACCCCCTTCCCCAAAATAATTTTGGCAGCTCTCTTGCAAGGACACACACTCTCTGCAATTCATACTGCAGCTGATTTCAAGGCAGCTCTCAGAAATTCCAAAAAATTAGAAATCTCAATAGCTGCACCTCCTGTGCCCCCAGAACCAGACTTATCTCCAAAGATAATCTTTAATCTCTGAATCTATGGTTCAAAACACCAACCACAAATAAACGTAGACAATGGTATTTAGATCTATATATTAAAGCTTTAACAATTTTCATCTGTTAAGGTTTGTTTGTCTGCTTGGCCCCTCAAGTTTTTTGCTACCTCCCCTTTTATCTACAGAAAGAGGCAAACACTATAGATTGGGAAATAAATACTTACACTGAAAGTATCAAAGCTTCACTTCCTAAAAAATCCACCCATGATTTGTTACCAGTGATATACTTACTATAAGAGAGAGATGGCATTTTTAAGTGTTGTACAGAAGAATCCTTGCTTAGAGCCAAAATGTGTAGCTGATTTATTTTTTTAGATATAGGTCACTCCTGCTCTGTGTTTTCACGTATCAGCTGACAACATCCCTCTGCTCTGCTCTCTGCAGCAGATATTGACAAAGCGACACATATGGTATAATCAAAGCAAGTTTACAAGTCTTCTACAAAACAGGATGATTTGCAGAGAAACTGTCAGGCTTTGCTCTCAAAATAGACTCAAAACTGTCATCTTTTTTTTTTTCCTGCAATAAACTACTCAACAGGTGCATGAAAGCCCTGAAGAGAATTACAAAATTCATAGGGAGGCAAAGACAGTGGTGATAGATGGGATGTTATCTGAAATATTGGTGAGCTGCTCTGTCATTGGCAAGATGTGTTTGCCCTGAATCCTTATAAGAAAGCAAACCTGTGACACAGACAAGTCTAGATGTCTTTTCTCTCTGCTTCCATCATTTAGGCAGGTGTCATTAAACACTCCCAGACAGAGACCCAGAGCTTGGCAAGCATGCAAGAAGTCAATTATCCTTCCATTCAAATCTCATTAACAAGTTGTACCTTTTTAAAAAGCAAGCACAGACAGTTCTTCACTCAAGTGAAGATGCAGGAAGTGAGAGGGGACAAAAAAGCTCTCAAAGCCACGTACATGACTGAAACAACTTTCAGTGCCTTGACATGGAAGTTTTGCTCCTGATCTTTCCAAGACTTAGAAAAATTCCATCTGAAGTAATTTTACCCATTTGTGAGGATGGGTTGCTTGTTTAATTGAGTTTGGTCCCAAGTAACAAGGGCTGCAATTACCAAAGAGGCAGCAGGGCAAGGAAAATCCTGGATCCTCACACCTGGGATCAGTCATCCTCACACTGAGCTCTGCACTGTGCTTTAAAGTAAAGTAAAAGCTCTGCTTACTTCCAGCAGCGACTAACCAACAATAAATCTTCTGGAGTACAAGATCAGTCCATTTCCCACACCAATAATAACCCAAACTACCATTTTTCCTGATGATGAACTACAGGAGGCCAGTGGCAAATCAGGATGTTTTAAAACGGTGTAATTTAAAATTGTCTCATTTGAAGAACTGCAATAAGCATGCAAGAGCAAAAAGCAATTTAAATTGTTGGACTGCAAGAAAAATGCCAGGCTCCTGAGCAGACTGCTCCATACTGAACATGTTAAACCAGAGTATCACACACTGTTCATGCAACTATGTCAGCAGAAAGGTTTCTTGAGGCAGATGAGGCTGAGCTTCAGCCGAATTTTGACCTCAGAAGCAAAATACTGAATGAGAAAGTTGTGTTGAGCCTGAGTGTCCGTGGCCCTGATCCCACCTGCAGGGTTTAAATACCTGATAGTTCCTGTGGGAGAAGGGAGAGGGCTGATCAGGTGAGCCATGTTGTCTGGAATGTTTATTGTTAAGGGAGAGATCTGGGGTTGCACAGGCTTCACTGGGGACTCCGGGGCCTCCTGCTTTTCTCTCTTTTCATTGGACAGAGCTGTGAATGTTATCTTGATGTTTGTGCTGGGAAACCTGAAAGTACAGCTGAAAAACAATAAAAAAAAAAAAAAAACAAAACAAATATATGAGCCACTTCTTTACAGAATGTAAGACTTTCTGAGTAACTTGCAGGTTATCACCTAAGCTCATTTAGAATTTATAAGGTATAATATTTATGTAATTACCCACAACCATCTTCATTTTACAGATCATAAAGAGAGATCAATGTGACCAGAGAAAAATCCCCAGGCAAGCAAGTGACATTTGTAAAGGAATACAGGCAAATGCAATTCTTTCTAACAAGGGCAGTTTGTGCAGTCTCTAAATTTCGTGAGGTTCATCCTGATCCTGCAGTAGCCCCAAAGCAGAGCTATTTTAAAAACAAAACCTCATTATTTTATGATGCCAAGGAATGGCTTCAGCAAATGAACAAGTTGGTCCATGATGGCAGAATTAATCAGAAGCATAAACATTGGCCAATTTGAGGTCTAACCAGTTTCGTAGACTGGTCTTAGAGATTGGGTTCTCTTCTCTTAAAATACCTAGTAAATTAGACATATATCAGTTCTAATTCTGCTCATTTACTGAGTATACTGCTGCTTTAGTACTACATTCAAGTACCTGTTTTCAGAGCTGAATTTAAGACCCAATTTCAGTAAACTGCCTATTTTCATGTATTACTATGGATTACATGCCTAAATTTAATGATGAACAATAAATTAACAATGTGCAACTGTTTAAAAATTTGCAAAACAAAATACAATGGATGTACCTTAGGATAATCCCCTTTCTACATCCCTGTGCACAGCACTTAGAATTGAGCCCAATTAAACAGGACATGCTTGTTTCTAACTTCTCAGTAAACAAATCTGCTCAATCTTGAGCAAATAAGAAACTTAATTTTGTCACAAGAAAAGCATCCATAAAAATACAGTTCAAATAACTTTACTACCTCCTCATCCTTAAGTTGTTAGACTACACTGAGCACTAAACCCACAATGACATTTACACACCTCCCACACGATGAAAAGGACTTTCCAACGACACTATACCCAGAAACAAACCTCACAAAATGTTGGGGTTGGGGTTTGTTTTGCTTTTAAATGCTTCTAGGCAGATCTAGTTTGATACAGAAAGGAAAGGAGCACATGCTGGAACAAGGAGTAAGAAATGAGCTATGAATGCAAAATAGAGACTGTAAATAAAAGTGATCATTTCTCTGGAAAAATATATTAAACATGAAAGTGATGTAAGAATTGGCAGGAACACTCAGCTGCGGAGTAGCCTTAGAAATGAACTCTCATGTGTTTTGGCTTTCATATCTTAAAATGAATCTAAGGATGTTTATAGAACAAAGGCAGCATTTGATTTTCACTATGTCCCTTGCCACAAGCACCACAGTGGTTCTTTTTCCCTACAATCCACACTCAAGGATCAGGAAAAAGAGAAAGAATTGACAGTGACCTTCCTTTTCTCTCTGTCTTACTTCTGAGTACGGACCGTGTCCGCATTTAACAGACGACCTATTTCTGAAACATGCTCAATGTACTAAATTAGGAACAGAATCTATGCCAAAAAACTGCACACGCATTTCAGCAAGGAAGTTAAATGGACCAGTTTCTGGGATGGGTTTTTTTAATATATTCAGTAACAACTCATTTCTTTGCTTTTTCCAGTAGAAAGTATTTTGTGCTTGTACCGTTTTAGTGACAATGGAAAGGGATCTTGGTTCTTTTGCTAATAAAAGTATTTTTCCAAGCATTTGTTTTAAGCAGCAATAAAAACAACACTCAAGTTTATGCAAAGACAGCCAAAGATTAAGTAAAAATCCCTGTGAGAAAGTGAACAACGTCTGTTTGACACAGATACATTTAAATTTTAGTCACCTTCCCTATGCGTTTCATGAGGCTATTCCATACCTGCAAATTTACTTTAAATGCTTTTAAGACCAAATTTATTTGAACTCAAAAAAAAAATATGGGAAGAACTGTACATGGCTTTAGGTGTTAAATCCCTGGTTAGTCCTTTTTCCCTGGTAAATTCCCCCCAGTGCACAGCCGTGAGGAAGTGGAGTCCTCCTGTACCACAGCAGGGTGAGGATGGGCAGCAGGAGGATGGGGAAGAGCTTCAGACACAAGAATCAGGAACATGGGAAGGCAGAAGAGGAATACTCAGCAGTTCCTTTGATATTCCATGTAGGCACACATGTATTAAAAGACCTCCCTTCTTAGCCTACAGCAAGCCTGAATTCATCATCTCCCTGTGGGCACCTCTGGCAATCAAGGCAGCAGCAGCCATGGGGCTCTCAGATGTTCATCAAGGTTGGAAAAAAATACCCACAAAAAGCAGCCCCAAACAGAGGAGCTTTGACCAACCAGGGGGACTCCAGAGGTTCTACACGTGTCAAACAAACTTGGAAGTGACAGACATGAAAACCCAGAGGAATCCCCAGTGCAGTTTACATTTCCCCTGCAGAGCCTGAAAGGCCCCTGTAAGGAAGGAAGATTCAATGTACTTACAAATCCCTGTCTGGTTACAGCAATAAACACCTGAATGTTATCAAAAGACCACATCTGTCAATTGATACATATTTGCAAACAGTTTTTTTTTTTAATGGAACACTATTTTTATGGCTGGAATTCAGCCAAAAAAGCAGAATAAAGAGTGTATCCTAACCAACAGAATTCCTGAATAAATTGCAGTTATGCAAATGTATTATATTTACATCCAAAATCAAAGCACAGAAGATGTTCTAATTTGATCAGAATCAAGTTGGTTTTGGCATATTCTTTAGTTACACAATGAATTAAACAAAAACCACAGAAACACCCACAGGGAGAGACCTCATCAAACATTTAGTCCTCAACAAGCTGAATTGAGTTTTACTCACTGTTCAAAAGTTTACAATAGTTTCATAATACACTACCACAGAATGGCTGCTGGAGGAGGAACTCATCTAGACAATCCACTCACAAAAAAAAAAAAAAATCCAAAGAAATAAAGCATTTATTACAAGTCCAGGTAAGGATCACAACGGAGACACTGCATGACCCAGGGAACCACAGAGGAGGTGTAACAACTAAAATGCAACTCATTACCTCAATTATCCTTCTTTAAATCAAAAAGAGCTCATTGTGGGTTGACTACTGGAAAACAGACAACAAGCATCACATCATTTCAAACTATTCCATAGACAACTCTTCTGTATCTGCAGCTCCCAGGCAAACAGAGCAATGCGCATCCAGGCAGGACCTCTACAGAGTTTAGGAACTTTGCAGATGCCAGACAAGTGTCTGAGGGTAAAAATGTGCAAAGTCTGGTTTTGTCACATCTGTATTTCCAATATTTTCTCACTTGCCCTCAGCAGCTCTGTCCATAATGCAGGGAAAAGCTGATGATACAGCCTGAGTAGTATCTGCCTGTCTGAAACTACCATCTGACTGGGAAGGAGGAATTTTGTCCTGTCTTCATCCAGGAAACCGAAACATAGCAGAACTCAATTTCTTCCCTGTACATAAATAAACCCTGCTGTGACACCCAGTGCCTCAGTATCCTTTGAGTTATTCCAGTTTAATTGCCTTCTAAGAACCAGGACCAAAATCAGACAGAAGCTGCCATGCCATTTTGATCAGCAGGTTCTTTTATCAGCACCTCCAGATTTTACATTCAAATAGATTATAAGGGTTCAGCAGTGATAACCCCTGAAGTCACAGCAGTTACAACTGCACAGCTCAATTCCTTCACACTGACTGTGATACTGAACCCCTGTTAACTTAAAGATCCCCTGAGATTTAAACAGATCTGAAAGAATAACAAGATGCCTGGTTTTGAACTCTTGTTGATTTACTGAGAGCCAAGGACAGCTTCAACTTTTCACATTAAAAAGCCAAGACTCAAAAAAGAACCCAGTCAGCATCTGGGAGACTGTCTGTGTCGATTTTTGACTTCAAATACTTTCAAGGTGAACATGGGCAGAGTTTACTCCCCACAAAGAGAAGTAGAGGTCATTATCAACATCTGCACCACCAAAAGCAGCTTTTCCACTTCCACTTTGCTCTGACAGTGCAGCAGCCTGAGATGATACTATTACTACTTCCTTCTGCTATTTTGATCAGTGTACTAACAAAAAAAACCATGGAAATTACCATACTTCTAGCTGTGGTCTCCTTTCCATGGAAGGGAGATTTGATTTTCCATTTTCTATAATCCGTTTTCTAATTCCTCTTACCTACCTACTTGTGATCTACTTCCCAAACTTTCCCCCTTGCTCCAGGAAAAACGACTCACACAGCCAATTCATTTATTTATACCTCTGGTAGAAGATGTGCACACTGACACTTCATCACCTCCAGTGCACAGTCTCAAACCCACTTTGGAAATGCTTGTATTTCGAAAGCCAAGCAAAAATTGAGTTTTTACATCTTTCAGACACAACTAGAGAGAAACTGAGCTTGGAAGGAACCTCTGAAAGTGTCCAGCCCAATGTCCTGCTCAAAGCAGGGTAAATTCCAAGTTAGACCAGTTTGCTCAGGGCCTTGTCTCTCCAAATTCTGAAGCTTTCCAAACATAAAGATGGGCAGCTCATTTCCTGTAATTACACTCTCAAGCAGTGAACAGTTTTCTCATTTGTACAGATATTCTTCACTGCAGCTTCTACAGCTCTTGTGGCCAAACTGTGAGCCTGTCGGCACAGCCTGGCCCCAGGCTTTCCACAACCACTCCTCAGGCAGGGGAAGGCTGCACTAAGATCCATCCTTGGGCTTCTCCAGGAAAAAAAAATTAAATTAAATCGAGGTTGTTTAGCCTCTCCCTCTGCCCTGAGCACTCCAGCAGTGAGTCCATTCAAGCAAGTGCCCACTGGAACTTTGTGTTTGGAAATTACAGTTTGATTGACTTCCTACTAATGGGTAAATTTCAGTTGGAAAGCACAAGGACCCCAATTTCACCTTTTCTCCATTTGTTGCTCCCTTTATTATTGATTCCATCACAATGGATTAATAGGGTATTAATTATAGATTAAACAATATGTGGCAGTGGTTTTTAAATAAGCAAGACTTAAAAGACGAGTCTTAGCAAGCGCAACTAGAAATACCATGGAAGTGAAAAAAGCTCAACAAGTTGAAGTATGATCACATATTTCAGTGTCTGAATTTTCTACCAAAAGGTTTCTGACTGCTCAACACCAAGAGCAGGCACACTGAATTATTCACATCCAGAATTTATTTTTAAGACTTTGGGCTGTGTTTAATTGAACTGGAAGTCAATACCACAGTCCATTTCTGGAACAGAGTCATCACCTTTAGAGCTAAAAGAATCAACAAACCCAAAACTTATTAAGAAGACAAATTGAACTGAACTGCTGTTTTTATTTGAAGAGAATCTAAAAGTACCTGACAGGTTAAAGTCTGGGCTTCCAAGCTGATAACCCAGGTGATATATAAATCCATCCAAATAGCCGTATATTGAGTAGCCACCTGAAAACCTCCAGCACTAAATAATTACTAAAAGTAAAGGTTATTAAGAAAATACCACACAATTTCTTACAGCAGGCATTGTCTCAACTCTTAAACAGAAATAACTGTTCAGGTATTTGTTTTACAAAGTCTTTTCTAGGATTACATTATAAGAATATTGTAACACTTTGCCACCACTAAGAGTATAGGAAAAGTTATCATGGATCCACTGAAAAAGTGTGATCCAGTATAAAACTAGTCAAAGAATTATTTTCTTATACTCTTAAACAGGGAAACTTTCTCAATGGGTAATTTGTTGATGTAGTTGCTTGTTCACCTACGTGAGGTGCCACCCTGTGCTCTTGTCAGAGATTTTGGTATTTGTAAACCTTTCTCCATTTTAGGCAGTGGAAACATCTGGTTTTCTCTATTGATGGGAGATGGGTGATGAAAACCAATTCTTTATAATAATGTAACACAAAGCCCAGCTCCTCTATTTTCAGATTCTCAGAAAGGACATTTTTGATGCCCTCCTGCTTGCAGCTGACCACAGCCTGTGAGAAACCACCCCAGGCAGAACACAGCATCCCTTCCTACAGGCCATGTCCACATCCATTGTGGTGGGATGGATTCCTCCTCCTCCTCCTCCTCCTCCTCCTCCCTGCTTTGAAACCAAGTCCTGAGGTGGCTGATTTACCAAAATTTACATTCAATTATGCTTGGTCATTACTAGTCAGGACACTTCTAGAGGTTACCCAAAAAGCAACTGCCCTTTAAAGAGTGGCAGCTTTTTCCTCTGGGGATTGAATCCCGACCTCACACGTGTTCCCCTTTAATTCCCTGTATCCTTTGCAATTGATTTCTGTGGCTCAAAGATCAATCTTTGCACAGCATGTCCTCCACACAGAGACCAGGAGAGGTCGAGCTAATGCCATAAGGAAAAAAACACTGGCAGATTTTTAAATCAGCAATCAGAATTTTTATTCTGAGCACTGGGCATTGTCTTCACAAGGATTTGGGTATTTTTTCAGGTGTGCCATTGCCGTCTACACAGTGCCATCCAACAGGATAGAAAACACCCTAAAGAGCAAGATCCCTGATCCATCCATCTCTGTTCTCTGATCTCTTAAGATTCAAAAGCAAAGATCTATGCAGCATCAGATGAAATATTGCTGTAGCCTCATGTTAATTCAAGTTGGCCAATAAAACACTCATAGCAAATTGTAAGCAAAGGCTGGAAATACAATCTAGCTGTAAATTACCAGCTCCCTCATGGGAAACCTTGGTTACAGACTTCCCTGCTCATGTTTTAGCAAGTGCATAACAACTATGTAAAGCTGCTGGTTGATATTCCTTACAGGAATGGTGCTGACCTGCCTCAGAAGGGCCTGGAACAAACCTGCCAGTGTCAAAAAAATGATCCTATGACAGCAGAATATTGATGACGACAACAGGAACATTCCTGAAGCACCAGCAGCAAATACAAATGGAGTAATAAACACATGACCCCATCTGAAATGGTGCTCAGCTCTTCCCACTCACAGAGCTGACGTCATGAGAAACTGGGCATTTTTAACCCTGTATTCACAGCAGTTTCTCTAAGGCTATTTAAGAGTTTAGGCTGAAAAGAGTGTGCTGAAGTTGTTCCACTACAGCAAATTTTGCTGCAAACGTAAAGGATTCTATTAACAACTTGAAGCTGATCTCACTCCTCCCCTGCATTATTACGCTACAGAAACGGGCATTCACAGTGTAGCACAGATTTTCAAAGGCTCTTGTTTCAGCAGCCAGGATCTCTTTTCTTTCCACACCAACCACACAACACTGGTACAGATCAGCAGCAAAAACATCCAGGTTATCTCACAATCATGGCAATGTGCTGTGGTTAATTAAAACTACCTATCTCAAAATCGTAAATTTCCACTGCATTCTCCTCTTTTCTTAAAAGGCAAAATATTTAAAGCAGCAAGAAAGTAAAAAAAAAAATAAAATCACCAGAAACCCAAACAAAACCTACAGAATTTCAATGCAGTAGCCCTGCACAGGCTGCAGGACTGAGAAAGCACTTGGCCTGCAGGCAGGAGTGTAGGCAGCAGTTACTGTAGAAACCGAGCTCTTCCCTGCTTTTCTCTGAGCAAAAGAAAGACACAAAAGAGCTAGAAAACAGCGATCGATGGGAAGCAGCTTATAAAGCTGCTTGTCACATCTGCTGCAGGAAAACCAGACACTAATTCATTAAAACTGCTCATGTAATGCCTCTGGAATTTGAGGCTCCCCAGCCTGTGAATACAAAAGAAACTCCGCCTATGGAAACACTGCATTTTCGGGTGTTTAGCATCTCTGTACACAAAAGCCTATGCAGAGCCAGGTTGTGTGGTCTCAATCTCTACATTTCCTACTAAACTATAAAAACAATTTAACATTTGTCCAAAAGCTTGAGTGCCTCTACCTTTGCCAAATTGCAAACAGTCCCAACACACATCACTACACATAACACAACAGCTTCCTGCTTAAAAAACACAAACAAAACACTTGCACCAAGAAAACAGAAATCAATTATTATTTTTTCTTCCTTCCAGATAACTGCATTTAACCATAAATATGCAAGCTCCAACTTTCTCCGTGACTGTAAATGCCATTCCAAAACTTTCCATGAAGCACAGGATTTACAACCACAGCCGAGCCAAAGCTGACAAACCAAACTCACTCCATCCTTTACCACCAAGCTGGCTGCTTACAAGTGCCTGGCACCTCAGCCTCAGTCACAGGGCACTCGTGGGGGTGCAAAAGTTCATATGGAAACACTGAGGTTCTAATAATATTAATCAGTGTGAAATAAAAGCTATCAGCAAAGCAAACCAAACTGCTGGGAGCCAACAGACAGTTCCTGGCATCTCACATTCCTTACAATTAAAGCAGTAGGAGGAGTACAGTGAACAAGTGCTGTCATGATGTGTTTTGACGCAAGCATAATCATAAAAAAAGCACTTGTGACTCATACATTACTTTAGTAACAAAAGCCTTCATTTATTACCTCATCAGAGACCTGCATTCCATTGCAAAATTATGCTCAAACTTCCTGATCGTTACCAAGAGTGCAGCTACCCTCGGAGGCAGGGCTGCACAATGACTATTCCCAATTCAAGGAAGCAAAGTTTATTTTAGATGGGCTTTTCAAGGCAGAACTCTGCTTCCAAGAGCAGCACAACCTTTCATTTGACACAGAAATCCATGACTAACTCAGGCCATTGAAGAATGACAAAAACTGCTTCCTACCAACTCGAACTTTGAGTAGACAACAGTGTTTAATTTCCCCCCTAAATCTGTCCGTCTGGTCCAAGAACAGGCTTTTTTCAGCCTCCTCTCACAGAGCTATGGGCATTAATTAAATTTCACAGCTGCCTACCTAAAGATGTGTGATGGTCAAGAGCCATTGCATATTTGCTTCACTGTGGTGATAACTGCTGGGCTGGGAATCTTAACAGAAATCAAGATTTTGTATTTATTCTGAGATTGTTTTTATAAACCAAGCATGTTCTCCAGAATGTTTGTTTGACCAACTTTTCAATTTTCCTTCTATTTGCAAATTACTAAAACTTTTCTCCAGAATGTGCAGACCCTCTACAAATGTTCTGTGCACTGGCTGCTCCACCGTGTGACATAATTTTAGGTGCCTTTGTCACTTGTGTGGACACTCAAGAACCAATCAAGACGCCAAAAAGTCTGAAAAGCCACAAAGTAAAGAAATTAATCTACAACAAGCACGTTGTTATTGGAAAATATCCTTCAAGAAGCACTCCTCCTCCTCCTGAGCTGTTCTGAGACCATGCCAAGTTCTCAAACTGTGGGCTGTGTAAGGGGCAGCAGGGAAGTACAGAAGGATAAAAGCAAATAAAAACAACAGACATGATTTAACCAGTCAGAGAGTCACGCATGTAGAAAGCTGCCCAGGAATAATAAAAAAAAATAGACTCAATAAAAGTTTTCATGAGAACACAGGCCAATCATTGTCATGTACTGAAGGAGCATCAGCACAGAGAAGGAAAGGGTACAGCACACACACGAGGCAAGGGATTAATGCCTCCAAGCCTAACCTTGGGCCCATGTTTGTCACCTGTCTCTAGAGTGAGTAAAAATGGGCAGACACTTCACGATGCCTTTGACACAGAAGGGAAAACCACAAAGTGGTTTGAATCAGGGCTAGGGATGGCTGTGTTGCACTGGTTGAAAGGGAATTTAGGTGCAGACACACACACACACTCCTACTGACACCTCTTCAACATGAAGGAAAATGAAACCCACTCCAAACAATAACTTCTAAAGCAATGGATACAAACCAAGATTCCCGAAGCACAGGTTCCTACCAGGCTCTCTGCAATACAAGCCTGACCTCGGGGATGTTTCATGGCATACCGGGATGTGGCAGCTCTGTGCTCCAAACAGGGCAGGCTCCCCCTGGCTTCCTGCACCAGCTCTGGTCCCAGCCACCATAATTCCAGTTCCCAGCTTCCAGGAGCCACTGGTACCTCCAGTGACATAAACTGAATCAGCAGGAAACTACTCAAATTGAAATGTAGAAGCCTGCTGATGCTTTAGTAAGTTTAAGTCAGCTCATGGTCTAGTCTTGATTCCAAAAGACATGAGGAGACCCGAATTTAAAAGCTGTGCTGTGCTGTATTACAAAGACAACACTCCCAATATGCAACTGTTCTAACCATTCTCTTTGAAAGCTTGAGATTTGAACTGATAGGGTAAGATAAGCTTCCAAAACTAATTTCTGTGCTACTTTCAAGGTCTTAACTATAACTAAGCCACTGCTGTTCCTTTCATTAGGAAACACTGACACACTGCACACAGGTCAGCTCAGTAAATCCAGTGGGTTTTGAACTCTGAGGCACACCAAAGTTTAGGGCCAGCAGCATTCACATGGGAACAGTGTATGTAAGAAAGCCTGAAGGACAAGGAAGAGCAGCACCAGCAGTCTTCAAAAACAGGGAGCAGGGAGGGAGTTAGAGATCACCCTGCACACCAAGTAATGCCCTTCAAAACCCAAGGGATTGGTTTTAAAAGACAAGGCAAAGCTCTTCCCTGATAAAAACTGCTGGAAAAGAGCACTGAAATTTCATCATCTGCCTGCCCATGAAGTATTATTCCTATTTTCAAAAACAGATTAAACGGATTTGTTACTTGGCCAAGCTGTTTTGGCAAGTGTGCAATAGAGTTGGGAACAGAACGTATTTTTCCCTACACCCAATCTTTGTTTAAACCATTGGATCATCCCCCAATTCTTCCTTTTTCTACAACCACTTTAAGAGGCAAAATATCAAGTGAGAGACATGTCTTCAGGAAAAAGGAAATTAGTTCATTAAATTAGACTGAAGTACCTCAATCAGAGTTTGTTGCACAAGAGGAGCTGTTTAAGGAGCACAGCAGTAGTGGCTGTGAAGCCTACATGGCAAAAAGCAATACACACACATATATATCTTAAGCCATTATATCACAAACAGAGCTAGAGGAACTTTCATCAGTACTTTACTATTACACCATGAAAACTGCTTATTAAATGCATACATTCTAATTAAAATCTATACAGTTAAGTACTGAAGGGTTTGAGGATGCTAAACAACACAAACCTCATTTCCCATGTATCTGTGAGAAGCAAGACATTTTCCCCCCTTATTGAACAGAAGAAAATTAAAGCAATATTTCAAGTAATTAAAAAAATTAAAAAGTAAAAGCTGAAATTTCTATCTTTATACTGAAAAGTATGTGGAGAGAAAGGATTCTGCATTTGCTGTCCTCTAGCACCAAGGAGTTCCTCATTCCAGGTGACAAACAGCTGTCAGGCTACTACAAGTGTTACTCACTCCTGTAACTTGTCCTGTGCAGAACCACCCCAAAACATCCCTCCCCTGCATGCCTGGAGGTGTTCAACAACAAGGGCACATCCTACCCCTGGTGATACTGAAGGACTCAGCTTCATTTTGTTTATCTGTGCTATATCTACTGTTTTTAATTAACCACACTCCTACCCTGCCCTATACCAACAGAATTAAATTGAAAAATCTTTTACTGGCCAGAAACAGCTGGACTTTTTTTTTTCCCCCCCTATTTTTGCAATAACCAAACTGCTTTAGTGATGAAAGTACTATTTGCACTTTTTATTTCTTATCCTATGTAAATCAAGGCCACTGCTGTACACTCTGCAGCCTGGGTTGACTCTTAACTGTATTCCTGTAGCCAGGGTCGGAATCCACAATGAGCAGATCAATCCCACATAACAAAGAGCATGGGATGGAGGGTGATGACAAAAGCATCTCCTTAAGTTGTGTGAACCAAACCCAATCTGAGAATTTTCTGAGAATAAACCAACCATGTCTTGAGAGCAGCTTCTTTTGGTTAAGCTTCAAATTCCAACCTTTTTTTATTGTTATTATTTTGTGATTCAGCTCTTCCAGACCACTGAATTTTCTAAAAACAGAGTATCTAAAAGGAAAAAGGTGGACCTGGTACACAATATGTTTCACTCTGCTTTAACCTCTGGTGATTTGGTGAAACTTGCTGGAGCCAAAGCAACTTTGTAGGCAGTAACTGACACAGTATCAGTTAAAGACTTCCAGAATAAATACTAATATTGAGCTGACTCTTCCTTAAAGCACACAAATTGATGTCATTAAGTTTAGAAAAACATTGAAATGCTGAAAAAAGCAAGCTGCAACCAACACCAGAAAGGTTCTTAGGCAGGGGATGATCCTACCAAACCGCTCAAACAATTAAACTTCACTGGATGAGCAGAAACTTGCAAAGCTTTCCTACACAGAGATATAAATAAAGCAAGGTGTCTTATTTTCACCCTCCCTGGAAAAGCAAGTGACATTTGTCCAAGTCAGGCTTCCCTGGTTTATCAACTGAGCATCTTCCCTCAATGGAACTGTCAAAACAATCATATAACAAAAACCCCTTCAAATTATTAATTATAAACTCCACACACATCTGTAAGCTGGATCTTCCCTCTAGCAGAATACCATTTGCTGTTCAAATTACGCTTCTGTCATGCACAAATATTGATTGCTACAAATTCATAATTTTTTGTAGCAAAATTCCAACCCAGGATTGCACATTTAACAATTTCAGCAGTCATAGGATTACTTCAAAATTCCACTGCAGAATCTACTTGTCTGGCAAAGCTGAAGAGATGCAAATGAGTTCAATGCATATGCTGCTGCACAAAGACAACTGCAAACACTAATTTTCACAGCACTTAAATTAACATGTTTCCATTTACACTTAAGAACCAACTGATATTTGAAAGATTTTGATTTTCAGGAAGATGTGCTGTGCTGAAATGAAATGCTAACCCCTAGTTACAGAAAGCCCTAGTTTCCTACAGGAACCCCTAGTTTCCTATTTTCCTATATGTGCACAGCATTATACTACACTTCTGTCAATAATGACAAAAACTTTTATCATAAGAATATATATATTTTTTCAATCCCTATGTCAGTATAGGAAGCAACACAAAAAAAGTGCATATATAATTCCCATAATAACCAAGGTGACCTCAAAGTTAAATTTACCATAAATACTGAAGTAACAGCAAATACTACTACAGATGTGGAGTCCATTTCCCTTGGTTTTAATTCATACATCTAATTATTTTATAATCTTAGAAATATCCATCTGGAAAAGTAAAATACTAGTATTCTAAATCCTAGTAAGGACAGCAAAGCAAAAATGGAGATGATAACTAAAATACGAATCTAAGAGACATTTTAACAATTCTGGAGGGCATAACCATGGCCTTACCCAGCATTTTAATAATATGTACACCTTCCCAGTACACAACAACATGCAGGCTTTAAGTCAGAAAAGCTAAAAACTAAGATAGCAGACACCTTAAAAGATTAAAATCAGTCTGTATAAACCTGCATTTTTTCAACATCCTTTCTCAAAATAAGAAATCATCAGGATTTTTTTACAAGTTGCTCATTAAATGTTAACTTTAACACACAAATTTGTTTGCTATGTTTTTCAGAGTCAAAAAGATGCATTAGATACTTTTAAACTACCACTGCTTTAATCATCACCAGGAATTACATCAGGAAGACTTACAAGCACTAATTAGTTCATTTGTAAATTATATCTTTCACTCCGTTTTGCTCACTCTCCTGAGAAAACACCAGTCAGTTTATATGAAGGTGCCAGGAGAATCAATGACTTTTCCCCAAAAACTGCAAAGGTAACAAGACACAACACTTTCACCTCATACAGAGAGCTTGAAAGACAAAAATAAACCTTAAATTCTTCATGACCATTCACAAAACAAAACACAAAGTTTACCAGAGACTACAGAAACTGCTTATCAAATATCTGTGTTTGAAGATACGTCTGTGGTGAAGAGCAAAACAAGAACCATCAACCACACAAACAGTCTGGACCTACTAAAAATAGCACCAGCACAGCTTTGTTGTTCTTCCAGTCCAACTTCATTGTCCACAGTGGTCTCCGTTGTTTTTCTTACTCCAAGGTTTGTGGTTGACATCCACAAGCAGAAGCACTAAGGATCTCTCCTGCCTGGGGAGTAGGTGGCCAGAACATCTCTGCTTGTTAAACCCCTCAGTGACACAACCAACCAAACCAGCACCAAATGACCCAGCAAAACAGTGTTTCCTAAGAAAACAGTGTTCTTTGGGTTAGTTTGAGAACCTGCCCACAAGGGAGCCAGCATAAGGAGTGCTCCAGGCTCACCCTGGAGAAAAGGAGGCTCAGGGGGGACCTTGTGAGAGAAGGGTGCAGCCAGGTGGGGGTCAGGCTCTGCTCCCAGGGAATAAGGAACAGGATAAGAGGAAATGGCCTCAAGTTGAGCCAGGGAGGTTTAGGCTGGACATGAGGAAAAATATCCTCACAGAAAGGGTGGTCAGTCCCTGGCACAGGCTGCCCAGGGCAGTGGTAGACCCTGCAGACAGGATCAGGAATCACTGAGGGTAAGACCTTCCAAGAGGAGACAACTTTCACACTGGCTCACGTTTAACACCTTTATCCATGATCTGGTCAAGAGGACTGAGGACACCCTGAGTCATTTTGCAGATGATTCCCAAGCTGGGTGGGAATGCTGCTCTGCTGGAAGGTTCTGCAGAGGGATCTGCACAGCTGGATCCATGGGCTGAGACCAATGGGTGTGAGGTTTAACCAGGCCGAGTGCTGAGTCCTGCACTCGGGTCACAACAGCCCCTGCAGAGATCCAGGCTGGGGCAGAGTGGCTGCAAAGCTCCTGTGGAAAAGGGCCTCGGGGTCAACAGCACCTGGCCAACAGCAGCTGAACATCAGCCCAGGCAGCCACAATGGCCAAAGGCACTCGGCCTGTACCAGCCACAGTGTGGCCACAGCACCAGGGCAGGGGCTGTCCCCTGTGCTGGGAACACCTCACATCTTGTGACCAGTTTTGGGCCCCTCACTACAAGAAAGGCTGTGGAACTGACACATCCAGGAAAGGGAACAGAGCTGGAGCACCAAGAGCAGCTGAGGGAGCTGGGGGGGCCCACCCTGGAGAAAAGGAGGCTCAGGGGGGACCTGCAGCCAGGTGAGGGTCAGGCTCTGCCCCAGGGAATGAGGGACAGGACAAGAGGAAATGGCCTCAAGCTGTGCCATGGGAGGTTTAAGCGGAATATGAGGAAAAAATTGCTTCACAGAAAGGGTGGTCAGTCCCCAGCAGAGGCTGCTGAGGGCAGTGGTGCAGTCACCATCCCTGGAGGGATTCAAATGACGTCTGGTTGTGGCATTTGGGGACATGGGTTAGTGGTGGCTTTGGCAGTGCTGGGTCAATGGTTGGATTTAATGACCTTGAAGATCATTTCCAACTAAAAAAGTCTATGATTCTATGAAATGCTAATAAAACTGAGTTATCAATCTTGCATTAATATATCTTCCCATCTGGTAATGGAAACAGTTGCACTTCTGACTTGACAGAAAACTAATCCCAAACCTCTCCCCTTCTCTTCCCAGGGATTGTTTTTCAGGCCCACCAGTAAACTAATCTGACTTGAGCACACAACATGAACACCAAAGCTCACCACAGGGCAGGACAGAAAGGTTCCTTCAGCTCTAACTCCCAATTAGTTTGTTTTAAATAACCTAGAAACCAAAGGGTTAGTTACAGTTTATCTGCAGGGTCTGAATTTTATTGAAAGGTTTGGTTAAAACAAAGAGAAAGTGCTGTTTTAATGAAGCTGTACTACTGTAGAGATCTAATGTGAATGTTAAAAAAAGGCTTCTAAAAACAGGAACCATGAGAAGAATACTTTTAATTACTGCAAATGCTTGAAAAAGCCAGTTTACCAACATACTTAAAATGAGAAGCAAAAGCCTTCTGTAACAGTGTATCCTTTAACTCAATGCACTTCCAGGAGAAAACTGAATTGAGAAGAATAATCTATATAAAGAAGTATGCAATGCTAAGCCTGTTACCTACAGTGCACACAAATAACTCCGAGATGATTCATTCTGAAAAGCTCACCAAGTCCAATTAATTTTGTGTCAAGCCTGATCCCATCCAAGAGGTAACACTCCCTAAAATGTTATGAAACACACAGCAAAGATGCAGGATATTTGTACGTACATTAAAGTTTTATCTACTGTTGCTCTCCAGAGCTCCCCAGCCCATCAGTCTGGGGTGGTGCTCACTCATTTTGTACCAGAATCCACAGTACAGAGTTGCTGCAAATGAAGAGTCACAAGCAGTCTGGGAACTCGAGCTGCCATCAAAAATCAGTTTAAAATCAGAAAAGGTCTATGGAGTGTCTGCTTCACATCATTTATCTAACCAAAGATGACAAGGGATGAGGGAAAAACCCTGCCATTTCACAGATGTGAAACATAACAGTGAAAAATTGACACAGAGAAGAGGTATCACAGCTAACTAATGAATATAGACCAAGTCCCAAAAGATTAAGTGTAAGGTCATTTTATTTCTCAATTACAAGTTCAAAATAATCAGACTGGTCTCCACAGTTTCAATGACATTACCACAGGAGTTACCTGGAATGGCATCCTAAGGGAACAAGCACCAAAAACATAGGGGTGGAGGTGGTGGTAAACACAGCAGAGAATTTTAGAAATACAGAATCAACAGAAAGAGTAGAAAAGAAGATTAAAAAAAACCAAACAAAACTAAACAAGAAACAAAAGGCTCAGTGCTTGACACTGACAGAGGGGAGAAAAGATCTCAAAAATAAACAGCTTGTAACAAAAAGTAAATAATTCATGGGCCAGGCTGAAGTGGGGGCATGTGCTGGTCATATGTTCAGCGTATGTTACTGGCACCACTCACCAGCATGTTCCATGTTGTAATAGCTCAAACATTTCGAGCTGAAATGTGCTGCCTTCAGGGACGACATGATCCGGGCAGCCCTGACGAAACACACACCACTCCACACGAACACGGGCTAATTTTGGCTCCCAGGTTATTTCTCCATACTCCAAACAATGCTTTGCTTGGCACTAACACACTTCAAGAGCTCATATTAAATATAACCAGTGGTAACGTGAAGCAACCTTTAAAAGCAGCAGACTCAGTTTATCTAAGATTATATGAAATGACTACTGGAGTGTCTGTGGCTCCTCGGGGCCACTCTGTGCCTGGATCCAGGCACAATTTAAACTGCTCAGCACCCTCTGAAGCTGTGCCCAGCTCCTCTGTGCATTCGCCACCTCAAACACAGCAATACAGAACACCATGCCACCCGTGGCCCAGATGACAGCGAAATGCAATGGTGATGTTTTAAGACCACAAAACGCAGCAGGGGAAAAACCCTGATTCAGATGGAGTTCAAACATGCAACTTCAAACACCTGCTGTCTGCAGCAGCCAGCTCTGCCTCCCCTCTCCAGTCATTTCCACTCCTGTCAAAGCTGTACAAGAATGCTGCTGCTGCTGCTGCTGCTGATACACGGATCCTTTGGGAAGGATCATCCCCTCTGCTGCCCAAATCAGCCCTTTCTGCACCCAAAACAGCAGCTACTATTAGATCCATTTGCTTCCTTTTTAATACCTATCATGTAGTATTTTCCTTTTAAATCCCCCAGAGTGATTGCTCTTTCCTTTGTATTTTTGTATTAAATCATTACCTGCACAAGTCAAATCCTGTCTCCATTTAGAACATCTTTAAGAGGGTTATTCTAATGACTTAAAGATGGTGTGAACCATCACAAGTATCTAAGGACCTTTCGGATTTAAAAATAAAAGTCTCCTTCATTCAGTGAAGAACTTGATAAGTCCAGCTCTCTGCTCTGAGTCAGACACTGTCAGCATGTCCTCAGTCAGCAATTTATTTACCATAAAACATCCCTATAAAAACACAGGGCAGTTGTATATACTCTCTTCTTCACACCTCGTGGGGAAGGTTGGAACAAGCAGCTCCCATAGAAACAAAACAGTCACAAGAAGGACAAAATTGCTGGTGTAACACACCCAGTAACTAATGCTTCCCTAACCAGAGCCCAGGGACGCCCCAGCTGAAGAGCAATGTCACTGCAACAGGCTCCCACCCCCCGGGGCCTTACCTATATTTATCTGAGAGTAATTAACCCTAAATTACTTTAATCTTCCTGATAAGGAATTTTACTGGAAGAACAAGAAAACCACCAAATGCTGTAATGTTATATGTTGTTGCAAAAAGAACAAGTTGCAGAAACAAGAGTTTCCTTGGGGCTGAGGCACACCGACACCTTCCAGTTAAAGAATGGAATCAGAGTCTCAATACTATGAGAATTACCAAAAACACACCCTGCCTCCTCGAGCTCCCCCCAAAAAGGGACCTGGAACACATTCCTACACAGCCATGTCCCAGGTTCATTTCCACAACATCAGGATTTTTCTTTTCTCATTTCAAAAACTGTGGAAAAGCCTGATTTTTACAACCAGCATTTTTGATTAAACCACCTTACTCAGTTTCCTCTCCCTGTACTCAAAATCACACTCTCCCACACTATGGTTATTTTGTATTCTATGTAACCATGCTTTCCAGCTCCTCAGATGAAGTTCAATTATTTTATGGCATACTTTTCAGCAACACTGCAGCTAACTTAAAGAATACACATAGACAAATACAAATAATCTTTCCTTCAGCTACTATTCAGCCAAAAGAACTTCAAAACACTACACCCAAACTTAAAACTTTTACAGAATTTTATTTTATCCTTCTGGCTGAGGGTTGAATTATTTATATTCAGATGCTTCTTTGACTCTTTTGCAAGGCTTGCATGCTTTTTTTCTTTAAAGGCTTCAAACCACCCAGTTTGCTGATAGCCCTAGATAAGAGTGAATAACCTCACGTAAGAATCTTGAGTACTTACTAGTCCACAGCAGACCAAACTTATTTATAGCTAAGTAGCAAGCTGGGGTTAGTGATCTCTTCCAGGCTCAACAATCTTCCAGCCTCAGAATAACCACCCCATAAAACAAGCAGGGCTGTTTCACTACTGACAGGAAAGTCAACATCTGTGTACGAGGGTGTGCTGGCAGATGAGAGCTCTGGCTGCCTGCACTGCAGGAGACAGCAAAAGCCATTCATAACAGGCCAAAATTCACGAAGGAAATTTAAAATCTTCATCAGGAGTTGCCTTGAATTTAACTTGGATGTTTGAACAGAGAAAGGTGAAAGGATCTGAGTTCTCCTCCGAACTGTGAATGAGGTTTTTAATTTTATCTTGTGATGGTTTAACAATTAGTGCCAATTTTTTTCTATCTGAGGTAATATTCCCTATATTCTATGATGCAGTTAAGGAAAAATTACTATATGAGAAAACAGCATCTTAGGCCACCAAAACATCTCAAAAAAGAAAACAAAGGAAGAAATAAAGAAAATGGCATATTTTAAAAATTCTAACAGAATTCTGGCAGAATCTCAGTTCTAATGAAGTTATGTTACAGAAACGGTGAATATTCATAGACTAGTTGCATTTCTCAGCTTTATGGTCAGACCAATACCAGGAAAAGGTTTTAAAAACAAAGGTTTGAATTTCAATTTAGGAGGATAAACAAACAACTGAACTTCTCCTGTGGTTTTTACCTATTGCATCTCTTTCCGGCATTGCCACACGCGCGTGTCACGTGAACATTTCAACTGAAACACTGTGGTTTCCAGGGCCAAAACGCCTCTGGCAATTATCAATATCTAGAAAGCTGAATGAATAATACTGTACCCAACCACAAACTGTAGAGCCCACCCTGCACTTCGACTTCAGCCCAGCATTCATTTCAGAAGCTGCATTCCCAGCAGAGGGGAACCACCTCAAACTGCTGCATTTGCTCTTCCACTCAGTCATGCAGCTACAAAAGTGCTGCCAGGATCACTGAGAGCAGGGCTGCATGAGGATGCATTTCAGCATTCTGTGAGAATCTTATCACCCAATCTAGTAATTTTAATAAAGTTACTTCAGAATATATTGCACACTCTTCAAAGCAGGATTTTCATAGCATTTGAACAAAAAGTCAGTGTTTGCCTTGCAGCCCCTAATGCCACTAAAAGCAAAAAATATTCAGTAATATGAAAGGACAGAGAGGACCAAAATCACCAAACCCCTCTATCTGATAAAAAAACCTCCTGGGTCACACAAGTGCTTAGGCTGGTTTCTCCAAAAAAAGCGTATCAAGTGATGACCGTGCCAGGCAGATCAGACAGAAACACCTCTAGAACTTTATGTGAGCCTAACCCAGCCACACCCAGGACATTCACACACCTAAGGAAAGAAAACAACTCACTTCCTTGAACGCCTCTTTGCTTAATGCATTATTTACTGCTTTCATCTGTGGAAGTGATAAACAGGGTTTTGATGGATGATCATTTAAGTAACTCACTCCAACTAACCTCTGTCAGCATCCAAGTCCACCAAACACTGCACAGACATGAAGGGTGTTTGTTACCATCTGCTCCTCCTGCAAGGGATTGTTTTCCTGAAATGCTGCACCTCATCTCCCCTGGAAGAAGGGTCAGAGTGAAGGTGAGCAGACAGTTCCATCAGATCAGGAAGGCCATGCACAGCTACCTCCAAGCCTGCTACCCAAGTAGTTTGGAAGGCTGGATCAACTCCACTGACTGAATTTCTATGAGCATGCTTCCCTTTGATGGCACTCTGGATTTCCTGTCCTGCATAAAGAAGCAAAAGCTCTCTCCAAATCACACCTTTGTGATTTGAGATGTTTCTACAAGCTGTCAAGCTGAGGCCCTCGAAAGACACCACAAGAAATCCAAATCACAGGTGATCTACCTGCACTGCCAACTTCAGCAGATTTATGTATCTCCTGAAAAAGCACTATCCACACATGCAGCCTGCAATGAAAGACATGTAAAAATCAGTGAGGTTTTGACTATTATCTTCAAAATAATGCTTTCCTTTCAGGCAGTCTACATAGAATGCTGCACAAACTCTAATCACTTACCTGCCTGCCTTACAGATAGAGAAGTCTTTCTGAGACAAAAGGGCTTTTTTTGGAACCCACACACACTAAAAACTAAAACCACATAGAATTTTTTTAAAAATACCATTTACTTCCACTATATCCTTAACGTTCAATTTTCCCTAGAGCTTGTAACTCCACTACTGCACAATATACCACCAACTGGACTAGTGACCTGTGGAGCAAAGCCTGGATTTAGGCAGGAGCCAGGCTGATTTAGTATATTGAATGCAGACCATACATTAACTCTGCCCTCTGCTACTAGATGATCCACAGCCAAGGAACTCAGACCCTTTTCCTCTCATGTTTTCTCTGTGTATTCACATTTACAGAAAGCACAGATTAACCAAAGATATGACACCATTAAGTCATGTCAGCATCCTGTCTACTTATGGCTCACCTTTCTAATTTTTTTTTTTAATTTAACATACCCCTCTACCAAAAAGCATGCTGTCACAAGAACTTACAGGATTGAAACATTTTTACATTACATTGCAAGCGCTCTCTTAGTACACCAAAATTAGTTTTGGCCTTACACTGTTTTGAATCTTCCTTTTCCTTTGCATTTTTATTTCATATAGCACGAACAGCTCTTATAACTGCAACTCCTTAATGTACACAAGTTCCAGCCAGCTGACTGCTGCCCAAAGTCTGTGCAGGCCCACCATATATTCCACTGCCTGCCAGACTTCTCTGTGAGCCACTTCTATGCAACAGCAAATCACCCAAAAATAGCAAAAAAAAGCAGAGAGCAGCAGCATATGAACATCTGATGAGCTGCAAGGCCAGCCCAACCTGCAGCCAGGACCTTCCCTCCTGTGCTCCACTGCAGCAGCAGTGAAACCTTGGATTAGCTCACACGTTCACCAAAGCAAAATGTGAGACCCCACACCCTTCTGAAGCACATTTCCCCCATTAAATATCCAAGTCAGAGACTCCTTACACTCTAAGGATAACAACTGTATTGCTTCTCAGCCTCAGCCCTTAAACTTGAGATGATCTTTATCTTTCATCTTTCTTCAAGGCTTCCAGCACACCCTTTCACTTCTCTTCACACAACTACAAACCCCAGAATTTCCTGCCCATATTCTAAAGCAAAACATTTTGGGTTTTGCTCATCATCTTTCCCATGTAATAACTGAATTCCCCTCTTCCATTTTTCTAATATCTGTGGGGTATGATGCTAAAATCAGCCACAGAATATCCCGAGCTGGAAGGGACCCACACGGATCAGAGTCCAACTCCTGGCCCTGCATGTGGCAACACCAACAATCTCGTGTGCTTGAGAGCATTTATCCTCTTCACCATTATTTTTACACACTTAAATAATCAGTTCACTCTGATTCAAATTTAAACTTATCCCCACAGAGAATTTCACGTGGATAAATTCACCTTTTCTTTTCTTTAAGCCTCACTCATTTTAAAATCTTATACTTCTGTCTCCTTCATTGCTCTGCAGGCCTTCTTCACCTGCCTAGAAAGGCCAGAAGATTGCAGAATCACCCAAGGAGGGAAATTCTTTTCTGTAGGAGCCAGCTGCCATTGTTTATCTTTCCCAATTAGTTCCCTTGTGTGTTTACTGCATTGATTGTAACCAACAAACCTGACTACTACAGAAGTGTATAAACTACATGTCTAGGCCCTGTTTGCTGAAGTTATATTCTGCCTGGAACACCCAAATATGTCCAGAGGACAATACAAAGTGATAAATGAAATTTTTCTCTGTATTCTCAGTCTTAAAAAACAACTAGGAGAACATCAAAACAAACAAACAAAAGCTAGGTAACTGTGATTATATCTTTATAAACAATCAGACTTTTACCTTACAGGTAGTAAAACATGTACTGTTCACTGTGCTAAGACACCAACATTTCAGCGACAGCTTTCTGAGGAAATTGATGCTTCAAAGGAAGTTAAACTACTTTTTCCCAGATGTGACAGGGGAAAAAAGGAAGCAAAGAAGGAAAAGGGTAGGCAAAATACCTGCTCCCATACTGGAACACATCAGTGAAAATCAAAATTTAAAAGTAACTTCTATCAATACATTAATTTGTCTACACCATTTCTGAAGCAGAACCATACATTTAATCTTCATTTTAAGTGATCTAAAAACTTGAATTTAAGTTCACTACAGGGCGTAAAGACCTTTTCCATTATACACTAGCCTGATTTCTTATCAACACAAGAATTAAGTGGCTTATACCTCAGGAACTCTATCTAAGACTTGAAGAACAAATGTTTTCACAGAATCACTTTATATCACACAAAATTGATCTCTGAAACAGTACAGTGTCCTCCAATACAAAGAGTATGACAAAGTGAACAAAAGCATCAACATCAGTGTGAAAACACTACTGGCAAGTGTAAATAAACAAATACCCAAGTGGATGTTTGATGCCTTAGAAGTAATTCTAATTTAAAACCAAGACAATTATTGACTATTTGTTAAAACACATAATAAAATGGTCTCCTGCTATAACCCCATGACAGTTTATTAAAAAAGACTTGCAGAGGAAGTAAAGGAGCTTCAACTTCACCTCTTGTAACCCTAAGCCACGATATGTCACCCAGCCATACCTGCTCTGCACTGTCACTAGGGCTGACTACAGCAAGGGTTATTTTTTTGTTTATCAGTGAATGATGGTGAGAGACATCCCACCACTTCTGAAAGTAAACTACTGCAACACAGCTCAATTCAAACCTTGACAATTCAGTTTACAACCTCGGGTTTCACACCTGTGTGTGATCCATTAGAGAGACTTTAGTACTCCCACAAAAACAGACCAACCCAGCCACCTCACACTCCTTTTGAACAAACACACTGAACCCCCTATGTCCCCCATTCTCTGGCACTTCTTCCAGCCTTCAATTCTTTTTAACAATCCTCCACTTAAATCCCTGCAGTTTTGCAGGATTCTTTAACACAGATCTGATTCCAGAATGATGTGAAGCTCCAGCACGGGTTGCCACTCCCCAGTTTCCACACAGCCATCACATCAGTGCCTTGACACATCATCTCAGAACAGGCATCTCACAATCTCTCTGCAGTCATGGCTCTCACTCTGCTGCTACTTTTCAGAACAGTTTTCCACCCTATAGTTCTGCCCCGTGTACTTTTCCAGATGACATAGTTTTGGGTTTATTTTAATTGATTCATTCTAATTTTTTTTTGTTCTCATTATTTGTGAGGACAATGTTTACAACACTGTAAATATTTATCAGTAATTGCATTTACTCCAGATCACTACACAAAATCCAGTAGTGATCAGGTGTTTCTCATGACGATTTAGCACTAAGCTGCACATTATTCTAACAAGGCTGTGCATCACATTATTCTAACCAGCCTGTGCATTCTGTAAGTTCTGCTGCTAGGAATACAGACATTTTTTTTTCAATATAGCACTGTGGTTGCATGAAGCACTTTATATAGTTATAGCTATCCCCATCCCCAGAGAATCCAAATAGACAAAGTGCTGAGCAGTCTGATCCAACACTGAAGTCACTTCTGTTTTCAGCGAGGCTTTGGCTGGAGCTTCCTTCTGTAATTCTTAAAGCTAAGCCTTAAACCAGCACTGAATTAAAATTAATTCCAGTCAACTTTATACTAATTTTGTTCCACTTCATAACACCCTGATAATGACACAGCTCTGGCTTTTTTACTTTACTGCTCTGCCTCTGTAAACTCTCAATTCCATGTGCATCCTTATCCACAGGAGCTTCCCTGCTGAGGTCAACAGGAATGTTTGGATCAGCCTGGACAGAGCTGCTTGCCAATCTCCTCATGGTTTCATTCCATTTGGTGCACACAGACAAACACAAAAGTGGTGTGTTTGTATTAATATTCATTAAAACACTCTGAAATTTTGAATACTGACAATGTTCCTCCCACCAGTTCTCCAGCACACAGGGAGACCACGCTTTGTCCAAGCTTCTGCTTGGCAATAAATACCTAAGAGGACAGAGCAGCACGTGCAGGGGCTGCAGCAGAATCACACACATCAACGTGAAGAAACTCCAATCATGTACAAACCTTCTCCTGCCCTATAAAAAAGGATGTGTCAAAAAATTTGCACCAGCTCTGCAAGTGCTCACTGAGTGTAACTCACTGAAGCCTCAGCTCCCTTCAGTGATAAAACAGCAGTGAGGGAGCCTTAACTGGAGAAGGGAACATTTATTTCCTGGACCATCCAATGTGGAGTAGCTGCAGAATAAATATGGTTCCTCCCCTCCGACTGCTTTATCTAGGTCAAAAAACTCCTTAAAGGCAGGAAGTCGCAGGAAACAAATGTCACTACACATCAACTTTTTCTCATGAAAACAAGCAAGGCAGCAGATAAACCCACCACCTTCCCAGGATTTCAGCACAGACAGCAGCTTATTAGTGAACTGTTGTGAAAAGTCCTTATAACTGCAAAAGCCATGGCCTCACACCACATGACAAATACATAGCTTTCTTTGAAATTATATTTTTCCCTGTATTTTACATAATTTTATATAAGTTGATGGGACTTGAGATGTCCTGAAGAGTTGCTGCATTTACTGAAAAATAGAGCAAATGAGAAGCATAATCTTATTTTGAATAGCTCAGGCATGACTGTAGAAAAACCTTTTGCTTTGCCCACGACAATTGCACATGCTCAAAAAAAAGAAAAACCCAACAGCAGCAGAACTGCTCCACAGCAGAATTAATCTCTACAACACATCTCCCTTTATGAACGATTAATAATTGTAAGACGCTGCCCTCACCTAATTATAAGCAAATTAATAATACACGTTTATTTTTAAAAGGGTGAAAGATTAGCTTATTTTCTTTATTAGCTCATTTAACTTACTACTTTTGCTATTGATTAAGTGCATCATCCTACTCAAACATGGCACCTTGGTATTTTGATTTAATCAATGCAAAGAATGATTTAATTTGCATATCACCTACCTCATTATTGTAACTGAAGAATCTCAAAACTCTCTTTCAACTGCAGATTCCTGGAACAGACAGTTTTAATATTGACTTTGCACCTTTAAACCAAAATGATGCTAATCTTGCTTCTGTCATAGAACTGGAACTTTACAGACTATAAAGAACAATAAAGATGATTTTCCAGTTTGTAGTATTTCGTATAACTGCACAAAGAATCTACTTACTCCTATAGCTAACTACAGATGTAAGAATATTTGTAGGATCAGTAGAACTGTAGAATTGGGTAAAGACGTTTCATATACATATCAATCATACCAACACAAAAAGCCTATCCAGTGCAAATTAATCCAAATATAAACTGTTTAAGCTTTACCTCAATCACCTGACAATTTGCAACACCGCTTTATTAACAACAACCAAAGAAATCACTCAGAAGGTGTGTGTAATTGAGAGGCAAATATGAAAAAAAGAGATGACAGAAACAACTGCAATACAAATTATTACTATAGAAACTTCCCGCTCATCTCTATTTTCATTTCAAATCATATGTGCTCTACCTTCTTCCTCCTACGCTCCTTTTCAATCAGATCTGCTTAAGTGAGAACACTACTTCTACTGAGCTTGACATTTTCAAATCCTCCTTTAAAGTAGCCAAAAACCCACCTATAAACACAGCCCCCTCGACCTTATTAGTCAGTGTGGAACAGAACCAGCATCTGCCAGAGACAGTAAATAAAACTTTCTGGAGTCTGATTCTGTCAAGTCACAGCCAAGTCCAACATTCCTTAGTTTTATGCTCTGAGGTAATGTGTAATTGATAGTTTAATACAGCTGGTATGGAGCTCCAAAACACACCTCTGAACACAAATCAATCACAAGGTCTCCCAAACTTTCAGGCAGCTGTCGCCCTGACAAGCCACTGTCTCTGTCAAAAGCAGTGTCAAGGAAGGGAGAAAGCAGGTGCCCACATGGCCTGAGGGACTTAGAGCACACTGTTGAGTATAGACTGCAATAATACACTAACACTAATTCCTTCAAGCATGTGTTTTGTTTGATTGCTCAAAGTATCTAACAGTTATATTTGTAAGAAAACCTTTAGAACATAAATCAAAACCCAGACCCGAGTAATGCATGTTCTTCCTTTGCTACCACGGGACACTACCCAAGGAAATGTTCTGATCCTTTCACCTCCCCTGTAAAGGCAAACCGCAGATGTTTCCAGTGAGAAATTTCCAAGGAGCACATGTACAGTCACAGCTCCAACCACACAGACATACTTTAAGTAACTGCAATTAGATGACAGAAAAAAGTGCACTGATACATTTGAGGCTCTTGACAATCTATTTCCAGGGCAGGTAACACTGAACATAATAAACTTTTCCAAAGAATCGACTCAGGGAATAGATATACTTGATCCTTGTTCAGAATTGACCAGCTTTCGTCAGCAGGAGAATTTCTACTGCTTAAAGGCAGCAATATCCCCAATTTGTAGCTCCAGACTACAAGACCAAGTTAAAACATTGGATTCAGCCCTCTGTATTACCAGGAGGAAAAGCAGAAGAATACAAACAAATTAAATTTTAACTTAGTTTTCAGCTACATAGGCTTAATTTAGGATTAATCAGTAAACGTTAAGCTAAAGTAAAATGCACTTGATGTCATTTACTGCAAGAGCGCCCACACTTAGTAACGTAAGGAAGTCTGCAGAATGAATGACAGAATGGGAGAGTTATTTACTGTCTCTTACTATAAAAGAGCTTCAGCTGGATCAAATGAAATTACCAAGCATCAAGTTCCAAAAACTCAGGAAAAAGAGGTATTTTTCCCAACATGGGGTCCAGTTACAATGCAGAGTTCACTATCCAAAGACACTAGGGATAGAAGAGGTTTACCCAAACTCAGCTACCACAAAAAGAGAGAGAAAAAATGCAAACAGTAAATTATTTTAACTCAAAAATAACTGAACTCTTACATTGGATCCAAAAGAAAAACCAAGAGAAACACAACCATTTGTATTAATCCATTTTAATGCTTCTTCCTGGGCATCTGCTAGTGACCACTCCTGAAGGCAGGTCATGGACTAAATGCATCTCTGATCTGACTTAGAAATGCCATTCCTATGTTCATAGTATCTTGCTCATGAATCCCAAATTACCTCCACAAAAGCAAAACCAAAAGCAATGACTAAAATACAAAATCTATAGGTTTGTCAAAATAAGTAAGACTGCCTCGGAACAGTGAATTCCAAGATGTCCCGAGTTCTGTGAATTCAAAGGCCGATACACAAAGCACATCCGAGAATCCTAAAAATCAAAACAAAACAAAAGCACTCCTTCAGAGCAAAGCTGTACCCAGAAGTCTGTCTGTTTTTCCAGCTGTATCAGTTACATCTGTCTGGAATCCTGCCTCTCCAAAAGCTGTACACAACAGCTCCGGCAACAACCGCTGCTCTGCCCAGCACAAAAGGTATTTTTTCCAGCCAAGTACCTCAAAAGCAAATATTGATGTTATGATTTACCTAGCAATATATCCAATCAATGCTTTCACTGAAGGCAAGGGAAATTCCACAAGCAGCAAATGAAACCAATCGAAAAACATGAACTTTACGAACCGGAGAGGGACAGTCTGTGCATCTCAAAGGTAGTTGTAGAAGAATAATTGCACTGCTTTGATCTGGGTGTCTTGAGCAGGAGCCTCTGAAACCTCTTTCATCCCACGTGTGCCATGACATTGACAGGAGAACTCCTTGCTGGACACACTCAAAAATGGCTCTTTTCTCCCCACCCCCACTTGATTCATCTCACAAGACGACAGCTGGTTTGTACATACACAAGTAGGGATGGGAGTCTGTCAAGAACTGCAAAAACAAAAACACACTTCCCACTGCTATTACCTCCTGCTTGATAACTTCAACATTTGAATTGCCAGTGAGGCTTCCAGGGAAGCATTAAAAATAGCAACCAGAACACTTATCTTAATGCACAGTAATTCCATGTTTCATGACATTTCTATCTGTAGAAAAAAGATGTCTTTATTACAGGTAAGTGTATACTCTAACATTAATAATTTAATTTCCCCAGATGTTTAAAATGTGTGTTTTGCAGGAGACTATCACTGTGTATTCCAGTTTTTTCCTTTCAAAAACAGGGAGCTCAGTAACATTACTAATGCAGTCAAATTTAAACACTGTGCTGAAACAAAAAAGGGCCAAGGACACTGGAACTACATACAATTATTAGTGACAAGCAAGTAAGACATTTCAAGTCTGTAAGAGTATTGCACTTGGCACCTTTGTAAGTACAGACAAAACAGAGATGGACCCTCCATTCTTGGTTTCCAGGATCACTCAAAAACAAACAGAAGGAATAGGCCACCCTGAATTTTTTAAACTTCACCTGCCATTAAAATTTCCGATGATTGTGTAGTCATAGGCAAAGCATATTTATTACTAGCAACAGAGTAGGATTAAACAACAACAAAAATAGATCTGGTGATTACTTGAGCTGGAGGTTGGCAATCATCAATCTTGAGCTCACACCAAAACTACTTTCTTTCCCATCACACTTCAATCATTAATTAATGTTTATATTATACTGAAGTAAGTTTGATTCTTAAAATCCAGACCACCTTCAGTGTGACCAGTTAAGTCTACAACAAAACTCAAGAACATGACCACAAACAATATTCCTCATCAGCAAGTCACAGTAAGGACCTCCTAGGAGCAGACAGCACTTTGAATTTGCCTGAAGACTACTCATCAAAAAACAAAACAAAACAAAACAAAAGCTTTACAAATAATAAAACTACTATTTCCCCATTCAGCACTTGTGTTTTAGAAACAGGCTTAGTTTTTAAAAAACAACCAAGTAGCATTTGCTCTTAATCTCCAGTGTAACTCTGGGGCTGTAGGCTCTTCCTGCCCTTCAAGGTGACTCTCACCCCTCTGCAGGGTGGCTCCAGCTCCTGGCCAGGGGCACCTTTTATTTACCAGCCCACACCTACAATTTGTAACCAGGAGATAACCACTTCCACCAGCTCACAGCTCTGGAAACAGGGCTGTGTGTGCACAGCCCAAGGAATGGTGTCACCTCTGAACGCAGCAAATGCCAGTTTCTGCACCACCACCCACAGTCACCAGTGAAGAAATTTTTACTCCACACAACTTTTCATCATTGTTCAGTAAAAAAAATGAGACAAAAAATCCTTCTGAATCTTCTTTCCACTTGAAAAGAGACACTGATGGAAAGAACTAGAATAAATGACAAATCAGTGGACAGCATGAAGAAGTACTTCTTTTTTCCTCAGGTTTTAAGCATTTAACAGAATGTTACTGACTCAATTACTCCAACTAATTCTAGACTGAAATCAACACAGATCATGCACAATTGTGCTTACAAATACCATATTATACCACAGCACCTACAAAGAATAAAGTATGTGATCTACATTTCATAAATGTGCTAGATTAAAATATAGATTAACCACATGTCAAATAATTATAAATATTAAAAGCAGAAAGCAAAAATAGAAGTGACAGTTAAAGGTCAAACAGGTTCTCCCATATTCAGGATTACACATTGGCACTGTTAAATCCCTTCAGAATGAGCATTTCCTAGAAAGCAGCAAGGTAAGACAATTTGATTTTCACAGAGAAACCAGGTGGGAAAACTAACATTAGGCAGACACAGCAGAAAACATAGACCATCAATGTCCTAAACACAGTTTAAAAGCTCATAGGGCACTAAGGCTGTGTCACTGATGGCATGTGCTTTATTAAGGTACAGTACTCGTAACGTTTTAGGTATTTCTTAGTCAAGGCAGCTAAAATACACTAAACCAAAACACTTTCACTTTTCCTACATGTGACTCCTCAGAGCACAGATCACTTATTTACAGTTCAACACATCCTTAAATGTCGTGGGCAGGCCTCACGTATTGCCCTAGAAAATCATTTTGCACAGACAGTTAATGTTTGGTAATGGCAAAGGAATGTATTACCGTTTAAAACCTCTTAATACATTTGATGTCACGTAACGAAAACATTTTAAAACGCTAAGGCCAGCAGAAACATTTCACGTGCATGATTCAGTTTACCCATAAGAATAAACGTTAAAATTAAGCAAAGCAGCAGAAACTACCACGAAAACCAGAACAAGCCCCAGAGCACCGAGGGAGAACAACCCCCCAGTTCTGCCAAAGCACCGAGGGGTCTACAGGATTCTCCCGGCGCCGATCCTCAACCCGACAGCCCAGACCCGCGCAGAACCGCCCGGCTGGTTTCCTCTGCCGCCCGCAAACAGGACTCGGGGTGTCCCCGGTTCTGTTCGCCGGCGCCGGGGCCGCTCCAGCCCGCACCGGGCGCTCCGTGCGGGGCTGCGGCGGGGCGGGCGTGCGGGGGAAGGACACGGCGGAGGGCACGGCGGCGGTGCCGGGCGGTGCCGGCGGAGGCAGGACGGGGCCGCTCTCGCCTGTCACACGCCATGTGCACCCGCGGCCTCCGGCGGGCCCCGGAGCGCCGGCCCCGCGTACTCACACTCGCGGCAGCTGCAGCGGCGGCGCCCCGCGCCGCTGGAACACGCCGTCCACGAACACGCCGTTCTTGCCGAGGCAGCGCAGGTAGAAGTCGCCCCCCGCTCCGCCCGCGGGGTCCCCCTGCGGCGGGGGCGGCAGCCCGTCCGCGCCGGCCGGCGGCGGCGGGGGCGCGGCGGTGAAGATCTCGAGGTGGCGGCGGGAGATGAAGCTGGAGTGGCCCATGCTCACGTCCACCGAGCCCTGCGACGAGTTGCGGCCGATGGTCACCGAGCGCTTCTTCATGAGGTACTCGAACTCCCGGCCCTCGAGCCGCGCCACGGCCGCCGCCGCCGCCGCCGCCGCCATCTTAGCGAGGGACGAGCGAGGCGCGGCCCCGCCCGCACCGGCCCCGCGCCGGCCCCGCACACAGCAGGGAACGGGGCCGCGCACCCGGCCCTGACGCAGCCACGCGCTGATTGACAGCGCGCGGGGCCAATGCGCGGCCCGCACGCCCATGGGGCTACGGCGGCGCGACCAATGGCGAGCGGCGCCGGCCCCGCACGTCCGAGTGTCGGCGCACGAGCGCAGGGGCGCGGCCCGGAAAACGCGGAGCGGAGCCGCGCGCGGAGAGCGGGGCGGAGCTGCCGGGGCAGCACCTCCCGCCCGCCGGCACCGAGCGAACGGAGCGGAACGGAACGGGAGGGACGGAGCCGGCTCTGGGACAGCCGCCCCTGCCGGCATCGGCCCCCTCACCCCCTGCCCTCCCTCTCGGCCACCTGCAGCCTCCGGCGGCGAGCCGGGCCCCGCACCTGCCGTCCGCCAGCAGCGCCCTCACGAACGGCACCGGCCGCGGGGGAAGAATCGAGAATGGAATAAATACCAGTAGACAAATAGTGCTAGAGAGTGAGCAAGAACCACTAGGAGAGTGCTGGGTAACTGCTCAAATTTAGCCTCAAAATACCGTATTATTAACAAATAATAATAAAACTAAAACTGTAAGTTCGATCCCTCATTAGACATCTGACAGCCTTTGCAGGGTCATGTTAAACCTAAAGGTAACATTGTCAGAGTTTTGTAACATCCACGGAAAATCAGTAAAATGCTTCAAATGTACAAGTTCCAGGTAAGGCGGGCTGTATTTGTGCACACACCTCCGCTCAGTCCCAGTTTTCTCAGGGGAACTAGGGCACAAGGAGTGAGCGAGTGACCTGACACGAACACCCAGACAGCGAGTGCTGAGTGCCACTGCTCCAAGGGCATGGCACGCAGGACGGAACTGCACAGGTAACAGCATGGAAACACTAAGGGAGAGTCCACAGCCGTGGATTTGACTTGTAAATGTCACAGGCTACAAAAAAAAAGGTAGCATTAGTTGTACACAGTTTGTCAAATACAGCATCTGCAATGAAAATGTTTTACCTGATCCAAATACTCTTTGTTACAGGCGCTGTCAGAACTGAAAAGTAAACAATTAAAGGTTTTTGGCTATAAACTGCAAAGAGGGTGCTAAAATGCATTCGTGCCTATTTACCAACATAGCTACTGCAAACATGACACCATAACAGCTCCATAACCTCACCATGGTTTGTTGAGAAAAGGGTTGTGTTGTTTGGGTTTTTTACAGTACTGAAGCTCACTATTATTTATTAATTAAAAAAAAAACAAACTGCCCAGAGAAGTTGTGGCTGCCCAATCCCCAGATGTGTTCAAGGCCAGACAGGACGAGGCTTGGAGCAGCCTGGTCTGGTGGAAGGTGCTCCTGCCCATGGCAGGGGGTGGGAATGGGATGCACCTTAAGGTCCCTTCCAACCCAAACTGTTCTGTAAATTCAGAAGACATTAAACATTTTTACTCTTCAGACAAAAGAACAGCCTGCTAACAAACATCCAGCAGTAAGGTGAAATTGAAACTTTTGGGTTTGCACATTTGAGTCAACAGATCTTCAACTGCAGAACTATTTTGTGAATGCTTAGGAACAGAACATGGTACCTGCTACCTGAAAAGTGATGGCAAACCTTAGTTTTATCCTTGGGATTTATCAGCACTTCTTATGGGCAGCTACAACATAATTCCATACTGGTTCAGCCCATTTATACAATCTCATATGCACAGCAGATGCAGTAAAATATAGCAACAGTTTAGAGCTTTGGTTTCTTTTACAGAAAACTTTAGTTAAATCTTGCCCACACTTTGGTATTTAGAATCAGACTTTCTTCTATACCAACATATGTTTGGCACAGAAAATGTGGAGCATCAGAGAGCCAGTTATGACTCCCTGATTCTCAGCTTGTTTTTATCCCTTGGCTCTGCTGGCTACAACAGTGTTGTGCCTGCTTTGCTAACAATCGCTTTGGGATCCTGAGGGCCCTGCTGGCTGGAATTTCCCATGGATTGCCATCTCCTAACACACCCCACGCCTGCAGAGGGAGAAAACCGGCAGAATGAGAGCAGCCAGGTGAATTTCCATCAGGCCAGCAGCACTTTTCACCACCCTGATGGTTGCTCAGTTTGCAGAAGTTAAAGGCACTGCTGCTACTTCACCATTTTCTGTTTTGTGAATCACAGCTTTCTTAATTTGTATTAATTCATTAATAACAAGCAATACTGAATTCACAAAGCTGATACAAATCCTGCTCATGCAGAACAGAGAACACAGCCATTGACACAGAACACTGAAGTTTTGCAATCTGTCTGCACTGAAATTTCTTTTCAGGGGTCCCACCATCACTAAGCTGCTCTGTGAAAAGAAACTGAACACCGGTAGAAGGGCTGTTTGCTTTTGCATGAGCAGCACTGCAGAGCAAACACCAGACCCCATTGTCAGAAGCTCCATTCGTTTCAAGAGGACAGCTGAGACCTTTCTGCCCATGTTTTTTCTAAATTGGAGCAGATTTAGTCACTTCCTTTGTGATCACAACAGCACAGGTACAGGTCACCCCGACCTGCCCATGTGCACGTCTGGTCCGTGCTGCAGAGAGCAGGAATCAGAGCAGGTACAAGTGGGGAACAGTTCACACTTACACATCATTCTCCAGTGCTGTTCTGGGTGTCTGAGTTCCCAAAAAATCCACTCAGTGAACAAAACCTGGCCCTGATGTCAGAGCTGCACTGCAGATACAGCCTCTTTCACACTTTTTTTCCCCTGCCAGCTGACTGAAACCAAAAGGCCGTTTTCTCTATCTGCCTTACATCCACCTTAGCTATCCAGGACAGAACGAAGCTACTGACCAAAATTTACTCATCCCAACGAACTTCTGCAATGGCCACTGTCACTAAACAGGCTCTCAAAGCACTTCTTACATTTTTCTGCTTCATGGCAATGTGATCTAGTCCCCATCATATCATGCAGCAGCATCTGACTGCATCACAGAAATGAAGAACCCATCTCATCTAATCTTAAAACAACCTGGCCTGAGTTTAACAGAAATGTGTAAGAGCTAATCCATTAATACTGTTTTATGTGACCAACCTTCCTTTAAATGACTACACATTTTTAGACTCTCATTTTTCCTTGAAGCTCACGCTGTAGCAACACAAGGGCATTCATTTACAGCTGCTTGTGCTGGGGCTTGCACTGCCATAGAAGGAAGTTTCCTTTCTTGAGTTTTCTTATTACATGTGCCCTGTACTGAGGGCTATGAATGAGCGCAGCAGCTTCTCAAGATGCACAGTTTCACAGATCCCAAGCACAGAGTACTACTAGAGGAATATGATGAATAATCAAGTAGATTAAGTGACCTTAATTGCTTACTTTGACACAACCAGCAATTAAACAGCTTTTAAAAGCTATCAGGAGCTATCCATAATCTTTTTATTGCAGCAAGTGTCCTAGTCTTCCAGTGAGATTTGATTTTTATTAAACAAAATCCTACAAAGTTAATTGTCAGAACCACCTCAGTAACATTCACGTATGATGTAACACAATAAGCCCTTCAAATACCAGACCCTGCGCAACTGAATGAAGAAAGATTTTCCACATTAATATCCCTACACCTGACAAGCACATTTTTTCCTTTCCCTAGGTGAGAAGTCCCTTGAAAGCAGTAACAGCTTCCTCCAACACAGCCTCAAACCCACAGCCACATTTTTGAGTAATCCCAATAACTGTCCTGGAGCTCTTCACATGCTAAAATTTAACAACGTGTGTAAAACTTAGCAGGACTCATGCTGTGATTTAGTCATTTTCTCACAAATGCATTTTGTTCAAGGGGAAAGTGTTCAAAAAGCCCTGTGTAATTACTGCAAAGTATTGAAAACAGCAAATGGCCAGGGTGGTGGGAAGCTCCCCAGATACACCCAGCCAGTTCCTGAAGTGACTTTAATTTAAATAACAGGAGAAAATAAACAGCTACACCTCAAATGTTACCATTTTTTTCCTTTATGGATGACCTTCACACCTCTTTAAGTAATAAAACTGGAAAGTGCGATACTCTTAAAAACCCTAAGACATCCAGAAGAAGGCATTTTTTTGTAGGAGGAACAGGGAGGAGGGCAAACACAGCTACCTGACCTGCCAGTCATTAATGTGCTAATGGAGAGAAGGGAAATGAACACTGCACAAGCCAAAGCCACCCAACAGCTCGCTGGGCTGGCCAGCTCGTTTGTAGAACTGCTGCATTATCCTTTGCATTCTAACCACAGACTGCCTGCTTCCTAACATGACCCAAAGAACCAGTCAGCATTTCTTACAAGTGCAAGGCAGAAAGCTTCTGGCTCAGCAATCAATCACTGACACAGAGGAATTGCTCCTCCCCAGGTGGGGAACCCATCCAAAAGCTATGAAAAATAATCGGGCTAATTAATTCTTATCTGCAAAGAGCAATTACATAACTGACCTCAAGCACTTGGAGGAGGTGAGCAGTGGACTCAGCCATGCTGGAAGGGAGTAACTTCATAGTGACCTAAAGGATAAAGCCACAGCCCCAAATCCTCCACGTCTTGTGAGGCAATGAAAACTCAAATGCCTTGAACAGAAGGCATCTGTTCCACTCGCCCAGGTAATCACTCAGAAAGGAACTCTACACCCCAACACCACAGAATGATTTCTAGAAGCCCCTACAGCAATGTCTGTTAACTGGAAATGCAAAAATGCAAACCCCCCTGGCTTTGCAATCCAGCCTTGCATGATCCAGACCTTTGCCAAAGAAATAGTTCGTTATTCTTCATGCTTCTATTTTATGTTTATAATTGGACCTGATGATTCAAAAGAATTGAAGTTTAGTTACCCTTCCCTAACCAAGAGTTCTACACAACAAAGTCCTGAAGCATAATCAGGACCAGATCTTATCAGTGCAGCACTCATTGGATTTAATGTTCATCGTTAGTAACTGCTATGAGTTATGACCCACAATTCTACTGTAAGAATTTTCTCCGAGTTCTTTTGCCTTTTTTCTGCCATGGAATGTTCATCCTATCTCTCTGCTAGACCAAGAAATGTACAGCAACTCTGTTTGAAGTAAACTCTCAGTAGCTACTGTCAAAACACACCTGAGACCAAACTGACACCTTTCCTATTTCTGCTGTCAGAATAGGAATGTCAGTCCTGTGACACTGACATGAAAAGCATCTTTGTGGCTCCTTAATTCCTTGAGAGCTCAGATTGTACAGAATATTTTCTATGCATGCCCAGCTGTATGTATTTGAATAAAATGCTGTAATTTCCCACAAAAACTAAGAATGGCTGGCACTTTGATTTTAGAGAAACAGACTCACTAGGACTCATTGAGTTTATTTACCACAAATGAATTTTAAATCTTCCTAAACCTTGAGCAGATTTTTTTTCAGTCTCCTTTTAGCAACACGACATCATATACCTTTATAATATGGTATCATAAACTAAGTCTTGTAAAAAAATAAAAAGAAAAGCAGCAGACTGAGTTGTCAAGGTCCAGCTTATCTGGCAGAGATGTTTCAGGCACCTGAAGGAGGTGACTGCAGCTGACACCGGGCAGATACAGGGTGGGGCTACAAAACCGGGAATAGGTGGCAGAAAAAGGCAGGACAGAAGAAGTGAAGAGACAGGGTAGGACAATGAATAAATGATTTACACTAATTAAAACCAGAGAGGAATTATGGAAATGTGAATTAACTACATGAAACATAACCAAAGGTAAATCAAAACCAGTACCAAGTGTAAACTAACAAGAATCAGTACGAAAAACAGGTTTTAAAATATTCTTCTCATGATAGAGCCTTCTAATTGAAATTTGTCCTTTCAGGGTGAGAGAAATGAAGCTTTTATCAAAATCAGTTTAGCTTGGGTTTGTTTTAAAATCCATTCCTTTTCATAAGTCGACAGAAAGTTAAAAAGAAAGGAACAGTGAAAAGTAAAGAGATCATTTTCTTCATGTCTGTCTTTGAAATATTTCTTACTCTGTCCAACAGGATAACTGCAGAACAAAGCAAACTTCAGAGGAGAGTTACTGAGATACTGAGGTATGAAAAACTATTACATAAAGGTTAAGAAATTGCAATTGTTTTCACTAGAGTCAAATGTTATTGAAATCATGTAATAAGACAAAAGCACTGTGAGAACAACCTCATGTTCCATAAACAGATATTTTAAGATGCCTATAAGGAAACTGGCTGAATTCAAAGCACACAAAGGAAATCCTATAAGGAATATGATGACAGCAGGACTGCTTTTCACATCCATATAAAGTATTTAGCATCGGTATTTTTAATGTGTAGCCAAAGCCTGAACAACTTAAAATAGGACATTTTCCATCCCTGTTAGGAATCCTCCAACACAAGAACCAACCTCTGTTCTCTGTTTATACCAGAATCTACCAAGAACCAGTCTTGCACAACTGCATTTGTAACACTGACATAAGATGGAGCTGCTTGAGAATGTCCTTCCTTGAAGACCAAACAAGACATTGAAGTACATTCAGTCGCAGGTTTGGCCCAATAGATTTTCTCATTTTCCTAATGAATCTCAAAATATTCAGTGGTTGTAACATTTCATTGCTTTTTCTATGAAATTTCTTTAAGTTTAGACCTAATCTTTAAAATATAAAGCATTTAAAGTTCTGATAAAAGAGAGAGAGGAAGTCACACTATTAACTTCTTTCCAGGAGAGGAACACTTGAACAACAAACAGCTGTTTAAAATTATTTAGAAAAAAACTCAAACAGATGCTGTGCTGGTCAGATTCTGTTTGAGTCCTGTGCAAAACACAAGGTGTTCAAAAACCTCCAGAAGGGTGAGGGGAGAGTTCAAACATTTTCTGACAGGAGAGACAGGAATCTTTTCAAGTTTCAGACTCATGTTAATATGCCTTGCAATATAAAATGGACAGCACAGACAGGTCTGAGATTACCTTATTAAAAAAAAATTGCCCAAATATCAATATCAAAGCCTTTTTGACACGAGCAGAAAAAGAAAAAAAAAAATCAATGAAAACCAATTTATATCTACTGCAAATATAGAATATTGAGGCAGAAAGATGTCACTTACTTCTACATTTTCACCTGGGTGATGCATAATAAACACTGTAAAGGTGAGTCCCTTGGGGAAAACAGAACCACACATGGGGAAAACAGTTCCCTTCAGCAGATATTCCGAATACCAACACACAGTACCTCAGTCAGGAGCAGAAAAATGAAGCTGAGTCTCATCAGTCAAAGGCCAACATGGGGTTGTGTTAGGAACAGCCAGCAGAGTCTGTGACCAGAAGCTACTGATGCACAGAGACCGTAGTTATTGACAGATGTTCAACACAAGAATAAATCTCTCTGCTGAGGACTTGGGTTCTTCAAAACCCATCTCCTCCACCTCAATTTATTGGGATAATATAATTAGCCTGTAGTTTTTAAGACTATATTCTATTTTCATTTCAGTCTCAGAAGAGGAATGATGCAGTAGACTGTATTCCAGCCACCCAATAAACAACACTGTGATGAGGATCCAGAGTTTCTCCCCAGTGTTCCCACGTGCCCTCTGTTCCAGGGCATCCTGTGGGGCATCCCTGCTGCCATGGGAACTCCCTCTTTGGACAGTGACAGAACTGAACACAAGAGCAATGTTATTTTTACAGTCAGTACAGTCAGCAACACACAGTTCTTCATTGCCTGTTATTAAATCACTGAGTGGGGTGCAAAACTGGGACAAGGAATCACAGAATATGCTGAGCTGGAAGAGACCCACAGAGATCATCACAACCCAACTCCTGGCCCTGCCCAGGACACCCCAACAATGCCACCCTGTGCATCCCTGAGAGCATTTCCCACCTCTCCTGGAGCTCTGGCAGCCTGGGGCTGTGCCCATGCCCTGGGAAACCTGTTCAGTGCCTGACAGTCTCCCAACATCTGCGGGAAGAATCTTTTTCTAATGTCTAACCTAAACCGCCCCTTAACATGTGGCTCAGAAAAAAAAAACAACAAAAACCACCCAAAAGAACATAAGAGTAAAGTTTGCTCAGTAGAAATCATGGAAAGATAACATGAAGAGAAGCATTTGTATATGTGTAATAAATATACAGATCAATATAAATAATGATTTTAAAATGTACTTGGAGCTTTTCTGAGAATGGATTGCAGCACTAGAGAAGAACAGCAACACACATTAACTGCACAGCAGAGCACACTCCACAGCATCAGCTACAGGATTTCTTTGATTTATCATAAAGCTGTTCATGCCACCTGAAACTTGCCCAGTACAAAAGCTTTGCAGATAAAATCCTGTCACTTTCTAAGAGGATTCTTAGATGTAAATAAAACCAGAAACTGGCAGTTTAAAATAGAGTTGAAATAGTAGTAGGTTGCAGCTCACATACACATTGCCCTTTCTCCCAAGGACACAAACTTAAAATCAGTGAACTTTCACACATCACCATTAAAGATTCTAACCCAAAATATATTTGTAAAACACTATTAAATTTAGAACCTGTCTGTAAATAGAGCAGCTACACAAGCCCAGCCCTGCAGATTGCTGTCACTGTCCTGGGGCTGGTTGGTGCTGGGGATGTCTTGAGAAGTTCAACAACACAACAACTTAATTAATTAGTGTTGGCAGGCTCCAGGATTCTAATCAATTTTTAACTTTCTACTAATCAGTTTCAAGGGACTATTTGTATTTTCCCTCATCATATCCCTAATGGCACTTTTCACTCAAATTGCCTTTATTTTACTTAACAAGGCTGTTTTTTCCTTCCCAGAAAACACTTAGTAAGAAGTTCTTTGCAGGAATCAAATTGATTATTGATGTAAGGACAATTCTGCAAACTGACCTGTGACACATCATTCAATGCATTTCTGGTCATATACTGGTACAGAGCTCTCCAGAAATTATTTCATTTGCAATTTTGGGGCCAGTGATGGTCCTCCTGCCTGACCTTTGGGCTTGAAGTTTTTGTGTGTGTTTTACTTTCTGCAGATTTTAAGAGAAATGTTCTTCAATATAAAGGCATCTTTCTTCATTTCAAAGCAGGGGGCTTTGGCCCCCTCTCAGGTTGGCCAAGCTTTAAGGCAGCATTATGAACTGAGTTTGTGTCAGTCTGACAACACCCCGGGTACAGCAACTGGTAGCCCACTACCTCAGAGGCTTTTCAAGTCTCTTATTCTAATAGCCCTTGTACAACAAAATGTGTTTCTCTAATGTGACGTGATTTATGCATTCTCATTCTTCGATTTCTGTTCCATTTTGATTAAAGAAAAAAGCAAATACAGGTAAGAACATGATTCCTATAATTAACACCAGTAACAGTCTTCAATTTCTTCCACAGATAACTTTTTTCATTCAGTTTATCGACCTTTTTTTTGAAAATCAGACACCTGTGATTCTGTTTGGTCTTTACACAAAACCAAACATGTAAATGCAGCTGAAAATCTCACTCCATTAATTTTCCTCCTTTGTAAGAAAAGACTGAAAGGCTATTTTTCCCCAATAAAAGAGCTGCAGTAATTGCAGAGGCAGGGTTTTAGTACACAAGAGGGGAAGAAAAACACCACTCACAGCTGTATCTGAATAAACCAAGATGAGGATGGAAGGAAGCAGGAAAGGAGAGAGGGTCACTGGACATCCAAAAGAGACACGTTTTTATATCTAATAATATTTTTTCCTTCCAATTCCCAATACAGAATTTTAAACACAAAACTCACCCTCGCTGAGAACACCTCACCATTAAATACATCAATACTGCCCTGCAGTTTGGAACTCACCTTTGCCATTTTACACCACAAAGATCTGATGAGCAATCAAAATCTGAAACAAGTGAATGCATTTAAAACATCTACCAAGTATCCTCACAAACATTTTTTCCCCTCTTAACCCCTGTTTATGGTTTTGTGGGTTTTTTTATTAGGAAGGTATGAGGCAGAATAGGCAAATGAAAACAGTTCCTAAAATCAGCATTCTAGAAGCTCATAATTTTAAGTTAAACCCTTAATATCCTATTTCTAATGCTCAATAGGCTTTAAAATTGTCACCAAAAATAGATATTATTTGCCTAAGATCCCAGAATAACTTGACATAATAATCTGAATAGCTGGATCAGCTTTTTCCTCAGTGCTTTCATGCATGACTACAAGGTGAAAAGGTGTTTCATGCCACAGATCAATGTTTAGCCCACAGTTCAATCCCAAGCTTGCAGTGGTAGTGTCACTTCCTGGGCTTGCCACTGGTTCCCAGCCTCACAGCACCTCCCTGGTGTGACTGAGAACAAACCACAGGAAAGAAATGACAGGAATAAAAAATCCCAATCAGAGACAGCACCCTGTGAGGGTGTATTTAGGTGAGTCCCTGTCTCCAGGTTACCACGTGGACTCACACAGAGTGTCAGAGGCTGTGGGGAGACTGGAAAAGGGGAGAGCAGCAGCAGCAGCTGTGGGAGCTGGAACATGAGCCCAGGCCCCCATTGCCCTGCACAGCCTTGGGATGGGCTCTGACAGCAACACTGTGCACACTCACTACAGCACTTCTACACTTCCATCAGAGATCCTCTTCTGGCTATGGCTTTTGGAAGCTATCCTAAAAAAGGAAGAAAAAGAACTTTATTCCTGCATTTCCTATATTTATTTATAATTCATCAATCTTGAAATAAAGTTATGCAAATCTTTATAATCTGATCAGACTTTTAAAAGAATACTGATTTAGGACAATTTCAGATATAGGAAGACAACAGCTGCATGAATTACAGGAACAATTATTTTTTCCTACATGTTCACAAAACACACCTGCAACTGTCTTAATTTGTAGCAAAGTTCCCAACCAAAGCAACCTGATGATATATTTTTGCTCAAATCTTACCAAGCTTGTATCTGCAAGCCCATACAACACACTGAATCAGGATGTTACAGACAATAATCATTTTCACTTATGAGAATTATCTACTGCAACCTGTACTTTAATCTGCCCTTCTGGAAAAGGCAAGACAAGTCACTGGGATATATTAAATATGTTGCAGTCTATTATCTCCAAGTACTTTTATCTAATTTGGGATTTAAACCAGCACAAGAATTATCAGAGCTGCTCTGTAGAGACTCACTTAAAGTCATCCCAGATCAACAGCTGAATCACAAGCTAAACACTATTGTACCATACTCAAAGCCAGGTCGAGTTTATCCTATGATGGATTTTTTTAAATTCCAAAAAATCCTACTACAATAGGATGTTATTTTTTTTGCCACTGAAGATAGCACTTCTTGTCTTAGTGTTACTGTGTTCATTTGAAAAATAGGTCACGTCAAAAACTGCTTTGAAATTATTATTTAAACAAAGCTTACAAACACTGATGAAATTCTTCTGCTGAAATGTCTTCTGATGTCTGCACCAAGGCTGACCAACCAAGAAGGAGCATATAGGAAGGGAAAGAAATTTGTGCAGAGAACCAGGAAGAGCAAGGATAAGACTGAACAGATATTTCAAAGATATGAAGAACAGGAATACACACTCACTTCAGAAAAGAACAGCCTACAATGAAAACAATTACTTCTTCAGTTAGATTTAAAATATCTAACCCCAACATTTTTTTGGAAAGCATATGCAGTTTGTCACTTAACCTGACTGAAGCCAAAGAACCAATATAACTAAGTTAAATAGCCACACATGTCCATACAAGAGACCCCGAGTTTTCACTGTCTCTACTTACTGCATACACACTGACCAAAGTATTTTTGCTTCTATAGCCAGGAGATGTTTACAAACACACAACAGTAACCACAGAACAAAGATTACTTAACACAGTGCCTGTGGTCATCTCACTTCAGACCATACCCACTCTTAAAGCCAGAGAAAGAAAGGTCTTTGTGATACATCTTAAAACATCTCCACATGCACACATTGCTTCCTAGCACAGACAAAGCTATTCACATCACAAATTGTCTGTATTAAATTGCCCCCATGAATGTATTTTAAGGGTTCCCATACTGTCAGGTCACATACCTTAAAAGCCATGGATCAGCACTTTGACTACTACAATAAGAGTAAAAAGGAAAAATGGATAACAGCAATGCAAGATGAAACCATATTGGATCCTATGTTTTAGGAAAGAACATTACAAAATTCTATAAAATACCCAGGTTCTCAGAAGGCCAAGCCTCTGAGTAACCTGATCCAAACCTGAAGTCAGCCCTGCTTGGAGCAGGGTGGATGAGATGACCTTCAGAGTTCCCTTTCAATCCATGCTAGTTTAAGATTTCATAAAATAAACTGGAGAGCAGGGCTGTGTGTGTACACACACACACAAACACTTGCCCTCTTTATTTCCAGATACCCTGGGCAGTCTCTGGATACAGCTCCACTGAACACTGCATAGAGAGCATGATTGCACACAGCACTGAGTAGAGCAGACTGATTTTGGCTTCTTAAATACAAGTCAGCTTTACATTTATGCACAAGAACTACAGAAATAAGTATTGCTCTGTGACCTAAGTGAGGTGGTGAAGATGTAACTTCCCATATTTATCAGCTCTACCTGGTCTCAGAAGTGTCCAGTTTATCTGTTGGATCCTCAGCATTGTGAAACCACAATCCTCACTGCCAGGGCTCTGAGTGCTGTAGTGGTGAGGAATCTCTGGAATTATAAATGAAATTAATCTCTTCTGCTGAGAAAGTGGAAAGGAGAGGAAGCAGGCTTGTCCTGGCACAGGACACTCAAACCACAAGCAGGGCTCAGGTTCACCATTCCTCTCTGACCCACATTTCATTTACACATCTCAAACTGAAACTCCACTTCTCCTACCCCTGGAATTCCTCCTTTGATGCATTCTCCTTCCTGCTATCCACTGATCAGTATTTTCAGCAGTGACTCATGACAACACGCTTAACACACAGCTGAAACTTGTTTGGGGTGTGTTGATTTAGAAGCCCAAAAGCCTCCTCACTAACAGGCACAGGACATGAAAGCCTCTTGCACAAGTAATAACAAGAATCATCACACTGATTATAGTATTTCATACTATTGAATCAAACAAATGATCATGGCTCATAAAAGCTGTATTTCATATTTCAACTTTACCACAAGATAAAACCCATGATGATCTACTAAGCCTGAAGAATTCAGAGTAAAACCAGGTTCCTGCACCCCTGTTATATTCTTAAATAGTGTGCCTCGGTGCAGCATTTCTCTTGACTGTCTGATCAAGCTTTACAGATTTGTAAGCACTCAGAGAAAGAAAAGAGCCAGAGAATCAAACAGCAATCTGAAAAGGCAAGAAAACAGGGCATTGAAACACGGTTTCTTTATTCCAGCATCTCACCTCAGTTCTACTCCCCTCTCCAGTGGCTCTGGGACAATCTGCAAAACTCATTTCATCAAGAAATCTGTAAGAGCTATTTTAAACAATTTTTCCTCCTGTTTTGTAGCGGGTTTTTTACTACAAAAGTAAATCACAATATAGGCCAGATTGCCCTTCCCCAGCGAGACACACAAAGTCTTCAGGTGATACGACATTATGTGAGCTAAGAGCACAATCGTAGTTATTGTGATTTGAGAAAAGAGCTTCTTGTGAAGGCAAAGTAATGGAAGATTAAGTTAGTACTACAAAAGCCAGTGCATTGTAACTTCAATTCTTTAACTAATGGTTAGAAATTTAAGTTCAACACAGAACAGCCCTTATCTGGATGAAGTTTCCCAGTTGATGTATGTAAGTACTCACATTGCAAAAGATTTGATAGATCCACAGTTCTAAGGAAACCAACTGGCACAGTAAGTCCACTTTACAAACACAAAACAAAACTGAAATTTGTGGGTTTATAGCTACTATTTGCCTTTTACTATAAATCGCTGAAGAAAATTTTCTCATTTAACATTACAGGTTTATGCCCCAAGTATTCAGTATTGTTAACAGCACAACTTACAATTCTGCTTAAGGTAATTCTCCTAAATGTACATTTTTAATGTATCATTGGAATTAGAGGGTAAGTCATTCTTATAGGTTTAGTTCTGACATCTGAACATAGCCAAGTTCCACAATCCCCACAGACCCACAGGAGCAGAAAGCCTTACTTGGCCATTTTGACTAAAGCAGAACCACTGCTCATCATCACCATGAGAAGAAAGAATCTTGTTTCAGAATCATTTCCAGCCACCATTCTGCTAACTTTACTGGAAAATAACAATGATAATATTCTGCTCTACAGAAGTCATATGTTCAAAAGCATATGCTCATATAGCAACCCAAATATATCATCTGTCACACTATAAGAGTACAAAAGAAAATGTTTAGAAGTCTACTTTCTCTTGATTTTTCTTCAGCATGAAGTGCCAGTGTAATAGGAGGTTTGGAGCCTTAGTAAGGAATGAATTGTACTATATTCCAGTACTATGAACAAGAACAATCATTTTACCAGTAATTTACATAGCAAGTGCAACTCCACAAATCAGGGACTGGCAGTATTATTCTACTTGCATAACAGTAAGTCGTTAAATAATACAAATATTTGCAGTGTGCATTTAAAAAGGCACAAGAAGGAGGTTGAACTGGCTGAGAATATGGAGCAGCTGTGGATTTTTCTGATCTTGAAGACTTTGGAGGAAATTGTAACGGAAGGCAGAGTCCCCTTCCCTTCTCACTGTAATGACACCAACAATTGAAAATCTGAGAGCACTGGAAGACACTTCACAGAGAACAAGTGTCACCAGTCACACTTCTTCTGTGAGCCAAACTGAGTTATTTCCATGAATCAATGTTTGGTAGTCAAAGAAAAATCTGAAAGGTACAGAGCAAAGAGAGAACACAAATACAGAGGAAGTGGCATTTTCATTTTGAGAAAGTCTCAAAGAACTGCCTTCTCAACTTTTTTTTTTTTTTAAAGATTTTGCAACATTTAGAGAAAAATCTATTGTTCATAAAGCAACATTGAATTCGGATACCTCCAAAGCATCAAGACAATATTTAAGAGCAACAGCAGTTTCTTACAGTGAAGTAGCTCATGTAAAAAACTGAATGCAGAGCATAATGAGCCAATTAGGGGAATTTCTCCCCACAGAAAGGCTGTTCAGTCTAAGTTAGTGGGAAAGCCCAGCTGGCTCAAACACTGTAAGATCAGGACCCGAAAGCTTATGCAAGTGTGCGGTTAAAGAAAAAAAAAGTTAAAATCAGAGAACTGGAAGTTTCTGTACTTCTGTCAACCATACACTGAATAACCTGAATGCTGTACCAACCTCAGCTTCTCAGCTCAAAACCTTTCCAGGATTACTCACACTTGGTAACTACAAAACATTCAGAACCGTCAGCAGTGTTCTGTAGAACTTCAGTTACTGAAAGTACTGCGCTTATTTCATCTCTGTTACAGAAGAAAATAGTTAAGATGCATCACGTATCAGCTCAGGTATCAGCTCTTGTACTATCAAAAGCCAAAGCAAGATATCAAATGATTCAATCACAAAAGATTTTAGATAAGCACCAGAGTAGCTGATCTCAATTACTCATTTTTTTGAAGGCACCAACACAACGCAATCTACAGTCCAGCATTTTTACCCATCATTTTTCACAGCATCAATCAACTGCACAAATGCCTTCCAATATATGGGAGATGTTAAATTTGTTCCCTAAAGAGAAGCATTCCAAGGAACACATTCAGATGGAAGCACATTTAATGCTGCAACCGACACTACAATATTGTCTCTATCTTAACCCCTTTGAGTTTTTAATAAAATGTAAGGAACTCTGTCATTAAAATAACACACAAAAAGTTATTGAATTCTGACTAAGTTTAGCAATACCTTGAGCACTTTGGCTTGTCCTTTTTTGTTACCCCTCAGAGAACGCTGTACAGACTCTCCCAGGTAAATAATCCATACCACACACTTTATTAACATTAACATAACACAAGAAAACGTCAGGTAATGAAGTTTAATGTGCTATCAACACAACATGGAATTTCACACAACTTAATTCTTGTAACTTATTGTAACTGTAATTCTTTACAGTTACAATAACCTCACAGCAAAATCAAAACAGAGTAAAAACTGTCCCTGTGCTGTTATGCCAGAGCTTGATTTTCTTCTTGCTGCTCACCCTGGAAAGCAACACAATAATAATAAGTTACAATATGACATTCAAATACCTAAACATGAAATAAGTTTATATTGTTTCTCTGTGTCTAGGAAAGTGCATTCCCTTAATACAATCTCCTAGCTTGGAAATAAGAGGAAATACCAGAATAAGTGCACTTGTACTTTTCTATGTGCAATGCACATAAAGAGACCAACATCTTATATTTTATGATATATAAACAGAGGTTTCACCATAGTGAAATACAGACCCAACATTCAGCATTACAATAAATTATTTGTCTGAGACTAACCACTCAATTGTGTGTAAGGAAAAGCTGTGTTACAGTCCCTTTGAAGTCACATTAGTGAAACAACCACAGACTGTGGTTTGTCAGGGGTGAGGGGTGGTTGTTTTTGGTTTAGTGGGGTTTTTTTCTTTAATTAAAAACAAACTATGAACACTAAAGATCAAAAACAGTATATGCAGAATCTTTTAGGCCAATTAAAAATTGCAACTAGTCAAAACAAGGCACTGAAAATTGATTTGTCTGGAGAGCACAGGAAGCTGTCCTACCAAGCAGGTTATATTTATCAGGCTTTTTTTTTTTCCTTTTTTCTTTGAAATTTAACTTTTACTTTCCTGCTTGCTAAGAAACTCCTCAGCTGTTCCCCTTTGTCACGGTAAGTCTTCAGCATTAACAGCTTGCTGGACCTTCCCCAAGATTGTTTATTTGCTTTCCAAGGGAATTGCACTTTACAACTGCCTTGCCTGGACAGGAATCACATGGCTTTTCAGAGAAAACATTACTCAAGATGAAGTTCTGCAATATAGAGTCTTGCAAAGTCCCACAGCTGTAAGGAAAGCTGCGTAGTAAAAATCACTACAAAAGCTGCTGCCAGTGCCATTTTAGGAGAGACAGGGACAGGTTAAAGCTTCTCACAAAGTTGGGGTTTCCCAACTCAACGTTTGCTACTGACTGACACCAACTCATTCAACTGCACACTTAAGTCTTGCTCACTGAACTGCTGTGACACTTCTGAGTATCTATTTTGTGTTTGTATTCTGTTTAATTTATACTGAATTGAGGGGGAAAAAAGATACAGTCCATAATCAAATGTCAAGAAAGTCAGTTCACAGAATCACAGAATGGTTTGGGTTGGAAAGGACCTTAAAGATCATCTTATTCCAACCCCCCGGCACAGGCAGTTCTATCATGACAATCTGTCTCATCAACTGCTACAACACTAAAAGAATCTCAAATTCCTCAAAGCTTCCTCAAAAAAACCTGTTCAACCACTTTGACTCATTACTTTTCAATGTGAGAACAAATAACACGTATTTTAAAAAATATTCTTCATTATCTGCTTTGACAGCTTTGTAATTGTTACATGTAAACTGGAAAAAAGAATTTTAAATTAGCTAGGTTAAATTCCAAATGTTAAAGTTAGAAGCTAATAACAGAAGAAGCTAATGAGCTAATTGGATAAGGACTGATTGTCTTCAGAAACCTTGCTGGATGTGGGTTGGTAACCCTTTCATTTGGCTTTGCCTTGCTAATGCCCCTTTAAATCAGAATTTCTACACATTCTTTCTTTCCTGTTATATCAACCTGCCAACTCCTCACAATAGCCACAACTCAAAAAGCCATTCTGTTTCACCTGGCATCAATCTTGAAGTCACTTGACTCCCTCACTGTTTCTCCATCAACTTAATTCTCTGCAACTGCTGAAAGCCAACATCATCAGGCTCCACCAAGCCAGAAACCAAACATTAAGCCACCCATGAAGCTGAAAAAAAAGTATCCTTCCTCCACTGTCTTGGATGTGTGCTGTTCCTTAATAGCCAGTGTTTAGCCAACCTGAAACTAGACTCAAGAGTAAAAAGCCTAGAATACAACAGCTGCTTGATGATTATTAATTCTGAATGTGCTAATAAAGCACCTATAATAAGACCTTGCTCTTCTCCTGACCCTTACAGGCACAGAATGAAAAGACATTTTTGGTAAAGCCCAAAACAACAGGAGGAAAACCTGACAGCCAAGTGGCTGGAAAGCAGGAAATACCCACCTGCATTGCCCCTTTCAATAGGAAGTGCAGTACCACACCTTTGAAAACAAGGAAGAAGTACACATTACCATAAGCACGGCCCCTTTCTGAAGAAAACTCACTGTTTTCTATTTGCCCAGATCTCTAAAAACAGAGTTAGCAACTGAGTTTGGTCCTACTTTTAAGATGCAAGTTCAGCTATCAACAGAACTTTGGGCAACAGACTTGACCCTTGTATGGACATCCCACAGGCAGTAAGAACCTCAGTGAGATCAGCACTTTACCTCACTGCTCTCCTGTGAATGAATGACAAACCCCACACTGTCACCACTGATGTGGTGTTCAGACACTGAAACACAAACCATCTTCCTCACAGTGAGGTTATACAGCTACTCCTGGTGGGTAAATATTCCCTGGAGTAACATTCATGCCCTAGGATGCCTGTCTCATTAAACTCCTTATTTTTGACTCTCTTTATCCTTAGGCAGGTGCTGCTCCTTAGCCTTGTACAAATACCACTGTGTACATGCCTGATCACTGGTCCAGCATTTTACATACTTGGTGGGATTTAGAACCTTCACACTGCTATCATGAGACTGCTCCAAAGCCTCACTGCCTCACCTTTTAAGGCAGCTAAGTTGTTTTTGTACTGAACATTTTTCACAATATTTCTTGCATCTCAGAAGGCTGAAGTAAGCAATCAATTAAACACAAACCCTCTGTCTCACCTGTGTCAAATCAGTCCCAGGAATTCAGTTACTGCTGCACTCCAAACTAAAATCACAGTGCCAGAGAAAAATGCTATTTTGAAGAATATACTTGTATTTTTCAGCTTCCCTGGTATTTATTTTCTCCTGGCCTAGCTTCCAAGGAGTCTTCTCTGCCACAGAATTGCTTTCCGAAGCCCAACTTGTTCACCTACTAAAATCAAAAGTAAGAACAATTAGGAAAGTCACAAGGAAAACCACAGTGGATGAGAATCAGACAAACATGGTACTTGACATACTTCACCATACTGGCAGGAGGTTTGGACACATCATGCAATGCCAATGCAATGTCCTATGGTCTCTGTGTCTCCCTGTACACATTAAAAGATACAGTTTTTTAAAGGTCAGAAAACTAAGACATGGATGAATCATTCAGTAAAACTGTTGTGGATAATCAAAACCTAAAGAAAACGTAATGGACAAGCACACCTTTGAAGGTTCCTCTGATCTCAACTGGGAATGCCCCAGTTACTGAAGACACTGCAGTAACAGACACCAGCAGCCCAAGGTGGGGTGGCCTCGCTGAGCACTGCACTATTTTTAGATAGTTTAACACATCACTTGGTGTGCAACATCACTCAGTCAACAATTAAACATCTTTCTTTTGAGAAAGGTTAAAGCATATGCAGTCACACTTGCCTGGACACTGCACTACTGTAAAAGCCTAACTGCTGATGGGGACACCTGTAGAGTACTGGTTATTATTTCCTTGTTCACTCATGAACCCTGTACAATTAAGGAAGGCAGTCACTGGGTTTGCTGCTTGAACTATTAGGTATTTTACAACTTTTCCAATATTTCTTTCAGATTCTTGTCTCAGAAGGACTGGACCATCAATTATGTACCAAGATGCTTTTTAGATAATGAAGCAGAGCATGAATGATATGAGTTTCTAATAAATGAAATTAAATGTGATAATAAAATCAATTCAAAATACTTTCAAATGAGAAACATGCAAAAAACTACAGTATCACCAACATGTCATCTGTCCTTGTCAACGTGCAGCCCCCTGGCATTTCTCGCTCCTCTTTCACAGTTACAATTCTCACAACTCTGAATCCAGAACGAGCAGATTGTTTAGGCAGCTGGGCACGATTGTCATCCCTGCAAATACAATCCAAGCTGTTAACTGAAACACTTGTTCTGCAAAAAAAGTTCTGCCTCTGTTTCATCTGCAGTAGTGTCATGTGCTCAACTATACAAACAAGAAAACAAAGACAGAAAATCTTCTACAAAAGCTAATCAAAATCTTCAATTTAACTAAAATAAGCTGTATGTTTTCCTTTTTATATATAACTTTTATCTCATTATTTTTAAACATCAGCTAGTCTTTCAAGTGGCACCAAGAAAAATATTTAATCCACCCTTCCCAAGTAAGGAGAGGACAGCACCAATGTTCCATCTGCTGCTATTAAAGGGTTGCTAGCTGACAATGCTCATTCTTCCTTCCCAGTGATCCTTCTCACGCCCTCAGAGAAGGGACAGAGCAGAGTTGTTGACAATGGGTCGTAGCTGTCATACCTAGAAAGACAAGACACAATTGGTATCAACACCCAGAATTATTTACTTGGTATTAGCAAACAGGAGTATCATGACAATCTACTCACATGTCCAGTAAAAACCCTGCAACTTATGCATCATTTCTGAAATCCAACTTTTCCTTAAGTGTCAGCCACCGGTGAATGTGATTTCCCACATAAATCCTTCTTTTCCCCCTTCTTCTAACAAGACTTTGCTTTCTCTTTTTCTTTTCCAGAAAAGACAACACTGGGGGCCTTCCACACCTCTTTGCTGGCAGGGACATGGTGAGCCTGGAAATAAAGGAGACGCTTTACTGAGAGGCAGCTCAGAACAACAGGTGGTACCGCAGCGTCCCGAGCCAACACAGCGAGGACTAATGGCCGAACACCTTTGGCTCCTCTCAAAGTCAAGCACCCGCTGCAGCCCCGCACCGACGGCTCCTGATCCGCGCCCACCCACTCGGGTCTTCTCCCTTCGGCGTCTCCCCGCGGCAGCAGCGGCCGAGAACGGAGCCGCTTCCAGTCAGAACAGGGTGAAGAACAGCGGGACAGCCCCTCACGCCGCTCCGGAGGGGAGGGGAGGGGTCAGTCACACCTCACACCGCTCCTGAGGGGAGAGAACGGGACACTCCCGCCTCACACGGCTCCTGAGGGGAGACAAGGGGCCGTTCCCACCTCACACCGCTCCTGAGGGGAGGGGTCAGTCGCGCCTCACATCGCTCCTGAGGGGAGAGAAGGGGCCGTTCCCGCCTCACTCCTGGGACAGCCACACGCACAAACACACACACATTCCCGCCTCACGCCGCTCCTGGGACAGACACACGCACACACACATTCCCGCCTCATGCCACCCCTGAGGGGACACCAGCGCCTCTCGCCGCTCCTGAGGGAAGACAAGCACACCTCACGCCGCCGGAGAGGGGACAAACCCTCACAGTGTCCTTGCAGGTTACGTCCTCTCCCCGCCGCCTTCCCCTTTTTCCCGACACCCATCTCCCGCTGTCCCCGGCGGGGTGCTCGGTCTGTCGGTCGGTCGGTCCCTCACCCGCCGCGGCGCCGCCACCAGCGGCAGTGACCGAGGTAAACAAGGGACATGTGACCGGCGGCGCGCGCTGATGGCGCGGGGGACACGTGAGGGCGGGGAGGGGACGGCCGCGATTTTAAGCAAAAAAGACTGGAAGAAAAAAAAAAAAANAAAAAAAAAAAAAAGAAGAAAAAAAAAAGTGTTAAAGCTGGGCAATGACTCAAAACGTGTCCTGAGGAAGCAGGCTGTGGCGCTCAGGTAAAATCTGTTCTCAGCCCTTCACTGACGCCCAGAGGAAGATGTAACATAGCATGTTTTTTTAATATTTGTTTAATAACAAACTTCAATTATCTGTGTTATGTACAATAAAAAGAAATCTACTGTTTTCCAAGCAGCAATTTGCAGGAAGAATATCCAAAATACTGTATGGTCATCTTACCTTCTGAAAGGCCAGATTCAGAGATAAAACTAGAATTTTGCTCTGAAGAGCAAAAAATGTTTGAAATGAGACCTACCTGTTAAAATGCTAAACCAGTGACACCAAGACAAAAAATGCAATGAGGATTTGCAGTCCCTGGTGTCACAGTGTGTTCTGAGAGTGACATGTATGAAACCTGCATTCCACCAGGTCCTTGGCACCTCCACACACTCCTGCTGACACAGCCTGCGTTTTAAAAAGCAATAATTAACAATCATGCCTGCCAATTTATTTTTTATCGTTTCATCTGTCAGCTTTGGTAGAGCCACAGTAACAACTCAAGTTGGCTGATGAACTAGTAGGTGACTGAAGGCTTACAAAAATATTTATTTGCATTTTCTGAATCAGCTGAATAACCAAAATAATTGTTTGGGTTTGTTGTCCAATATTTACATAACTCGAAAATAAAGAACTGGAGAAAAGAGACATCACTTCCTGAAATGTCTTTTATCAATTACATCTTCAGCCTGTGAACAGGTGTTCATAGTACATTTTATTNTGATTTTTATAACACAGAGAAGTGAAATTTAAAATAATTATTGTAGCTTAATTATAGTTTTGCCCAAAATAGCCCAAATTCTCAGTGATACATGTGTATAAAAAGAATACCTTGCACTTTACCTCTTTAATTTAGATATAATTTCTCATCATTCACCATTATTCCTGTAAAATATCTACTTGATGAAACTGTTTCCAGGTATATATGACTGTTGAAGAGGCTTTTTGCATATAGTTCTTCTGATTGCCTTCACAAATATAATTATTGTTTGTATAACTAGATTCACATTCCAAAGAACAGAATTATGTTAACATCAAAAGCTGTTGTGTGCTTAAAGTTCCTGTTTATTTTGAAATCACAAAGCTGCTGGGATAAGCAAGAGGGTGCAAACAACATTTAGTTCTAGGAAGTAATTTGGAAACTAAAGCAGTTATGCAGCAACTCACCTTTTATGCCTACTAGGTTAAGCAAGCTACTGCTGTTATGCATGCTAATAAAGTTAAAATTAGCATGTAAAAACAGAGGACCATGTCAGCGTCCTCAAAAATTAATTACTACATTAAAAAAAATTTCAAAACTGTTAAGTTAATATATATTTGCCATTATTATGAGGGTTTTTTCTTTTCATCTCATTAGGATCTGCCAGCCAGTGTTTATTTCAGCTGCTTGAGCTGATCCTGTCTGTGTGTCAAACCCAGCACAGGAATGCTTTCCATCACACCAATATTTGTATTAATGTTAATGTTTACCACCTGGACATCCCTGTCAGCAAGGTGAACATTTTGCCCCTGAGCAGTTTCACACAGGTCCCGAAATGAGCAGCATTCCTGGACATGGAATTGTGCCTTACAAAGCAGCAGCTGCTACTCAGCAATGAAATTCCAAAGGCAATTCCCCAGGCCCCAAAGGCTGGGGTTTGTTCTCTGCAGCAATGCACAGACGTGAAACTGAGGGCACCAGGTGCAGAAGATGCCTCCTCCCAACCCCAAACTGCAACCATGCAGGAAGGAATTCCAGAGGTTTATATATATCTATATATTACATATATATTTATAGAGGTTTGTATGGCACTCTCACAGCTGCATCAACTCACTCTCCCCTTCCATCAATTGAATTGAAAATCCTGGCTGTACTGTCACCTTTCTGCTGATGAATATTTCACTGTGCTTCAGTACTTTCCAGAGCAAACATCTTCTGTAGCTCCCAGCTGTAAGCATGGCAAGAATGCACCTTACAAACCCCAGAAGCCTTCTGCCTCCTGAAGTGTAATTTTCATTTCAAAATGCCCTGTGTTGCTACAAGAGCCAACAGTTAACACAGGAACATGTCTAAACACCCCATTTATCTTGTGTTTTATGAGTATTTGTGAGATGGGATTGAGAAACTGCTCCCTGGAAATGCCAATGCAAACTTCTTCATACAGTAATTAATGTAATGGTGTAAAACCCTCGCAGAGACCAAGCTGATCTAGCCAAATATCCTGTTTCCAGAAGGCATGGGAAGCCCACCCCTTTCACTGGATGTTCTCCCAGATTCCAGTTATTCATGATTTAAAGTCTTGGAAGATGAAGGTGACTCCAAACCATTTCATTAAGCAGGTGTGGAAAGACCTACCCCTGAGGAACAGAATCCCTTTTAGACCCCTCTTAATATTTTGGACTTCATAATGTTCTACTTCAGGGAGTCTTTACTTTGCTTTTTGCATTTGTTATATAATTGTTATTTCTAGATAGAAAAGGAGTTATGACACTGGCACAAAGCCATTTATTTCCATGTTCCAGTGCAATACTGACACCTCATTAAAAGACACAGCAGTGACATGAATCAGCCCCCAAAGACCCTCTCTCATGTTGTAACCAGTCTGTTTCTAACTCAAACCAGAATCAAACCAACTATTTAATAAATAGAAATAAGAATAAAGCTGAAAACCGAACACCACAGGGTTTATCACCACACAATTCATTCCAGTGGAGACTTTGCTCGTGTTGGGTCCTTAGTGCTTTCAGAACACCTCAAGTTGTTAAGAACAGAATAGAAAAGACAAATTGACATTCAGTTAAAGGGGAGCACACTCATTTCCAAACTGAGCTCCTGGTCATTTGGGCCTTCATGATACAACACAGGAGCTACTTTATTCTAAAAGGTTTTAAGGAAAATGAAGTCAGGACCTGCACTCTGACAGCACCTTGAGCAGTGTAATCCAAGAAATACCAAAGCAGAATTCCTCACATTTATTGTTCACTGCTGAGGTTGGATGATTCATCACATTTAAATTCTTTCACATGAGCTTCCTAACTTCCTTCTTTTATCTGTTGTCATCATATCTGAAAAGAATTAATAATTTTTATCTGAAAAAGAAACTGAATGATGCTGTGTGGTACCTAACATGCAATAAAGCATGCAGAAAACATGAAGTAAAAAAAGAAAAAGGAATAGTCAATCAAACCAAGAAGCTGAAGCATTCTTACTACAGAAAAATGGCATCTCTAACAATATATTTGTTTCAGGTTTCCTATTTTTACTTTCTCCCCCTCACCATCTGCCTCTGTTCAGCTCTTTTCTCTCAAAAAGCATCCACCTCATTTAGCTTCACTCACCCCATCACAGGATTCAGGCTGAATTAAAACAAAATCCCCAAGCCAAAGCCAAAAAAGCACTCCCTCTTCATAAAAGACCTTCCAAAAATAACTGTCCTTTTTCTTACAGTAGCTGTAGATGTTTAAGAGAAGCAGTCCATCTCGATTCAGTGCTTTGCTACAAACCCTTTAGGCAAAGGAACTTGAGGTTTTTTGACCCCTGGTAGCTGTGGGTTGTACCCGTGCCTTCTGTGGCTTTGGCTCTTTTTGCCGAATCTTCCCTTGTCCTTTTGGTAGCCAGCACTGAATCCCACAAGAGTGAGATCCTGTAGTGTGGAGAAAGAAGAATTACAGAATGTGCAGTTCTCAAGCAAGAACTACTCCTTCCATCATGGAGTCCAGCAATGCCCAGGGGGATTTGCTGTTCTGTGGAGCAGAGTCCCACTGCTTTGCTTGAGACACTCTGCATGAAAATAAAACCCTTCTGTGGAGACAATCCTCAGAAGGAAATAGTGAGAAACAGAGAATGCCCATCTTTGACATGTGTGCCATGCAGTGGTCAGGAGAGCCTGGCAGTGCCAGAACCTGCACTGTGTTGTGTGCAGAGGAAGCAAAGGATAATGAGGAGAAGATGAAATACGAGAAGGTATTCTTGTACACACTAACCTGTGTCAGCACTATAACCTGAGTTCCTCCAGGGCCAGAAAGGTCAGGACAAATGCTCTCATTTGTGAGTCAATTCTCTGCAGCAACAGTAGTGAATTTGTTACTGCAGTCAGTGCATGGACTAAGGAAAACTGGGCCCAGCCAGGGTACAGCCCTGGGCCTCTGGATCTCCTGGGGAGAACATGTTCTGTGCAGAGCAGTGGGGAGCTGGGCAGGTCAGACACCCTCCTAAGGCACTGGCACCTCAGTGCCCGTCCTTGTACCCTCAGGGCCAGCGGGACCTTGGCACAGGAGCAGTAGGAAAGGAGTAAGGGACCCATTTATCCCGGCTGTGTCTCTGGAGTCCTGGGAGCTGGTGGGGCACCAGAGGGGGCTCACAGGATCACAGAATCAGTTACACTGGGAAAACATCTGAGATCATCACGTCCAGCCTGTGACCAAACACCACCTTGTCAACCAGAGCATGGCACTGAGTGCAATGTCCAGCTGTTTCTTGAACACCTCCAGGGATGGTGACTCCACCTTGGGCAGCCCATTCTGATGTTTAATTACCCTTTTCATGAAGAAAATCTTCCTGATGTGCAACCTAAACCTCCCCTGGTGCCGTTCCAGGCCGTCTCCTCTACTGGGCCACGCCTGACCCTCACCCCCTCACCTGTCAGGGAGAGCGTGGTCACCCCCAAGCTCCCTCTTCCAGGGTTGGCGGGCTGGATGAGAGGGAGAAAAAAATATGGAACGCTTCACGAATTTGCGTGTCATCCTTGCGCAGGGGCCATGCTAATCTTCTCTGTATCGTTCCAATTTTAGTATATGTGCTGCCGAAGCGAGCACGAATCCCAGTCTTTACCCAGCGCTATTTGAACCTCCAGCAACAAAGCTCTGTAAGGTGAGGGTGACCGGGTTGGGACAAACCGGCGGTGCCGGTGGGAGCAGCAGCTGCCGGACACAATACCCGAGGCGTACGAAGAGTCTGGCGGGCAGGAGACAGCGGAGAAGGGGGTGGGAAGACCCCAAATCGGGCCTAACGCGGGTTATGCAAATAGCCCTGCTGTATGCAAATATGAGCAAAGCACTCTGGGCGGGGGCGGTACCGGGGCCCCTTACGGGGCCTGTCTGTATCAATAACCCCCAACGGGCTTCGGGGTCGAGTTCGGCTGTGCGTGGGTGGGAATGTGACGCTTCTCTGTGCTGACACATCGGTGTTTTGGACCTAAATTAGTTAACTTTACTGACCTGTGGCGGTATGCGGGTGGCTGAAGCCATTTGTCGTCTCACAGAATCATTCGGGTTGGAAGGTCCGTGTGGAGATCAAAGCCCCCTGCCAAGGTAGGGTCACCTGCTCGGTGACCCAGGAACGCATCCAGGTGGGTTTGAATGTCTGCAGAGAGGGACACTCCTCCGCTCCCTGGGGAGCGTTCCACTGCCCTACCACCCTCAGTGTGAAGAGGTTCTTCCTCTTGTTGAGGCGAAACTTCTTGTGCTTTAGTTTATGACCATTACTCCTTATGTATTTTGAGTGTATCTCCGGAGCAGGCAGCTGTAGCGGAACCCGTGGCTGCGGGGACGGGCAGGGAACACACCCGTACACAAAGGACGGCGAGCGGGTACTGTCCGGCCTTATCCATTCTTAGCTGGGCCAGACACAGTACTTGATACAGGCAGCAGAGTGGCGCAGCGGAAGCGTGCTGGGCCCATAACCCAGAGGTCGATGGATCGAAACCATCCTCTGCTAGCATTGATGTTTTCCTTTTTCTCACGGCACAGTGCCCGTCCTCTCTGCTGGTTATTTTTGAGTGTAGGGGATAGTGGTGTGGCTGGTGCCAGGACAGTTGTTTTTCCTAAAATTTTGGCGACATGCAGTATAGCTGTTGCGAGTAGAGGACGGACAGAGCGCTGCACAGTAGGATGCCTCCAGCCTTTCTTCCAGTGCGGTTTGAAGGTCTCGTCGAGTCACAGGATGGTTTTGAGTGGGAGGGAACCCTTAAAGACCATTTAGTCCCCCCCCTTTCCATGGTTAGGGACCCACTGAGTTACTCAGAGCCCCGTCCAACCTGGCTTTGAATGTTCCCAAGGATGGGGCATCAACCACCTCTCTGGGCACCCTGTGCCAGTGCCTCAGCACCCTTGTGGTGAAAAGTTTCTTCTTTATCTTTCATAAGAAAGCTCCCTTAAATACTGAAAGGTCACAAGGTTCCCGGGAGCCTTTTCTGCTCCAGCTCTCTCAGCCTTTCCTCATAGAAATGCTCCTCTGAGCATCTTCGTGCCTTCGTCTGGACCTGCTCCTGGAGGTCCGTGTCTTTAATTAGGCATCAAAAGCTCATTTCACACATCTGTAATTTTTCCCTGTCTTGCCGGCTAAAATGAAACATTGTGGCAATGCCGAACATAGCAAGTAGTCTCTCAGCACAAAATGTAGGAAAGTAAAATAAAGACACAAACGTGAAAATGTGAAAGTCAATGCACGTGGTATTGAAAGTCTGTATTTGGCCGCTGGATTGCAGGATCTGAGGAAAAAGGCTCCATGAACTTAATGCCACAGTGCTTCTCACTGGGCGTTGTTTCAGGGCTGTAGAATTTGAGAAGTAAACAGTGGAATTCTTACATGGAATGAGTACGCGCGGAATACATGGAAGAAAAACAAGGCAGGGGTTTTGATTATAGCTCCGTCAGAATTACGCAATCCTCTTTGCCCACATTTGGCTCAGAAGGCGCGGCTCGGGGAGTCGTGTTGTGCGGTTCCATGGTGTAATGGTTAGCACTCTGGACTC
>VZDJ01000216.1:4141468-4155497 GCA_008694505.1 Cyanoderma ruficeps | reverse complement strand
AAATATTTAAATAAAATTATTTAAATAAATGATCATTTTTTTGCCTGTGAGAATACAAAACTACTTCAGAATACAAGCCTTTGCTGACAATTGTCCTGCTTTAGGAGCTGCTTGTCACAGTCTGTAACGCTGTGCCAATAACATCACACCAAATCAGTACAGCTGCAACCAGGTTAGAATGGGGTACACTGAAAATAAGTGCTACACTATGGTTCAGGAGAGAAAATGGGAGATCATACCCCAAGGGCATCTCCTGCAAGTTCATCTCTCCCCCAGTTCAAAGCAGCTCTGGAGACCCCACATTCATACAACTGTTTTAATACCCAGCACTTTATCACAAATTGCTGCAGTGCTGAAACTTGTTTTAAGAAGATGACTTCAAGTTGTTTAAATTTCTCTGCAAGATCTACTTTTAAGACCCCAGAAGAGCAAAAATTTATGCCATTAGGTCTCATAGTTGAAGCAGTATTATCAGATTAGTCGTTTTAAAAATTAACATTATTTTCCAGCAGAAATTGAGGGCACTTGGCTTGTTCAGCCTGGAGGAGACTGAGGTCAGACGTCACCAGGATCTGCAGCTCCAGTCTCTGGAGGGACAGAACCCACAGAAGGGATGGAGCTGTGCCAGGGGTGGTTCAGGTTGGATTTTTGGAAAGGTTCCTTCACCAGAGAGTGCTGGCACTGCCCAGGCTCCCCAGGGAATGGGCACAGCCCCAGAGCTCCAGGAGCCTTTGGACACTGCTCCAGGGATGCCCAGCGGGGGATTGTTGGGGGGTCTGGGCAGGGACAGGAGCTGCACTGGGTGATCCTGTGGGTCCCTTCCAGCTCAGGATATGCTGTGATTCTATAAATGGAGCGAAGGAACCAGGCACATTGTGAGTAACAGCTTGTCCTTTCATTGGACAGGCTGATACAAAATTAAAATACTGTCTCTATGTGATTCTGATATAGAATTACATGACTGTCTCTGTGATTATTCCTGCAAGAACTTCATTCATTCTCAGTGACAATCTCAGCTAGAAGCAATCACAGGAGCTGCATTACAAACACAGCTCTGCTCTGAACATGTTTCCACTGACCCACACAAATTTCTCCCCTCTAGGTCCAAGCAGGATACTAGCTGCAACTGAAGAGGATTTTCAAAACTTCCAGAGCTTTCTGCTTTGTGCAAGACAGCACGTTTACTGCAGCCCTCTGGAAAGATACCAAGGAACATCTGTCACAGCTGAACAAAGATCAGGGAGTGCAGCCTCTGTAACTAAGTCTGAGAATTAAACAGCACACACGCTGCTCCCTGAGCCGAGCATAAGGCATGGAAACAAACCCTCTCCAATCCTTTGTGTGCTTCTCATCTAAAGCACAGTTCGGTTTGATCTAATCTTGAAAAACTGACTGCTGTCCTCAGTATAAAAACCAATTAATTACCATTTCCTGAAAGAGTGCTGCTTCTAGCAATCTACATGAACATATTGGAGAAGTGGAAATTTACTGTCAGGGGCCTGCTGTGAAAGAGAGGGGAGCCCAGAGCAGATGGTGAGCCCCAGCACTGTGTCCCAGCAGCTCTGGGAGGCAGCTGGACAGGGCAGAGCAGACTGGGGGGCTCTACACAAGGAGCACAGGAGAGCTCTCAGCAGGGTCAGCACCCCCAGACAGCCACACTTACTGGCAAGGCTTGAACTTCATACAGTCAGTTCTATCATTACTGCATTAAAATAGAAATCAGGAGCTACACAAATCTTCACGTCATAAATTTTAAAATAGTTACTGTGTAAGAGTCATTACCTCAAATTATCTGCTTTGTATTTAGACAGTACACACAGGTTTATATTATCTGTTTCATATTACTTTTGTATCTAGCAATGAATATCTAAGAGAACAGTTTTCTGGGTTTGGCCACTGTATCGAGGGTGAAGCTGTGGTATACTCAGGCTCTGATGCACGTTTTTTTCTCTAAAAAGAAAAACCATTCTTCTAAGCAGTTTTAAGTTTATGTTGAATATGTTCCAACATGTCATTTGTCATCAAAGTAAGGAAGCAATCCACAACAAAACTACTTACAAACTATCTACAGCTACTTCAGTCACATCTTTCATAGACACATTTTTCTGTTCCATTATTTGGACAATTTCACCTGTGGGAAAACACATGACATTTTACTTTCAACACAAAGCACAACACATACTGTGCCTGTTTCAGAGATCAACATCCCAACACTTGTGTGTGCTTCGTGTCACATCCTCCAGCTCTTCCTAGCTCCAGCAACTGAGAAGCCTGACACTTCCAGCCCCAAAGAAAAGGGGCCTTCAGCTTGCCCAAACTCTTGCTTAAATCCTCAGCCTTTCTGTTAGGCCAAGTTTGGAAATACCCGAACTACACTGCAGGATGTTTGGACTCTAAGGCTGAAGACAAGATCCTCACCTCAAGGCAACTGGTGCCATGAATTAGAAATAATTTTTAATAAAAAAATGACGAGAGACAAGCCAGACAATTGTTTTAAATATGGATTTGCATAACTTTTACCTTCTTAACAGGCTGACAAAATACCTGATTTTTTAGATGAACAGCAACTTAGAAGGAAAGGATGTGTCACTTTGCCTTCCCTGTGCACTACCTGTACAACCAGGAGCACAAAAGTATGTACTAATCTTTAAAGCAGAAAAAGCCAACCTTATGGCTAAAGCAGACATGAAAAAAGCAAGCTCTGGCATAAAGACTATTCTAAAAATGGTGATTCACTTATATATTTATAGATGACAAGTTTAAAAAAGTTAACCTGATGTCAGGACACAATCAACTTCTGGTGAATTATACAAGGCAGTGTAGAAATCTTCCCTCAAGGCTTCCAGCTTTTTGTCATAACAAGGTGCCACGACCACATGGAAAATTTTATCAGGAGACAAGTTCTGTGGAACACAGAAGGGAGCACATGTGAACTCCATGAAGAGCAAAAGGCAGCTTGCAGCATGACAGGGACAAAAACAGTGACAGAAACCTCATGCAGCCAATACCAGGAATAATTACTACCCATTACATTTAAAGAACGTTGCAGACAGAAAATGATTTGCCAGAAGTCACAAAGCATCAGGAACAAACTTCCACAGTCAGTCTGGCTGGACCATATTCCCTCAGAGCACATTTTCTGCAGCTTTTTGATTGCCTTAGAAAGTGAACACAAGTCAGGAGTTCAGAGCTCTGGTTTTTGGTGTCACTGACTCCCAGCAAGCCCTTCACAATTTGTCCATCCATGTGCAGGCAGCAGCACTTCCCTACAGAACTTGCCTGTGGTTCCATTTAGGTATGACATGTAAAGAACAGCAATTTTTTGAACGTACAAAATTGAGGAGATAAAAAGGCTAGTTCCTAGGATACGATGCCTTTATTGATCTCAGATAACAGGGCAATTTCCACATTATTCTCCTCCACTCCTGTTTTGGCTGTGCTGTAGAACTACACGGGCAGCATTTCACAAAAAACCCCTTTAACTGCTATGGATTTAACTTTACCCATAAACATCTAAATCCATGTTGCACTGGGGGTGCAAGGATGGCTGCCAGCTCACACTGCACTGTATGAAACGAGGTTCTTTCTACATTCTTCTCACTATGAGCACCTGTACAGCAGCAGAGCACCATTTCTTCTTCAAGTAAAGGACAGATAGAATACACTAAGATCTGTTTCTCAGTATTAAAGCCCATCTTCTCTATCTAGAAGAATATAATAGTAAAAATAAATCAGAATGACTTACCTGCTGCCTGGCAAAGTAGCCCTTCACTAGGGAGCCCATGATCTGCTGTGGAGACTTTGCAGTGCAAATGTGAGAGGTCACCAGGTTGGTGAGGACCCTTTCAGCATATCGGATCCAGCCTGCAAGCACAAAGAAATGACAGCTACAGAGAGGTGACCCATAAGCACAGCAAGTGGCAGCAGTCACACAGCAGATCCTGAAAATGATGACACCTTCACAATAGGGAGGACATTTCTGGGGAGGCTGGAAGCCCCACCTTGGGAACCATAGGAAACCTCAAGGCTCTGTTAATAATGCTTTAATCAATAATCCACTGTGTCAGGAATTCTAGACCAAGGTCCACTGTGAACTTTATGACCTGTCACCCCCTTCCTCATGCACAGATTTACCAAAGCAGAAAGAACAGGAGCTCAGCTAACAGAAATTTGACCTTCTAGACACCAGCCCTTGGATCACCACATATTACAACAAATGCACTGTTTGGCTGCTTAACTGTAACCTGGTGTTTCCTGACATTTAACATCATGCACCCAGCTTGCCTCCCCTAGAACAGAGGAGTCACATGAAAGCATTATTACAAGATGCACATGGATTAAGCCTAGGAAAAAATGGTTTCTTTTACTATTGTTAGAGTAGCCACACCTTCAGAAACACCCCCACAGGAAGCACCTGAAATCTCTCTGTATGCAACACTGTCCTCAGTTTCTCAAGAATTCCCCTCTCTTTGACCAGATCCCTTCAGCATTTCAGCTGGGCCAAGCTGTGGGTACCCACAGGACCCCCAACAGCCAGAGCTGTTGTATTATTCCCCTAGTAAATGAAACAAATCAATGTTTTTAGGGTGTGCAATTCTTTCTTGGGCTCTGGAGCTCTTAGTGAAAAGCCCAGAATCCTTCACAGCAAGGGTTTGGAGCTTTATTCACCTACATGACACCTACACTGTGCAGGAGAGTTAGGCCCTGCCTTCAAGGCAGGTGTGTTGCTTTTGGTGCTAAGAAATGGTAAAAAAACCCCAAAAAAACACACTTTGTCTTCAAGCAAATTAGTGATTACATAAAAGAAAGAAACTGCTGTGTAGTACATGCTGCCCAGGAAGTGGAAAACCTGAAGGTTAATTTTTAAGCTTGAAATTAGCACTTACGTAAAAACACCTGGTACTATTTAAGTCAGAACACCACCACAAATGCCAACAGCAGCACGAAACTGGGATGCAAAGCAGTGTTCAGATGATTTGTCTCTCTGTAGCAGAGACATAGTTTTCCCAGTGTAATAAGTATTAGGAAAACCCAAGGATCCTTCCCAATTCTTGTTAATGTACAGACTTCAAGCTGATTTCCATAAAAAACCTCCAATGCACACATCATCTTCCAGAAACATTCATTGCTGCTGTAGGAAAAGCTGAGGACCATGGATTTACCCATCAGGACTGTACTGAATTTCAAGACTATTGGAAGTTTGCCTGATGTCCATCTTCAAGTGGGACTTTTAAGTCCAAGACATTACCTACAACAAAGCACTGAATTTACTGGTGCTTGGTAAAAAGCTCTATTAGCACATTCTGCATGATAGGTACATCCTATTGCTGAAATGGCTTTAGTCTCAAGTGCTGTCCAAATAGAACAAAAACTGTTTCAAACAAAACAAGGACAGTTTTAAAAACACTTCTGCTCACCATTAATCAGCCCAGCATTGCTGCTATGAAGCTGGTTCTTATAATTGGAATGTTTTTGATACTGTAGTCATGACCTATAAGGAAATTTCACTAAATCCCAAGAGATTTCTGACAGGTATTATCTGAAGCCATTTCTTAAATGGTTTCTGTCCTTGCAGTGGATAGAACAAGTGTCTCATAGCAGCAGCTCCCCAAGATCATTAGTCTCATTAGTCACAGGTTAATTGTACAGGCAGCCTGGGTGAGTGAGCATTTGTCTGCACTCCAAACACACGCTGCTGCTCCTGCCCACTCATCACAGGGCTGAACTGCAGAGCCAGTCAGGGCAAACCTCACCCCATGCTTGTATCAGGGTGCCCCTCACTCATCCAGACCTCCACCCTCATCGGTTCATTTGGATTCTTGGCCATTTGCTGGCCTGTGTTGGCATCCAAGAGCAGAAACCATTACAAATTACCCTATCAATTCTTGCAGGGGTAGCTCAGAATATGTTATTTGTGGTGGTTTACTGTGAGACCATGAAAATGGATCTATGTATAGGCAGGAAGTGCAAAAAAACTAAGAAAACTTTTGCTACTGTAAAACCCCATTCCTGTAAAAGGAAATTGATTGACTGGGACAAAAGCATTACAACCCTCAATCCTTATGATCTTCCTACTGCTGCTGCAAGTCTGCCCCAGTGGCTTTTCTGGGAGAACACAGAGGTTGACAGTGCCTTAAAACCACTGGATTTTCCAGAGCAAAAGCTTCATGTTGCTCACCAGCCTGGTACATTAAGGAAGGGAACTGATTCTCTTGAGATATTACATTCACTATCAGCAGTAACTCTACTGTTCTTTCAACAGGAAACAAAGCAAAAATGAGCTCAGTTTCTCCTCAGAGAGTGACAGGAGGTGAACAATTAAGACAGGGACAAGAGAACAGCTTTTCTCAGCTTCTGGACCATCCAGGCTCTGCTCTGTGCTCATGGTACATGTTACACTCCTCACTGCTGCAGAGGGTGAGGGGTCTGTGCGAAGTCACACACCAAAGATAAAAAAGAGTAAAGCATTTATACTTGAGTTCACACTGACCCTGCATCTACAGAGCTATATAAAAACCATTTTGTGATAAACATACCCAGTAAACAACACCTCTGGAACAAATTTATGTAATGCAGGGGTAGAAGGAGGAAGGAGAAAAAGGAACAGAAAATGCACTCAGACAAATATGGTCAGGAAATACAGTGAACAACATCACTTTAAAGATGACTAATCAGGATTTTTGCTTTCTCTAATTGCTGACAAAGAAACATCACATTTTCAAAATGGGTTTACAGTGATATTCTGGGTTTCCCAGAAATGGAAAGCACTCATGCTTGTCACCATCTCTATCACAGAGAGCTGACACCAAAACCAGCACTGATACCAGAAACTATCTTGAGCAGATCACACAGGGACAAGGAAAGTGCTCCAGTAACTATTTTAAAGTATTTCCACTGAGAGCAGCAGATAATCTGAGCTCTGTTTCCAGATGAAGAAAATTAAAATTATCTCAGAAATTCTAAAAGAAATCCTCAGGTTTTGAATTTCACCTAAAGCACATACAAGACAACAAAACTAAGTAACAGGGGTGTTTCAACTGCACAGGTTTTACATGAAAAAGAGCAATATATGATATGTCTGCTCCTGAAGATAAGAGGGTACACTAAGATAACAGTAACAGAAAAAAGGACATGTTTTTAATACATTCATGTTGTACTTAAAGCATAACCCAGATACTTCCACTACAAAATACACAGAACAAACAAAAATACAAGTATAATTCAAACAGCAGCATTTGAACTTCAAATCAATGACAACAGCAGATTCTGGGGATCACCGACTGCAGGTCATTGTCACTCTAATGTTTCTTTCATAAATGCAATCCACTTATGTTATTTCAAAGGCAGCAAGAAATATTTTGGTATTTTCATCAGCCTTTTGAAAAGCAACACTATGAACTTTAGGGTGGAGTTAAGGAGGGTGTTTGGCAAAGGAGTTACTTCTACCTCCTTTTTGTATTTCTTTTTTAGGGATGTGACTTTTTACTTGAATTGAAATGGTGCTGTGCTAACAATGGAAGAAGCAGTGACTGCATGTTCTGCATCTTTTCAGCAGCTACAAGTGCAGATTCTGCTCATAACAGAACAGGTTCTCAGAAGTGAGACATTTAGTGAGTCAAGTCTGTGACATTTCATTGAGAATTACTTTCCAAGTGTCAGATGTATCCATCTCAGTCATCACAAGGAATGGCACTTGCTACTTTCCCCTAGGCTGAAGTGGCAAGTGCTAAACTTTGCTTAAGATAATGGAAGTTGTGGTTTAATTCTATCAAAGTTCCTTTAAGATTTTTTCCAATGAGGAAACGCCCTGTTAAACTTTGTGGTCTGAACACACAAACAGCACCCACTAAACTCTTCCTTTCCAGTTCTGATTCTCATTTCCAAGCACTGAAATGCCCTCAGGATGACCAGTGATATTGGAACAAATATTGTGTGCTTGGTGTCCCTCAAAAGCCAATTAAAAATGCTCTAAATTATGTGAGGCTCCCAGAGGAAGCCATCCTTTCCTCAGCTCCTTGGTTGTTCCAGTGAGAGCAGTTTGAAGGGCAGGAAGGATGGATAAATCAGTTCTCACCAGGGCAAGCAGAGGCAAACATTGGTAAGGCATGTTCCTCCTGGTTCCTCCGTTGGTAGCGCTGCACAAACTCCCTCTGGCTCTCCAGGATACTGAAATCTGCAGCTATAGTGGTGTCAAATACATAATGCACCCCTAGGGAAGAAAGCAGAAAGGAACAGGGAATCACTGGAATGTTTTCCACTTCACCAACCCCTTTCAAAGTTCCAGGCCTATGAAAAAACCCTGAAGGATCAATGGGTATATTCCTTCCCCTCTGCAAGTTTTCACAAACAGCAGAGTCATAATAAAAGCCATATGCTGGAAAAACATCTCCAACATCCTGAGTTTAAAAGGACCAAGTGGCTAATGCTGCAGGCAGCACTGCAAACATCCTCTGCTTCCTTGTGAGCACCTTGCATCTGTCACTTTTAGTTCAACTGGACAGGATGTCACGACTCCTGAGTGACACACAGTGACTCTGGCAAAGCAATGCTCTTTTCAAGGCATGCTCAAGTCACAAAAAGTGACATCCAGCTCAGAGGCATATCTGCCATTGCTCAAATTGTTTGCAGAGGTACAGGAGCATATCACCAACACAGCAGAGACCTTCTGGCTGCTCATTTAGCAGCACACTCCCTATAAGGCCACGTAACACTGGGCATATCCCCACAGAAGTGAGTGTAGATAATGAATGCATTCTAGGAAAACTGGGGCCCACCAGAACTTAGGAATGCATTGAGATGAAGAATATACACTGAGTACAGAGATGCATCAGAAAAAACATGAATATATAAATGAAGATATATAGATACAGATGGGAGGAAACAGTAATAGGTTTATTACTGTCCTTTTTCTTCCTTCAAGTAAAGAAAAAGTCTCAAACTTACAAGGAAAGTGGCTTTTGCTTTTTATTTAAAACTTTGTATATAATGAGCCAAGGAAATACAGCTCTAACATAAAATACACAGATACAATAGTTCTTGTAATTTCAAATTACAGGGAAAAAACAGAACTGAGAATCTCTGAGAGATACAATGTGCCAAAAGGACTGAAAGGAACTTAGAATAAGAACTACCTTCTCCCTCAAGTTATAAAATAATGGGAAGTTTGTGACTAAGCCCTCCCTGATTTCTTGGTAGCAAAGGTTTTGGAGCCAGCTCTACAATGTCCTTTTGTTCTGTGACCTTTTCTGTGAGCAGGGAATGTCTCCAGTCCATTTCTCACACTGGTGTATGTGGGCACTGGTGCCAGGCTGAACTTCACAGAGCATGGAGTTCAAACTCTGAACAAGGTTGTGCAATGCCACCTTAGGACTGCATAACAAAATATCATGGAATGGAATCTCATCATTGCTTTTGCTTGGGGGAACCTTAAAGCTCATCCAGTTCCACCCCATGCCAAAGGCAGGGACACCTTCCACTGTCCCAGGCTGCTCCAAGTCCTGTCCAACCTGGCCTGGGACACTGGCAGGGATGGGGCAGCCACAGCTGCTCTGGGAACCTGTGCCAGGGCCTGCCCACCCTCATTTCTTCCTATTATCTAACCTAACCCTGCCCTGTTTCACTCCATGTCCTTGTCAAAAGCCCTCTCCAGCTCTCCTGCAGCCCCTTAAGGTACTGGAAGGCTGCTGAGAAAGCAAAACCAACCAAAACCATCCCTCCCTTTCTGCTTCACCACCATAACAAATGCAAACTTACCAAGACTTTTGAGGAAACCACAGAGTCTCTTGGCTGCTTCATTCACGGAGAGATTGAATTTAGCAGCAAAATAAGGCAATGACTGAGGGCACAGAGACACTGCCAACACTTTGTGTTTTGAGGTATCACATTTCTGGTAAATGAAAAAAAACCAAAAAAACAGGTATGTCATTACAACAGGGTAAGGCTCCTTGCTTTCCCTTTCTTTCCCATTCCTGGAGTTATTCCTTAGAGGCTTATGCTTCAGTGGGCCATATCATTAAAAACCCTGTAAAACAACCCTCAAGCTGCAGCAGGACAGGATGTTCCTCTGCCAGTGCTCATCTCCAATCATCCATGGATGTTTCTTTTATATAACTCAGGGGAAATCCATCTCTCCTAGGACAGTTCTGTGCCTGGTTTCCACGTGGCATAAGGGAAGTTAAGGGACATTCAGCACCTCTGATGTTCTAGTAGGGTGAAATATTCTAGCAAATATGAAAAGAGCTGTATGTTTAACCATTAATAAATAATGTTTACAGAAGCAGGGGCATTTGAAGCTATAAATACAACCCAGCAAATTACACATCTGATTTTTGTTAAGGCTGCTGTGTCTTTATCACTGCACTTGTTAAGGGAAAGTAGCAAGATGGGACTCCCAACAAATCAGCATTTGTAGGCATTGAGGAGTCCTATAAAAATGCCCAGTGTATGGTGTGGAACTGTGCAGAACTCTAATGACTGCAGCATTTAGCTGAAGATTAATCTTGTGTCTTAGCTGGGACATTTTCCTCACCAGTGGAACCCTTGGAAGACAAAGCAGGGCTGTGCTACAGACAAATGTCACCCTGCAAAGGTCAGAGCCCACAGTCTGTCCTGATCCACATGCTGGACAATGACCCTTCAAGGAGAGCTCCTGACTCAGAGCTCATGAGCCCTTTGCTCACTGTCTGCATTTGGACCCCTGGAGTTGTGAGGAAAGTACCTGACTGCCTTGCTGTTGAAGGATTCAGGCCCTCTTAACAGGACCCATGTGACCCAAAAGATTATTTCCCCCCCCTTCTCATCTAATTTCCATCGTTCTGTATGGAGAGTTAAACTCCTCCTAAGAAAATGTAAGTACTATGTAATTAATCTGTATTTATGACACACACGTACAGATCAAAATGTTTCAATTCTAGTAGCTTTTGCACAGAAGTCTGGAGTAGAACTAAAATAATTAATTTACTATCAGGTTCTAAAGATCTGTGCACTACACATAGCAACTAACTTCCAGAAAAAACAGAACTCAGCAGAAAATAAGACAGCAATAGAACATTTACAAGGTTTGCTAAGAATATGGACAATATGGACAAGATGTAGTAAGGTTGAATATATATTAAAAAGAATTCTGATTTCAAAAACTTGTCTTCATAGGTTTGTATAATGTGGATACATCAGCACCAAAAACCACCCAGAACAGTCCTAGCCATGAAGGCATGAATATATATAAACACTGAACTACAGAATAATTTGTTAGTGCAGTAATGAAATCATCACACTGCCAATAACTTTTCCTTCAGCAGGTGCAGTAACTTGTCTCCAGTGTTTACATTAATAGCTGTGACCTTGCAACTCCAGGACAGAATTATTTTCAGTACTTTAACGTTTTGTGTTGCCTGAAGTTTTCACTTCCTCTTTGGAAAAAGCATATCCTGACAAATCTTCACGTTATCTGCCTTGGGAAAGCAAGCTGCTTAGTCATTCTGTAACTGCCTCCTCCTCACAGAAAACAGTGGGGTATTGTTTGGGTCACTTTACCTTATTAAGGTTGAGAATACGAAAGAACTCCTTCTGATTCTGTTGGAAAACTCTGGCTCCTTCTTCCAATGTCATGCAGCTGTCACAAGCTAGGCAGTCGCTAAGGAGTATTTTAGCATTAGCCAATGTATCAAACTCATTTTTCTGGTGGAAAAAAGAAAAGGAAACAAGTATTTAATAATGATCAAAAGATCTCTGCAATGAGACAGATGAAAAGCAAACACAGTATCACTATTTGGTTTAAAGCAGGATAATCCATGACATTTGCATAAAATCCAAGATTATTTACAGGTAAACAAAATAATATATTCCATCCCAATCATAGCTCTGCTCCTCATATTACTGTGAAACTGCAAAATATTTAAGTGTAAACAAAGATCTAAATTTAGCCCCTAGTCCATATGCTGCAATTTGCACTGTGCTTCAGAGCTGACAGTCCCCATCAACTCACCAAGCAACTGAGAAAACTCTTCCTTGAACTATTAAAGCTCTTTAACCAGATGTCCCTCTAACAGCAAGGTGGCTTAGGCTTTGTACCACGAGGTAAAACAAACAGAACACAGTCCTACAATTGCACTGAACATATTCTGTGAGATCAACACTTTCACAATCCTGGCGACAACTATCTGCAGCTCACTTGAGAAGAAGGAATACCAGGATATAAAGAATAAGTAGATATTTTGTCCACTTGTACTATCAAAACTCCTCTTCTTATAAGCTCTGTCTCTGTTCTGAAGACTTGATATAAGAGTTTTGGCACTCCCTATTTTTAAAACTTAGAATTTCTGCTCTGTGTTTGCATAGTAAGGGTTTTAATTTCATCTTTTTACAAGATTTTTGATTCACATATTAAAGGAAATCTACGAGAGCTCATAGTTCTTTTCAATTGCTTGTTGTTTATTGTTATTGAAAGTTGTCTCCTTATAACCTCCTCTGGGGTGCACAAAACAAAAGAATATAGAGTCTAATACAGGTTTTAGAAGGAACATTACCTCTTCAGAGCCATCATTTGAACTCAATGCATCAACAGACGTACTTTGTGTTTCATCATTTTTCTGTTTTTTACTGCATTCCTGAAAAAAAACATAAAACGTGTGGATTATGCAAAGCCTGTTTACCATTCTGTAAGAACAGTTTCCAGAACTGTTCATGTCATTAACCACTGGCAGAGTTATTTACAGTGTTTTAGAACACATGCAAGACCCTGTGCTCAAAGTGCAATTACTATGATGGAAATAATTTCCCAGGAATTCCCCTGCTTCATCGGTTTGAGAGTTCTGGGCGGTTTGTTAACCTGATGGGCTGCCCCGCGCAGGCACAGGAGGAGCCGAGGGCGCTCCGTGTCTGCCGGGCACAGGCACGGCCACATCCCGGCGATAACGCGCCCGGGGTCCCCCGGGAGGTGTCACGGCCGGGCCGCGGGTGAGGACGCGGAGCTCGGTGACCTTGGGGCCGGCAGCCAGCGCCGCTCCCCCTGCCGGGGCTCCCGGGCCGCCGGACGAGGCCGTCCCGGCCGGCTGCATCCCCCCATCCCCGAGACGGTGTCCCCCGCAAGCCGAGGGGGCGGGCAGGTCCCGGCCGCCGCACTCACCTTTTTGGTGCAGTTCTCGCACTTCATTTGCGGCGCGGCCGGCGCAGCCCGGCCCTGGTGCGGCTGCCGAGCGGTCGTGGCCGCCTGGGCTGCGGGACAGGAGAGAACGGGCCGGGAGGTGAGACCCGCACGAGCGGCGCCCGCTGCCAGCCCGGCCCCCGCTGCCCTCCCTCCTGTCCCCGCCGCCCTTTGTTGCCGCGCCCGCCCCGCCGGGCGGTCCCGGGGCGGCCCCGCCGCGCTCACGTGTCCCGCAATTCCCTCGCCTGGAATTACCCCGCAAACGCCGCCGGCCCCCGGCGCTGCGGGCGGCACCGAGCGGCCTCGGAGGAGACGCGGGGCACGGACAGCGCTGGCCGAGCCCCCAGGGAAAGGTGCCCCCGCAGCACGGCCCTGGCCCCGCACGGGGAGCGGAGCCCCCACCGCCGCACCCCCGGCTCTTCAGAGCGCCCCGCACCGAGGTGACGGGAGAGCGGGCAGGCACGAGCCGCAGCTCCTCAGCTGCACGGGGAAAAAAATAACAGGCACCGAAATGCCCCCGAAAGCCCCAAGGCAGTCTATCCTGGGGGTAGCGGGGCGCAGGGCCGGTGCCGTACCTGCCGCCGGGGCTGTGCCTGTGGCCGCAGAGCGGGCGGGGCGGCACCGCCTCCTCCGCCGCCTCCCCCGGCACGTCCCCGGCCGCGCCCGCCGAGCTCATTGCGGACCTGCGCCGCTGCACGTACGCCGAGGGAGTCCCCCATCGCCATCTCCGTCCCGATCCCCATCCCCAGCGGGACCCCCGGGCCGCACTGACCCGCCAGCAGCTGCCCTCCGCGGCGGGGCTGTGCCCGAGCCTTCGCTGCTTCTCTGAAGCGTCCCTGCTTATTTTTTACAACGCGCTCCTCCGCTGAATCGTACAAAGGCCTCCAC